>LPNX010110188.1:0-40434 GCA_001517045.1 Pseudotsuga menziesii | reverse complement strand
AGACTTATCTACCTTACAACAACTAGACCAGATATTTCTTATGTTGTTGGCATACTTTCAAGGTTCATGCATAAATCTTGTGAAGGACACTGGTCAGCTGAAAAAAGAGTTCTAAGATACTTGAAGGGGACTCAAGATGTTGGACTCAAGTACTCTAAGGTGGATGACTTCAAACTTATTGGGTACTCAGACTCGGATTTTGGTGGCGATAAGGAGACAGGAGTATCAACTTCTGGATACACTATGAGTCTTGGATCAGCAGCTGTCTCATGGAGATCACGCAAATAGTCAGTTCCAGTAGATTCAACAATAGAAGCAGAATATGTGGCTGCAGCTGAAGCAACAAAAGAAATAGTATGGCTCAGGAAGATGCTTGAAGATTTGCAAGAAAAACAAGAGAACTCCACTCCATTATTGATCAACAATAATTCTGCAATCAAGCTAGCTAAGAATCCCAGATTCCATGATCGAACCAAATACATCAACACAAAGTATCATTTGATTCGACATCATGTAGAGGCCAAGACAGTCCATCTTCAACATTGTTCCACAAATGATCAAGTTGCAGACATCTTCACCAAAGCGCTTGGATGAGAAAAGTTTGAAAGATTCAGAAACAAGCTCGGACTTACTAACACCCCTTCGGATTAAGGGGGGGATTGTTGGAATATAATCCGTCGAGATTATACATTATTGTAAATATTAGGAATATGAAGAGACTCTCGGATGTGTGATCCCAAGATTCATCGTAGATGTATAAATAAAGGCATTCTATGGAGAAATAATAAGAATTCAGGAGTTATTCCACCTGACAATAAGGTCTCTTCCTATGCCAATTCCATTGTTCGGGATGTCTAGCATTACTCTCATCCCAAACACTAGTTACCATCTTGAGCTCCTGTTTTCTACTTGGACGTTTTTATTACATTCTTGATATACTCTTTCTTTTCTTACAAATTTATTAGGTTGATTAGGAGTTTTTTTTTTCCTTAATAACATCTCTTATTATTCCAATGCCAATGTTCAGGATTTCAAGCATTACTCTCTCCCCAAGCACTAGTTATCATCATCAGGTAGATAGGTAAATCCAGACTATTTAATAGAGACAGGAAGGAAATTTAAAATGCTATGTGGGGGACTAGCATAGAACATGGACTAAAAGGTTGTGTCTAGCTGAGAATTAACATAATTCTACTAATTGAGTGTGAATTAGAAACACTATAGTTCCTAGAGTAAGGGATTTCATAGTTGAAAATAAAAGAATCATAGAGGGGTTAAAGGATAACTGTAAATATTGAACATGCAATCACAGGGGGTAGGAACTAGCAAGTAGGGTTTTATTCTAAGATGAAAGCATACTAACTCACCTCGTTTACATCCTCTACTTGGCCGAAAACATATGCAGTAGCTGTGAAGCCTCCATTGGATAGAGTAGTAAGATAATTGTGAAGCTTATTGAGATTGACCGCAAGCTCCACTTTACATTGAGGACACACAAATCTATGCAATCCATGTGGTACATTTAGCAAAGACTTACAGTGAGCGCAAGGGAGATGAATTTTAAAGGGATCAATACATGTCAGAGATTTTGGAGGGATCAAAATATGTCAAATATTTTCATCATACTCTTCATTCAGTAAACTAGAAAATCTACATTTCATCATACATTATCCAATCTGTATTGTAGGAAAATGACACTGACTATGTATGTCAAGTCAGTTAAAAGATTACAGAAAAGGTATTCCTTTCTAGATTACTTTTATACAAAAATAGATACATAAAATTTGATAATAAAACTAGGTTAAAACCTACAGAGACTTAGGCAATTTGTAGGAATTTTAAAGGCAGCTTATGGTTCAAGACAAGTTATGTGCATTTTACAAGTCTTAGTTGCATTAACCTTAATGGACCATATGAACAAATTACATTTTATAGCCTACAATTTATAGCAATTTCCAGGTCTTAGTTGCATTAACCTTAGTAGATATAACAAATAATAATAAAACTGAAATTTACATCATCAGTATCATAAGAAACAGTTGATCACCTTCAAAGAGGTAAGGTTGATACATAGAATTAAATGATAAACTATATAGAAGACTTGTACATACATGGTAAAAGATGAACTGATCTTATCAAAAAACTTGTATTTTAAATCACTTTGTGTAACTGAATAATGTTTTAAGTATTTTAAAGAGAACAATGACAAGGATAGGCCTTTCATTTACATAATATCGAATATGTACAAGATAGATACATTCTTAATGCAAACAATGCTGCAATAAGGTCTGAGTGCGAGGTCTAAGTATGCACTAATAGATACATTCTTGGCATCTAGTATTAGCAAAAACTCCTTGGCTTTAACTTTTGTTTGTAAGTTTCAGCGCCATAGTTGTTTAGGTAATTTGTTAAATTTGATTCTCTCAGAGCATCTAGTTCCTTCTTATGTTTTTTTCCCTTTTATGGAAAATGCCTCATGCAAATAGCGATAACCATCCTATACCATAGATAGACAAGAAACCATTACATTAAGTGCCCAAATTTTCTTGCTGTTGTGAGGCACAGAATTACCCAAAAGTGCCCAAAATTGCTTCTTTCATGCCCATGATTAAAAGTGATGTTGTTTGAAGCTCTTTAGAAGTACAGGGAAGCTTAGATGCACAAATTATTAGGGTTGATGATAACCAAAACATGCCCACATTTTATAATACAAGGGACTAGGCCGCTCAGACTTTCTCAGAGTGAAGAATTATCGTTGTTAAGGAGCCTAAACATGCCCAGGAATCTTCCCAAATCTAAATCTTCATGGTTTTTATTGCTATATTAGGCTGGAAATTGCACTGTTGACCAAAAAATAACTGACCATCATCACATGTAGGTAGAAAAAATAAAATGTATTAGGCTGAAAGAAGGCATTCGAAAATTTTATAATTGCTATCTAGTTATTTCGTTAGGGTTAGCATCACAAAGTAGTTGGCATTGTTGAAACACAAAGGGTAAAGGTATGACTCTTCATTTAGTCAAATATTTGTAAGGTCAGATTTCCATTATAATTTATTGACTAATGACATTCGGTTGAGTGTGATGTCAACAACTATTAGCATGTTGTCTATCTGAAATAAAATTGTACTCATAGGAAGATGTCATTTATATGAGTGAAATGTGGCTCACAATCTATTAGTAAAGGCATGCACTTAAGCATTACACGTTGTGACCATCACAAGCGAGCTGTTATGTGTTTGCCCTTCATGTCCTGCTCCACCCTGTGCAAGTGGGGCCACATATAATTATTTCAATATAGCTCCATCTGTTGATAAAATAAAATTCCTCATTACATAGTTCTGAACATATACTAACAAATAAAAATAGAAAATATATTAAAATAAATTGAAAAAATAAAACAGTATTGGTAGTTCAATCATTAGTCCAAACCATCAATTTTTTCAAAGATAGGCCCCACAGACTATTAATAAGGTGCAATAACTTGTAAATACCAAACAATATATATACTTGGGCTTTGATCTATACACCATGCTGAATGGGGTTGCCACCAATATTTAATGGGAGAGTTCTGAATGCACCATGTTATAGGAACCATGAGTTTCACCATCAAATATCAACTTGAATTCAAATATTTATACTGTAGGGGTGCATATCCCAGCCTATTAAATGTTGGGTGTGTGTCATATGATCTTTCCTCGGTGAGTTGGGTGGCTTCCTCTGTGACCTAGAGGTGGAACTATGAGGTGTTGGTATAGAATTTGATGGGAGAGACTTGTGCTCATGCCCTGGAGTAATAAAGAGAATAACACTTGGATCATTACAAATTACATAAAACAAAGAGTTCAATTTCTCCCAATTTAAATAAATAAATAATTTACTCAATCCTACCTAAACCTTATTACTTTTTTTTAGTTATTTGTTTTTTTGGATTATCTCCTTTGGCTCATGCGGTGAATCCCCATTGGATGTCATGTTGTCATAGTTGCAGAAACTACATGATTTTAAGTTGAAGGGTAGAGGTCTGAATGATTCTTCCATAAAACAACCCAGGCACCAAATTGAATCTCTCCCAAAGTTAGTGCTGCTGGCAGAGTTCTGCTGTAGATGGACAATAGGGACCTCATATCAAGTTCTATGTTGAGGATGCCATTTCTAAAACAGATATATATGTATATGTATTACTATGGATGTAATTTCTTCTAGTCAGTGGAAAAATGGGATTAGATAAATGGGATCAAAACGAGATCAAGATTATTATATTAGATCTTAATAATTTTGTTTTGCAAAATAATCTTGAGCTTAATTTTTTTCCCATTTACTGAAACCCAAATTTTATAATATATATATATATTAAAAAGCTAGAGATGATTTCCTGCCCAATTTTCTTTCAAATTGATAGGTAAGCCATACCACTTAATTTTCACATATAAATTGAACAAAGAATAAATTGATAAGATAGATTGCACTAACAATGACATTTGTGTTGTGATTTTTTAAGAGCTCATTAGAATAACAATGATGATTTGACAAATTGAAAGTTTCCGTAGACGTTAGGGTGACTTCATGGTTGCATGTCATGCCATTTGTTTTGCTTTTTTCATGAATATTTGTTTACCCTTAGGCAGTAGGTCATGTCACCAAGAACACTATACACATATGGAAAGAATTAATTAAAAAACCGGCAAAGAGATTCAAGAGATACCATATTTAGAAAAACACATGCAATATCATAACCATTTTGGACACGAAAGTACATTCCACCATAATTATATAAAAGCACTGTACACTTAATAAGAGTAGTGATACAACCATGCCATAATAGACAGTACAACAAGAATAAGAAGAAAACATCCATGCCATGGAAATATATATTGATTTTCAAGAATGAATCCTTTTGGAAGGGTCTTTAATGGGAGGACATCTTGGACATCAAAAGTTACAACTGCCCCTTCTCTTGAAACTATATCTATACACATCCTCTTGACCTCATCCTGGTAATGGATGGTAAAAGTATGGAATTGATTAGCAACATTTTTTTCTTCTCTATTAAGAACTTTCAAATGGTCTTTCTGGACTTTGTATTCCTCATTCATTTGGTTATTGATTAACTTTAAGTTGGTTACCACGACAATATTTTTTACACCATGTTCTTTCACAACCTTCAACCCTTCAACCATCGCTATATAGTACGCTTCGTTGTTAGTATTCCTTCCATATACTTCTCTCCTATTTTGGATCACATGGTGTGTCACTTGGTTATGAAGGAGTTAATATATAACTTCTTGGCTTGGGTTAGGTTCAGGACACCTCAATGCACATTGTCCACTTCTGCAACATCTTGTGACTACGCTTTCTATCACCTATATAAATGAGAAAGAAGTTTAATTAGGAAGTGGAGAAACCAATAACTTTGTATTCAACAGAAAATAAGATGTGAAACTCCTCCCTTCCTTACAGTTAATCACAATTTTATTGACCATAATCCAACTCAATATTAACCATGTGCAACATTTGTTCAGTGCATTGATTTACTACGTAAACTCATCATTCTTTCTTAAACTGTAAACTTGGATCGTTCAACTTTCCAACCCTCAACCCTTTTTCTTGGGTTTATACAAAATGCACTGTTGAGATAGAATAAATCTTGTTGCAGGTGTTTCCACCTTCATGTGAGTTGTAGGATTTATTTGACTTCTTTTGAGTAAAACTAGAATAGGGAATATTGAATTATTCATTCTATCAAAATGAGTTAAGCAACTTAGGATTAATAAGTTTGGAGTGACTCCAAATCTAGCAAGCAATTCTAGATCTATGAAGTTTTGATCAGTTGTAGTATTTATTTGCCTTATAAATACTATAAATATTATTATATAGATTCAATGCAATTGAACATTTATTATTAAACAAATCTAGATTATTAAAAAACTCTAAATTAAGAGAATGAATATTTTTGCATTGAATTAGTTTTTGGAGTTAACTGTATTTGAATTATAAGATTCCAGTTGATGTTTCTACTTGATCCATTTCAAGAGTCCAAAAAAGCTCATAACAGATAGAGATTCTATTTAAAAATAAAATCCATATTTCAGTGGACACTCCCCCATGTTCAAATCCCAAAAAACTCATAACATATAAATATTAAATACTGTAGAGATTTTCTAATATATCTTATAATTTTCATGAATTTATATTGTACCTAGATTCTCCCACTACAATACAATATATTCCATTGATGCAATAACATCATATTCTAATGAATTCATGTTTAACTCCACGTGGTCATGGGAAAACACTTGATTCATAGCTCCACTATCATATTTGATTCATGTTTAAGATTGTTATTAGACACAGACATAGCCTATTCAGCAGAGTTGCAACCCTAACTCTGTAATCTCTGCTCTGCTCCATGTTTTTTCCTAAGCTGTTGGTTTTTTCATTGTGTTTTGCTGGTTGAAAAGGCACTTGATTAGGGTTGTTTGTGTCCACATTCAACAATAATTACATATATTTTTTTCATTAATGGGTGTGGCTAATTTTAGGGTTTAATTGCTGATTTATTTCACCTTTTTTTAGCAGTTGTTTTGAGAGTTTTGGCTGGTGGCATATTTTTTAGCATGAATTGTATACATTAAATTGAGCTCATTCGCTCTATTTTAGACACTCTATATTATACATACACTCTGTTTTATACATACCCCATTGCAAGAATATCTAAATAAGCAGATATAAGAGTGCTTTTCACAAAAAACAGTAAATGGAACAAATTATTCACACATCACCAACAAGCAGCAGGAATCACTCTCTTTTCTAAAACTAAGCAACAGGAATAACACACTTCATTGCATTGTCGTAATACAAATGTCATATATATAAATCTCATACATGACTATAGACATCATTGTCTTCAATATACAAATGAAAGTCACCCTTTTTTTTCATGTCTATTTTTCATCATTGTGCATGTCTGTGGCCTCTTTGTTTTGGCAATGGACTGTGAATAAAAAGAAAGGTGACGATACTTGGAGTTCTTATCATTTCCTTCCTCAGGGGTAAGAAATTTCCGTTTGCGACCCTTGCCTCATGCACAAGAATTTTTTGGTAGAGATGGATCTTTAATATCATACTCATTTTCCATGGTTTTGACTTCTCCATGATCTACCAAAATATTTCTCCCTCCATCCAAATCGACCAGGGTTTTGTCAAATGTTGGCGGGGCTATGGATGGATGTGAATGGAAAGAAAATTCAAGACAATCATTCAAATCAATAGGGCTCTTGTCAAATGTAGGGGGGCCTATAAATTTATGGGACTCCAATGAAAAGTCAAGTGGATTATTTAAATCCATAGGATTCTTGTCAAATGTCGGTGGGCCTATAGATTGATGGGACTCCAATGAAACATTTAAATCAATTGGAGTCTCGTCAAATTATGGTGGGATGAAAGGAACACTTTCATATGTCTTCTCATGTTATTGAATTCTTTCCTGATTGACACCACCAGTTGTCATGCCACACAAAGAAAATTCAACATCTTCAAAAATATTAGGGTTTTGATTCAAATCATATGTAGACGATTGACCCACATATATATTATTTCCCTGCAAAAAAGAGGAAATATTGTCAATAAGATGGATATTAATTCAGACATTTCCAATATGTATCAAACCATGGAGGGGTTTACAAAATGTACGCTGACTGTATCGTCAACAGACATGTAATCATCCTAGGGAAAATCGGAAGAGTTATCTAAATATCTTTGTTGCAATGATAGGATATTCAATATATGTTATTCCTCCAAATACCATGAAAGACTGGAATTAGGAATTTGAATAGGAATTGAAAAATCCTATCAGTAGTGACCCATTGAAGATTTTTCTTAGCGCCTCCCAATATTTATCTTTTATAACCTTCTTACAAACAATATTCGTTAGTGCAAATTTTTTTTCACTGGCTTGTGCATCATATTCAGTAACGATTATTTTGACGTGTGCCACTGCATCTTCACTGAACTCATCTGCGCCCTTCTTCCGCTATTACAAGAAAAACAAGGAGAATACATTGAGAAAGGATCCTTTTTTTAATATGTCCAAAAATAAAACATCAATACAATAATAATACCTCTCTTTCGACCTCTCTATGAATGGAAGCAATCTCCACAACCTTCCTATTCTTCTTAAACTGATATTCAACGACGCAATTTTTTTGCTGGTGTTATTTTTTCATTCTTGATGCAAACTGAAGCTTGTATTTATGGCCCCACGAGGCACCAAAATTAAATGTTATGGGTTCCCACCCATGTACTTGGTCACAATGTTTATTAAATTCCCGACACTTGCTACATCACAAACCATTGCACTCAACTCCCAAATAGTAAAAGAAGTTGCAGCCATTACTTTCCTTGATGACTTTATAAATCAAGACTTCCTGAGATGGTCAGCCAATAAAATGTATTTAGTTCATGTAGCTCAATACATAAATAAGGATATTGGATTTTTGTTAGAATAATCAACCCATAGTTACCTACCTTAGACATTAATTAAATCGTTTTTGTCTTATTACCTAGTCTCCTAGATTCCACTCTATGCTAGTTGCCTTCTACATGTCCTAGAAGTCAACACATGCCAAAACCGAGTCATGGAGCACTTGGGAAACTTCCTAGAAACCCACTTTATAATGTTTTATTTATTCCATCTCCTCCAAAGTGCATATCTACTTTTTCTAAAAAGTTGCATGTTTTATTGAGAATTAAGGCAAAAGGAAAAGCTAGACTAGGTGTAGTTGACTTGTTTTTTTCCCACATCATCCTCCCTCCTTTTATCCTTATAAAATAATTTATGATTTTTCATTCCATCCCTCATTATATTTCCTACTTGACTTAGCCAATTCGTGATCATCTTGGTGGATTTGGAAACTGCTTTATACACATATGGGGGATTTGACTAGATTTAGTAAGCCTACTTTTTGACCTTTTCAAATGGCATCCTTATGCATTCAAATATCTCATGTAATTATATATTGTAGCAACCTATTACTTCACAATCTTGGCTATTGTACACTTATTCAATACAGATTAGTGTTATGCTCCAATTTCAGTCTCCTTTTATGTTAATTTTGCATGTTTGATTAGCATTTTTGTGAGTGTAATTGTTCTATCTCTTGGGTTCAATGTCCACATGGTATCAGAGCCTTTGTAGATGGATTTCTATCCTTCCATATTTCTATTTCAATTTTGACATCGTGACTGGGATCATATTCTACTGACTAAAGGGCATAGTTTCTAAGCTATGGACCAATCTCAGAAGATCATCTTGACTCCATTCAATTTATTTGAGTGGAAAACTGAGATGGAGATATTGTTGAGAGAAAAATGTCTCTACATAGTTACTATGGCAACTAAGGTAGAGCCCAATGTAGCTACAGAGAAAATAAAATGGCACAACAAGAGGGATGAGGCCTATGGTCTTTTGTGTCTAAGAATTTCAAGAGACCTCCTCTTCCATCCTGATGGATTGACATAAGCTAATGAAGTATGGGAGAAGCTTGTAGACACTTTTGGTAAGACAAATAAGATGAGAGGACATAAAATTGAGAATGAGTTGATCTCCTTGAGTCCCAGTAGCTTCAAATCCTTGCAACTCTATTTTTCCAATTTTAAAGCCATTGTTTTGGAACTAAAACAGTGTGGGATCAAAAAGAAGGAAGAGCAACTAGTTTTAGCCATACTCTCGAAGCTTGGCCCTGACTATTCATTGTTTGTTTTGACCTTCCATGCCACCAAGTTGACAGCTCGATCCTAGAAGATGCCTAAGCTGGTAGAGTTCATGGAATCCCTCACATAGGAACAAGATAAGTCGGTGATGATGGGCACCATCAAACCTTCCAAAGACCAAGATTTGGTTTTTGGAGATTCAAGGGTGGATTCAAAAAGCAAGAAAAAAGATAAAAATACACCTGAGCAAAAGAGAGACAAGAACAAGTCTCAAGAGGAGCCCCAAGGTTCCAAGAAGAACTTCCAGAAGAAGAAGAACAAAGGAGAAATGAGAGAGTGTGCATATTGCAGTAAGGGCCATCATCCTAAGATATCTTGTATGAAGAAGTAAATCGACATGTTGACCCAACTCCTAGAGAAGAATAACATATCCCTTCCTGATTGCTCAAAGAAAAGGGAAGGAGGATCAAATTCAGAGGACAGAGAGAGATTACATACCTTAGTTGCTGGCACATCAAGCTCACCTAGCTTCATTATAGACTATGGAGCTTCTAGAAATATGGTTTCGATAAAAGAGGCATTCTCCTCTCTTGACATGTCAAAAGGTCCACCAATAATTTTGGGACATGACTCTCTCACTGACAGTTTTGGAAAAGGAAGGATTGATCTTAACCATGGTAAGTTCAATACTGTGTTGCATATTCTAGGTCTTGCCTCTAATATCTTGTTAGTGTATCAGATGACTCGCACTGGGTCTCCAAAGAAGGTCATATTCCCCCCTGATGATGTTGAAATCACTGATATTTTGAATGGTAAAGTCATAGCAAAAGGTGTTGTTGATCACACTTCGAAGATATACATGTTTTCCCATTTTATACCCTACTCAAACCCCTCTGCTCTTATGATTCATGCTAATGAGGCAAGCAAGCTTTGGCATGAAATATTTGGCCATATTAACTATAATTATCTTTCTGATTTGAGTGAAAAATATATGGTCATAGGGTTACCAAAGATCAAGTTTTCCAAAAATATTTTGTCAAGGTTGTATCCTAGGAAAACACCCAGAGCACGAATTTGAGAGAGCTAGTCATGAGAGAACCTCTGCGCCTCTTGAGTTGATCCACAGTGACATTGCTGGTCCATTTCCTCATATGTCCATGGGTCAATCCAAATATGCACTGACCTTCATAGATGAATTTTCCAGGTATTGTTGGGTTTACTTCCTAAAGCATAAGTCTGAAGTTTTTGACCTCTTCAAAGTCTTTAAAGCCTTGGTTGAAAACCAGTCTGGGAGGAAACTCAAGATCCTCAAATATAGCAATGGTGTTGAGTATGTCAATTTTGAGTTCATTCAGTATTGTAAATATGTAGGTATTTAGATGCAACATTCGATCCCTTACACACCACAAAAAAAATGGTGTTGCTGAGAGAAAGAACAGGTCACTGAAGGAGATGGAAACCTGTATGATGGAGGCTAAGACTTTGCCACCAAAGTTTTGGGATGAGGCTATAAACTGTGCATCCTACATCCAAAATAGGGTGCCTCATAATCATCTTGATGGTATGACTCCTTTCGAAGCTTGGAGTGGGCACAAGCCAGATATGACCCATTTCAGGATTCTTGGCTCAAACGCTTGGGCTAGAATTCCAACTGAAAAGAGAAAGGCTTTGTAGCCCAAAGCCAAGAGGGCCTATTTGTCAGGTATTTTGAAGATTCAAAATGGTACAAGATGATCAACTTGATCACTAACAAATCTTTCATTGAAATAAGTTTTCAGTTTCAAGAAGAGCCTTTAGTAGCAGTTGAAGTTAGAGAGTCTTCTTCACCACCAAATCCATTGATTGTAAGTGGAGAGACTAATGAGTTTGCTTATTCTGATATGTCTGATAATTATTATTTGATTGCAGATCCTGACATTCCTACAAGACCAAAATGGGTAGCAAATACCATTCATTCAGCTAGGGAACTAGCTAGAAATCTTAATGACACTAGGAGGACTAGATCTCAGTTTGAGAGTGCTCTTTGTATGAAAGATCCTTTATTTGATGAGAATTACTATCTAATGGTTGAATTATATACATATACATATGAATATATATCACATGATCCAATATGGAAAACAGCTATGAAAGAAGAATTCAACTCGCTCCAGAAGAACAACACTTGGGAACTAGTTGATCTTCCCCCAGGGAGGAAGCTAGTTCAATGTAAGTGGGTTTTCAAGACTAAGTTTGCTGCTGATGGTTCACCTTTGAAATATAAGGAAATATTGGTAGCCAACGGCTACTCACAAGTACATGGTATTGACTACAATGAAACCTTTGCACCAGTGGAAAAGATGGACTCCATAAGGCTAGCTTTAGCCATTGCAACTTCGAAGTAGTGGGAGGTACATCACATGGATGTGAAGTGTGCTTTCCTAAATGGATATCTCACTGAAGAGATTTACATGAAAAAACTTGAAGGGTTTGTTTCTAATCCAACTTTATTTTGCAGGTTAAATAAATAATTGTATGGGCTCAAGCAAGCCCCTAGGGCTTGGTATGCCAAGATTGATGGATTTCTGCTATCATTGAGTTTTGTTAGATGCAAGTCTGATCCTAATATATATTTGAATCTGATTCATAGTTCCTTGATGATTATTTTCTTGTATGTGGATGACCTTCTTATTACAGGAAGTTCAAAGGAAGAGATTTCCTCCTTGAAGGATGCAATGAACCATGCATTTTCTATGACAGATTTGGGATTATTGAGCCAATTTTTGGGTCTCGAAATTGATCAATCCCTACATGGAAAAAAATTACATCAGTCCAAGTATGCCTTATATTTTCTGAACAAGTTCAACATGAAATATTTCAAGCCAAGAAATACTCCCTTCCTTTTAGGAGTTAAGCTTGAAGAAGCAGGTTCTTATCCTATGGTAAATAATACACTGTATAGGCAGTTGATTGGGTGTTTGATTTATCTTACACACACTCAACCTGATATATATTATGCAATTAGTGTGGCTTCAAGATACATGTATCAGCCTCATGATATCCACTGGAGAGAAGCCAAAAGGATCCTAAACTTTGTTCAAGGAACAAGAACTCATGGGATCTTCTACAAAGCAAAATCTGATCTTGATTTGATTGGGTTTGCTGATAGTGATTGGGAAAGTGACAACACAAATCAAAAGTCAACATCAGGATTTGTGTTCATGCTTGTAGAAGGGCCAATCAGCTGGTCAAGTAAGAAGCAGAGTACCATAGCACTCTCATCTATAGAAGCAGAGTATAGAGGAGTTGTAAATGCATCAACTCAATGTTTGTGGTTGTCGGGAATATTTGGAGAATGTGGCTTCGAATCAGAGTTTTCAACTATTATATACTATGATAATCAGAGCACCATTTGAATATGCAATGATCTATTTCAGAGATAGCGAACCAAGCACTTTGAGATCCACATGCACTACATCAAACAGCTTGTGCATGATGCCACCATTCATCTACTCTTTTGCGCATCTTCAAAACAAGTAGCAGACATCTTCACCAAATTTTTTTGTGAGCAGACATTCAGAAATCTCAAATCATTGCTGGGGATTGCTGATCATGCTGTGAAGCATTATTGATGACAAGATTTCCAAATTTTGTTTTCTTGTCCATGTTTAAGGGAGGATTTTCCCATTGTGTTTTTGCCTCTTTCCTTGGTTGTATGGACAAGCAGTATGTAAAGGGTGACTAAGCCTTGTTTCTAGGCCCTATATTTTTCTGATATTTACTCATAAATTCAAGTTGAAGGGGGGGTGTTATAATAATCAACCCATAGTTACCTACCTTAGACATTAATTAAATCATTTTTGTCTTATTACCTAGTCTCCTAGATTCCACTCTATGCTAGTTGCCTTCTACATGTCCTAGAAGTCAACACATGCCAAAACTGAGTCATGGAGTGCTTGGGAAACTTCCTGGAAACCCATTTTATCATGTCTTCTTTATTCCAGATCCTCCAAAGTGCATATCTGCTTTTTTTGAAAAGCTGCCCTTTTTATTGAGAATTAAGGCAAAAGGAAAAGCTAGACCAGGTGTAGTTGACTTGTTTTTCTCCCACATCATCGTCCCTCCTTTTCTCCTAATAAAAGCATGTATGAGTTGTCTTTCCATCCCTCATTTTATTTCCTACTTGACTTAGCCAATTCATGAGCATCTTGGTGGATTTGGAAACTGCTTTATGCACATATGGGGGATTTGACTAGATTTAGTAAGCCTAATTTTTTACCTTTTCGAATGGCATCCTTATGCATTCAAATATCTCATGTAATTATATATTACAACAACATATTACTTCACAATGTTGGCTATTTTTCACTTATTTAATAGAGATTAGTGTTATGCTCCAATTTCAGTCTCCTTTGATGTTAATTTTGCATGTTTGATTAGCAATTTTGTGAGTGTAATTGTTCTTTCTCTTGGGTTCAATTTCCACAGTTCAGATATAACACAAACCTGTATTATGGCCATAGTATCAGAAGTCCAACTTTGGTTTCACAAGCCTCCAAGAAAACAAAACCCTAGAAAATAACAACGTTTATACTCTTAGTAACAAATGTTATGCAAGAACATCCATTTTTGAAATCACAAATAAACAGTACAATATAGATGTTTGATCTACCATGCACATAAAATATTATTCTAGAAAATTCCAATGCAAGCATATTCTTGGCATCAAACCAAACTTTGTCCTTTGAGTGGTATGTGGTTTCCATTAGGACATTTTATACACATGTGATAGGTTTCAAGGCTTTGACCATGCCGGGGGAGGAAATCAAGGGCTATAGGATTTTAGGAAAACAACAAGCTCCTAATATTCTTACTGATAATACCTGGTAAATTCTTTCTGCAAGACAAATAAATCGAGGTGGGGCATAGTTCTTGGGCTCATGTGCCACGATGAAGGCCTTGAATCATCACACATCCTCTAGATGGGATCATTGAGCTTTGAATGGGATATAGGTGGCATTAGAAGGTTTTGCACAATAGGATTTGTCTAAGGGCCTTGACCATGATAAGGGAGGAAAATATGCATCGTGGACACAAAATGAAGCTTCTATGGTTCAGGGGCTATGAACAACGACTCAAAACACCACATAATCCCTCTAGAGCAAACCTTTGGCCTTTGAGAGGGATGTGGTTTCCATTAGGACATTTTATACACATGTGATAGGTTTCAAGGCTTTTACCATGCTACGGGGGGAAATCAAGGACTATAGGATTTCAAGAAAACAACAAGATCATAATCTTCTTACTGATAATACCTAGTAGATGGTTTCTGCAAGACAAAGAAATCCAGGCCTTTGTAGAGTTCTAGGTGGGGAAGAGTTCCAACCAAGGCAGAGTTCCAGTCAGCATAGAGTTTTAGCCGAATAGAGTTATTAGGGCTCAAAGGTCATGACAAGGTACCATTACAAGGATTTGTGCACCAAGAATGGGTCTCGAGGCCTTGATCAAGGCTGAGGGAGGAAATCAACGGAATTATATTCCAAATGAAGCTTCCTGGGTTCATGGGCTACGATGAAGGCCTTGAATCATCACAAATCATCTAGAAGGGATCATTGGCCTTTAAATGGGATATAGGTGGAATTAGAACGCTTTTCATATTAGGGATTTGTCTAAGGGCCTTGACCATGATAAGGGAGGAAAATATACATCATGGACACAAAATGAAGCTTCTATGGTTCATGGGCTATGGACAAGGACTCAAAACACCATATAATCCCTCTAGAGCAAACCTTTGGCCTTTGAGTCGGATGTGGTTTCCATTAGGATATTTTACACACATGTGATAGGTTTAGAGGCTTTGACCATGCTAGGGGATGAAATAAATGGCTATAGGATTCTTAGAAAAAACCAAGCTCCTAATCTTCTTACTAATAATACCTAGTAGATGATTTCTACAAGACAAAGAAATCCAGGCGGGGCAGAGTTCTAGGCGGGGCATAGTTCTAGAAGGGGCAAAGTTCCAACTGGGCAGAGTTCCAAGAAGGGCAGAGTTCCAGCCAGGGCAGAGTTCTAGCTGGGGAAAAGTTCCATCCAGGGCAAAGTTCCACTCGAGGCAAATTTCTTAGGGCTCAAAGGTCATGACAAGGTATCGTTATGAGGATTTGTGCACCAAGAATGGGTCTCGAGGCCTTGATCAAGGCTAAGGGAGGAAATAAAGGGACCTGTATGGAAAATAAATCTTCTTACACTCATGGGCCATGATGAAGGCCTTGAATCATCACACATCCTCTAGATGGGATCATTGACCTTTGAATTGGATATAGGTGGAATTAGAAGGTCTTGCACAATAGGGATTTGTCTAAGGGCCTTGACCATGATAAGGGAGGAAAATATGCATTGTGTACACAAAATGAAGCTTCTATGGTTCATGGGATATGGACAAGGACTCAAAACACCACATAATCCCTCTAGAGAAAACCTTGGCCTTTGAGAGGGATGTGGTTTCCATTAGGAACATTTTATACACATGTGATAGGTTTCATGGCTTTGACCATGCTAGGGGAGGAAATCAATGGATATATGCTTTCAGGAAAACAACAAGATCATAACCTTCTTGTTGATAATACCTAGTATATGGTTTCTCCAAGACAAAGAAATCTAGGCCTCTGAAGAGTTCCAAGAGGGGCAGAGTTCCAGGCGGGGTAGAGTTCCATTTGAGGCAGAGTTCTAGCCTAGAAAAGTTCCAGCTGGTGCAGAGTTCTTAGGGCTCAAAAGTCATGACAAGGTAGTGTTACGAATATTTATGCACCAAGAATGGGTCTCAAGGCCTTAATCAAGGCTAAGGGAGGAAATCAAGGGACTTATTTTCCAAATGAAGCTTCCTAGGCTCATGGGCCACGATGAAGGCCTTGAATCATCACACATCCTCTATATGAGATCATTGACCTTTGAATGGAATATAGGTGGAATTAGAATGTTTTTCATAATAGGGATTTGCTTAAGGGCCTTGACCATGATAAGGGAGGAAAATATGCATCATGGACACAAAATTAAGCTTCTATGGTTAATGGGCTATAGACAAGGACTCAAAACACCACATAATCCCTCTAGAGCAAAACTTTGGCCTTTGAGTGGGATGTAGTTTCCATTAGGACATTTTATACACATGTTATAGGTTTCAAGGCTTTGACCATGCTGGGGGAGGAAATTAAGGGTTATAGGCTTCTTGGAAAACAACAAGCTCCTAATCTTCTTACTGATAATACCCATAAGATAGTTTCTGCAAGACAAAGAAATCTAGGTGGGGCAGAGTTCTATCCAAGGCAGAGTTCTTAGGGATCAAAGGTCATTACAAGGTACCGTTACGAGTATTTGTGCACCAAGAATGGGTTTTGAAGCCTTGATCAAGGATGAGGGTGGAAATCAAGGGACTTATATGCCAAATGAATCTTCCTAGGCTCATGGGACATGATGAAGGCCTTGAATCATCACACATCCTCTAGATGGGATCATTGACCTTTGAATGGGATATAGGTGGCATTAGAAGCTTTTGCATAATAAGGATTTGTCTAAGGGCCTTGACCATGATAAGGGAGGAAAATATGCATCGTGGACACAAAATTAAGCTTCTATGGTTCATGGGCTATGGACAAGGACTCAAAACACCACATAATCTCTCTAGAGCAAACCTTTGGCCTTTGAGAGGGATTTGGTTTCCATTAGGAACATTTTATACACATGTGATAGGTTTCAGGGATTTGACCATGCTAAGGGAGGAAATCAAGGGCTATAGGATTTAAGGCAAACAACAAGATCATAATCTTCTTACTGATAATACCTAGTAGATGGTTTCTACAAGACAAATAAATCCAGGCCTTTACAGAGTTCCAGGCAGGGTAGAGTTCCAAGCGGGCTAGAGTTCCAGCTGGGGCAGAGTTCCAGGCGGGGCAAAGTTCCAGCTGGGGCAGAGTTCCAGTAGGGTAGAGTTCTTAGGGATCAAAGGTCATGACAAGGTACCATTATGAGGATTTTTGCACCAAGAATGGGTCTCAAGGCCTTGATTAAGACTAAGGGAGAAAATCAAGGGACTTATATTCCAAATGAAGCTTCTTGGCCTCATGGGCCATGATGAAGCCCTTGAATCATCACACATCCACTAGATGAGATCATTGACCTTTGAATGGGATATAGGTGGCATTAGAAGGTTTGCACAAAAGGGATTTTTCTAAGGGCCTTGACCATGATAAGTCGAGGAAAAGACACAGATCCCTCTAGAAAACTTAACACCACCATTGACCTACCATCTATGGTTTGACGAAAACAACCATTTCCTTCTATAAGAAGATGATCTAAAGCGCCCAACAATCTATGCATACTTTTAATCCTACTGCATTCAAACTGTTTGAAGGAATGTAAACACATGGCTATGTTCCAGGAATCATAAGCTTTAATAGCCGCATCAAATGGATTTGTAGGAATGAGAAAATCAAGGTTGAGGTCAATTTTTTCATCCAAATGATGAGGAAACAACAAGCTCCTAATATTCCTAAGTATAATACCTAGTAGATGGGTTCTACAAGACAAATAAATCCATCCGACTAGACTTCCAGCCAGGGCAGAGTTCTAGCTGGGACAGAGAATGGACACACCAAAATAGGAACCCTACATGCATCAACTTGCTTGGTCCTAGACCAAGAATGACACGAGACAACTAGGGGCCATAGGGTATCTTATAGGGTCTTACTCCAACCAAGGGTATCCTAGTTAACTTAATATGGTACCATCCTACGTGAGAATTGGTCTCGCATCTACACGAACTTTAACAGTTGTTAGCCCTAATGTTGTCACATATAGTCACACTTATATATGGCCTTTGCAAAGAAGGCAAGTTCAACAACACAAATAGGCTCTTATATGAATAGTACTTTGGCAATGTGCCAGTTGATAGTACTTAGGCAGTTCAACAACACAAAGGGATAGTACTTTGGCAGTGTGATAGTTGATAGGCATTTCCTACCAATCAACTTGATCAAGTTTAACCTTATTGTAGCCAAGTTTTTCCCAGTGTGTACATCTGTTTACAAGCTGTATAAAACACATTCCCTAATATAGACACAAGGATTTTGTCCTCTTGTTTGTGGTACTAGTCATTTATATGTTTTGATTCTTGTAACATGTCCTCGTATCTAAGCTTGTCGGAAACACACTTGATCTGAATTCATCTGCTGATTTGTGCCCTCCTTAGAAAAGATTTTCTCTAGAGCATAAAGAGGTTTACAGCGACCTCAATGAAAGGGGAGAATCATTTGATATTATGAAATAACTTCCTACAAATAATGAACTAAGAGTTGGTGAAGCTCTAAAATTTCTAGCGATAATAACCAAATCAGCTATCATTTTTTTTTCACAAGATTATGGTATTTATAAAAATGCAATGGAAATTACACAAATGTAGATAGCGAGGCCATATTACACATCAGTCGCATAGGTAACCTTCATGGTTAATATTACGTTAGAGAAAGGGAATAACTTCCTTCTGTTGTGAAGGAGAAGAGAGTGCCATGGTTGATTGATGGCTCAATGAAGGCCTAGAGTGCTTATTAGTTAGCATATTGGCTATGTCATGAGAGAGATGGGTTGGATTGAGTGTGATTAGAGCCATGTAGGAGTTTCATTTTCCCTAGCGGTATCATGGTCTAGATCGTGGCGAGGGATCCATTGCTGATTTATATGGTTGGGGGGTGAATTGCTTCTCAACAACTAGTTTGATGAACTACAGTTGAAAACATATAAGTATTCATAGTCATCTATGTGGAATGCTTATGCTCACATTCTGTTAGATTGTGGACAAACAATGAGTTTGAAATATGCATGCTATTTCCACTCCTATTTGTATGTGGATATCAATTCTATTTGTTCTGAAGCTAAGAGTTTCAAATTGTCTTAGCAACTGATTAATAAAGAATGGGTTTTTGTATGGAATCACCAATGGCCAAGGGAGGCATCTAGGTACATGACATTATTGTTGCTATTTTAGTTTATGCTGTTGTTGTTGTTTGCAATTATCAATTCCCATATTTCTTTCAAAATAAAAAGAAAAGAAAAAAAATTAGATTGCAAGTTTTTGGTTCGTAGCATTGAACCTTACTGAGTGAACAGTGTTGCATTCTATGCGAATAAAAGAATAGTTTTTAAGGGTATATGGCAGCCAACAAAAATTTGTTATGTTTTTCTCTTTCGTTGATTTCTTTCAACTATAGTTTATTGTACTTTCCTCATTTATGTTTGACTAGAAAATTAACAGTTTGTTCATGTTGTCAATGGCTCTACCTCTTAAAGTTTGCCCAATGGAAGTCTCTTAAAATGGGAAGACTCCACATGTCATTATTCCATAAATTAATTCTATTCACAAATCTAAAAATTTAAAATTCACTCTGACTGATCTCCTTGCTCTTGTTTGCATAAGAAGATTTGGATCCCTATCTCTCCCTAAGATGAATTTCTTACTCTGGTTGTTATCCAACAAGCTGATTTATTACTCCAACATAGAAATTTCCACTTTACAAGTTGGTTTGTAAGAATCCCTTATGATACAAAGAGGAAATTGCTTTACACTATAGGATTGGCCAACATTAGAGATGCCTTTCCAGAAAAGAGTGTATTTTTTAATAACATATAAAAATGTATATTTCTTGCTACGTTTGGATATGTCCTGACAGGTGTTATAACCCAGTTGTAGATCATGTTAGTATGGCCTAACAAGGGGAAGATCAAGAAATCCAGTGGTGTCACATAACACTATGCAACATTTAAGGATTCTATAAGAAATCTGGTGCTGCAAATTCTTCCAGCCTATTGGGTTTCCTATTAGTCTTCACAAGTTCACCCAACCAAGTTACATATTCTTCATCCTATCATTAAAATTATGCAGAGTACCTATTAGTCTTTAATCCAATCAATTGTGTGAAAAGTGTTACATTGTCACTAGTGGCAAACTAGGAAAGCTGGGACTAGAGACTACTGTAGACTAAATATCTTCTTCTGGAGGATGTTTTTAACTATTTATTTTGTCTACTATTTATATTTAAAGTAGGATTTGGATATTTCTTTTCTAGTATTCTTCGTATGCTCTCTTTATATATTTAAAATGGGACATGAGGACCAGAAGAAAAAAAACTATAGTCGTGACTGGGTTCTTTTCAAAACTAGAGAATTTTGTCTTTTTGATATCTAATGAGCCAGCAATAGTTATTATTTTCTATTTGGGGTTCGTCATTTTTTTAAAAATTAGGCACCATGATGATGGTATATTATTGTTATTGTTAATATCAAGCTATTTTGTTAGGTGTTTTTTTGGGTGGGGTCCATTCGTTGCACCTTTTATATTTATATATATGAGACCATCGATACTCTGAGAAAAGTTCAAAACATGCTGGCCTTTGCCCATCTTTGCTCTGTATAGCTTTCACCCATTGACAATTGTGGAACTCATCACTGCTGTCTTCTGCAGGAGTCTAGGCCATGTGTAGTTTATTATTATTAATTTTGATTTGAAAATTGACAAAGACAACTTGTTTCATTAGGAATTCACTTTGTCACCTTCATTTGGAAGGGTGGGGACCCTCTAATATAGTCCATTATATTGCTCTGTCTAGCTTTCATCCATTGACAATTTTGGAACCTCCCACCCCTGTCTTCTGCACTGGGTCCAGGCCAAGTTTAGTTTATTATTAATTTAGATTTGAAACTGGAAGACATAATTATTCTAATCTAGGTGGGCACCTTGACCACCTAACTACTATATATGTCGGTTTTCTACTTGCAGTAGCCCAGCAACCATTATATAAATATTCCTCATACCTGGAAAGCTGAAGCAGGCTGTAATTCAAATAATTCTTAACAAAACTTTTCATTTTAAATTGGGTAGCACTATTCTTCAATGACCTAATAATTTACTTGACCTACTCTGACATTAGGTTCAGCAACAATCAGTGAATAATAGAGACAGTCCAGCTTGTATCATAATTCCTTCTTCATTTTTTTCTTTTCTATATATGAGCTGGTGAGTCTCAGATTTTAAAATGCAACAAAGTCAATGACCATTTTGTATCTATTGATACACTTAGATTTCACTCCATAAAAAGTTCAAATTCATGATTTCAGATAAAAAGGCAATGATGAAAATGAATAAAAATGGATGGTGATCTTCAACAAATTCATACTGGCAAGTGACAGGCATATGACCTAGTCTGCTCCATTGGAGGATACTCAAAAATACAGACAAAATCCTGTTGTGACTCTGATGGATCTTGCTTATATTTTTCATGTAGTTGTTATATGTGTATGATGGACACCCTAATGGAGAATTCCTAATTGTGTCTGTTTATTTTAAGGTTTGACTGATTAAGGAGAGCTTTGAACTTGATATGTTCATCGCTAAAATCTCTGTAATGATGTTTTGTCTAGCAATGTCGGTTACATGTGGTATAATGCTTACTTGGTTGAAGAAGGAAGCGGTTGCTGACTAGTATCCATCGTGTTGAGGCTGAAAGTAGGAGTCCCATGTCAATATACCTGCAAAAAGAAAAAAACCTGAGCAAAATATTCCATGAAAGCCACCACATAGAAGGAAGCATAACCCAAAATGTCACGCACTCTACCTTCTCCTTGTGCTCACCAAGAGCACAGTAACTCATTCTTGCGGAGATCTGTCGAAAGGGAAATTGCACTCCTAAAAGAGAAGGACTCCTTACTGCTACAGGATTTTAAAGAGATGGTTCAGTTTTCTGAAGGCTAGCTGGCATTCATTGAAGATAATGGAAGAGAGGTTTCATCCACACTCCATAGGATCATTGCAAGTGGAGGGCAGGGGTAGCCACAGGGGGTGGATTCATGAAGAGGGGGATCATTGTAGGTGCAGGAGGTGGATTTTGAATGATGGTGCAGTGGCGGGAGGGAGTAGGTGGTGGCGTAATGGCATGGGATGGGACAAAGGGAACCAAGAAAAAGATATGGAGATAACAAAGGGAGGAGTCTAACAGCATATCGTGCAATGGATGGTGTAACAGCGATGGAGCAATGGGGACCGGCAATGGACACAATGACTTCATCGGTGGTCGAAGAGCCGACACGACGATTGCTACCGGGAAAAATTGTCGCGTCGGTAGCTTACTCCTATGGTCAATATTTCCTTATAATTACATGACATTATTTTGGAAATGGGAAAGAATTTTTTATTTGTTATTTTTCACATGGTATTTGGTGTCATCGTCATTCCAACGAGTTGTTAGTTTTAATTGACAAAAAAAAAAATCTTATGAGATTTTGATTTTGGTGATTGAAACATAATGTTGTTATGTAAATCATTCCAATTTTTATTTTAATTAGTATATAATTTAGGTTTAAATGAAAATGTAAAACTCTAAAGATAATGTGAATAATAAAAATTAGTTTTTTTGTGTGTGAAAAAAATCTAAACACAATTTTTTTTAAATAAATATAGCTTTCATTATAGAATTAGTAAACCTTTGGTTATATATTTCCAAGGTTTTATTTCATTAATATGTTTTTATGATGATAATATGCTAAATGTGGTGTTTAATCGTTTCTTTTATGATGATAATATGCTAAATGTGGTGTTTCATCGTTTCCAAAAGAGTTACTAAAGAGGCATCTTACTCTTACTCATTCTCTTGTCTCGGCTTTTAAATTTTGCAAGCATATATTCAGGTTTGGGAAACGGTTTAAGAAAACATAGTATTCTTAAATGTTTAAATTAAATAATAAGGTGCTCAAGACTGTTGTTCAGGAATAAACACCCTTATAACCAAGGTTCTGGGGTTACTAACGTACTCTTAAAACTTGCAGACAATCAACTTTAAAGTACAGAAAGGAAATAGGAAGATATAATAGACTCACCCGATTAATGACAGTTGATCCAAGTTTTGTCTTCTCCCACTCTGCTCCTCTCCAAAGCTTTCAAGGATGCACCTCCTTCACTTGGAAAGATAAAATCCTCCAAATACAATCTTATACATGTATATATGACAAGTTAGATAAACAAAATATATAGTGCTTCATCATAAATATTCATCAAACCATGATACAGNGTTGGAAGAAGGATTCTCTTTATTAACAATAGTGAATGAGATAAGTGTACAACCCAATGCCTGAAACAAGGACTCCTCTACAACCAAAGGATTCTGAGTTTTGCTGCTCCAAATACTTCTGAAGATATACCACCAGCATAACTTTGCTCTCCAAGTATGATTGATTAATGCCATCCCCAAGGCCTCTATTTATACTTAGGAAAATAGAGGAGTTTTGAATGTTGAGGAGGTTGAGACAGTTAAGATAGTTAATGTTTAAGTCTTAACAAATCGAATGGAGGTGTACGCGTGTATTGATACTGGCAACCCGCGTATAACACGCGAGTTGCTATAAGGGAAACCTGCGTACATATCTGTACGTGGGTTGCAATGACAATACCTGTGTATAGTACGTGATATGCTATGGAGATAGTCGCATATGTATGCGAGTTGCTGTGGAAAGAGTCACGTACAACAATCAACATGTAAAAAGGTAAAAGTGCCAAGCTAGGTGGATAGTGAATGCATCTCATGTCATGCCCATATATAGTGTTTTAGGCAACCTTCAATCCATAAAAGTCCTTTTGTGCGCTGACATATGAAGTGTCGTCACTCAAACGGAGAAGTGCCATTTGGGTTGATAATAGATGGCCCCTAATGTGTGAGGTCAGAGGGAAGCGATGGCCGAAATACATTATAATATTAATCTTTGGAGCACTTAGAAATCCAATGGAGCAGAGGTAGTACCTGAAACAAATACATAATAATGTCATATACAAAGTTATATCGGAGGATGTTATGTTCAATATACTGGAACACTAGCTCCTTTACAAATGTTTGATTACATCATATAGTATGGGTACAAGACCACATATATTACAGAGGTGGATCGAAGCCACAATATACAATCATGATGAGTCTTCAAAGATCTGGAAGCTGTGTACATAGGTAGAACATAATCTTGCGCAACTTAGTCCATAGAAGGGGAACTAAGGTCTTCACAAACAATCCCAAAGAACCAGTACAATCCAAGCCATGTGAATAGATGTAAGTTGAATTCGAACATGTATAGGATTCAATGGTTTGTCAATCAATAGGTGATAATTGATAACTGAAGCAAAGGAATTTGATAATGATGAAAGTGAATCCAGAGGTACAAATGTCAAAACTCTAGGTCTTTGTCATCAGGAAGTGCTAAAGCAGAACCATACTGTGATAAGGACGGCAATAGATCCTCCAACGGATCACAAAGTACCCCTTGCCGCAGAAAATTTACTGAACTTCTCCTTGGATGAGTGCTCTCCAGTTTTTATTGAGCCATACTTCAACAAATCTGGGAGAGGGCCACAGCCTTGTGAATAAACCTATCAACCCTTTTTCTAATAAGGTAACAACCTTCCTCTTTGAGGTTGAAGAGGAAAGCTTGACATTCGGGACTTGAGATCTCTTAAGACAACGAGAGGAGGAAGAACCGTTAGATGGAAAGGGCACAAAGGAAACCATGATTATTTAGAATCGCTCATCAAAGCCCTCAAGATCAAGGTCTGGAAAGAGATCCATGGGCACCTACAACCAAGGTTGGGCACACGCAAACACTAAACCCTAGCAGATCAACGACGAGGTTCAATCGTGGAACTTGCTATCTCCAAAATTATAGAATGTTTAAAACCCCTCTTAATATAGACTCTATATTATATTAAAACAATAATACGAGCATGGTGATTCGTACCTCATTATAAGATTATTTAGACATCACTTTTTTTAATGCTTCTTCTATATGTATGGGCTTTTGTTTAACATTACTTAACTTTTGAATATTTCCTCTCCTTTCTCGACTTCTTCCAAGTAAGTGAAATAATTATGTGAAGGTTTACTATTACTTAACTTTTTAACTTTTTCTTTTCCCTTTTCAACTGCTTCGAACTACAAAATTTTCAACTTCTTAGCATTACAAAACTATGAAATAATTATGTGAAAGCTTACTATTACTTAACTTTTAAACTTTTCCTTTCCATTTTCAACTTCTTCCCACTACAAAATTATAAATTTTCTTTTCCATTTTCTACTTCACAAAATTCTAAAAGTAAGTGTCAAACTTTCATATGTTCCCACATTCTCATGTTCTATTCCTACTAAACATGAATATTTGTTACCGAACATATGATACCTTGATTCCTAGAAGAATAGCCGTTAGATGTAGTTCTCTTGTGTCTGTTACCATTTTGAACTATAAATTAAAAATATATATATAATAATTGCTTGGACAATTTTTCAATGTAATGCTTTTTTTATTATAAAATTATAAAATAGGTAACTTATAAAATATGAAATAATTAGGTGACAAAATAGATAAGAGAAATAATTATTTAGACTATTTTATGAGTATAGATCCATCTTAAAAGGGATTTAGCAAGGGTTAAGAGGGATTAAATCTCTTGAAATACAAACCTATTTTAAAATAGAAATGTTGAGGAAGTGTTTTAATTTATATAATTTCTGTTTATATATATGTCAATGTAAATATTTTAACTTTAATTTAAGGCTATATGCTCTTATTTTATAATAATTTTTTTTAAAAGAACATATGTTAATTCTAGGATGAGTAGGGAAGGAGTTACACATCTTCACTTTATTTAATTTGTGTTTTTTAAATATATGCGGTTGTAAATGTTTTAACTCTAATTTCAGCCCACATGTTATTGTTTTATAATATTTTATTATTAAAATATATATATATATATATATATATAGTCAACTTTAAGATGAGAGAAAGAATTACACATCTCTAACGAGCTTTTAAATGTTCCCCTTAAACATAGCACAATAATAAAAATAAATCTTAGTTATAACTAGCAACAACCACATTAAATTAATTAATGTGTGTGAATACGCTAATAAGCGTAAATTTAAGCAGATACTATAGGGAAAAACATTAATATAAAAGGTATGTGCCTAAATTTACACATATCGGTGTATTTAGACACATTAATTAATTTAAGGTGGTTGTTGCTAGTAACGGGTGGGCCCATAGACATATCTCCAAAGTAATAAATTATTATGCTACAATTTTTTATTATTAATATTGATAAATTAAAATTTTAATTGATTATAATATAATAATTATTTAATTATTTAAATATTATTATTAAATAAATACTATTAATTATAATCAAATCCAAATATAAATACATTATTAATTAATTAATTAATGTGTCACAATAATATTATATATCATAACACTTAGGGTTATATCGTAATGCATAGGAGACATAACCATTAGATTATTTTATAGATTGTGATACCAAAAAAAAACCTTTGAGATATAAAATGTATTTATGTTTTAAAATAAAAATATAAAATCTAAATAAAAATTATTAATTATTAATTAATTAATATTATTAAAATATAAACTATAAAACAATTTCTTTTATAATCCATTATAGTTATTTAATAGTTATTTAATGATAAGCAATATATTTACTTGTAAAAATATAAAATCCAAACCATTTATTTATTAATCAAAATTATTAACTATTATTAATATATATGATATTAATTGAACTTATAAAAAAATCATAATTCAATATAAATAATATAGTTCAATTATATATATATATATATATATATATATATAGTGATGTTATATAGTGATATTGACAATTAACGTGTTAATAAAAGGAATAAAAATTAAATTTATTATAATAATTAAACATCCTAAGACACATTGCTAATGTGTCACATCTTGGGCATTGTCGCAGTGTGACATAACCTTAGAAAAATATAATAATGTGACATAACCCTTGATCAATGTCACTAATGTAACATAAATTGTGTTAAACCTCACAATGCGACATAACTCTTATTAAACACCCATTATCACATTATTAATGTGTCACATCTTTGGTTGTGTTGACATATACCAACCAAACACTGTAATAAACCATGGCTTAACGTCGTAATGTGATATAACCCTTGATAATGTCGCAGTGAAATGTAAACCTTGAAAAGCATCACAATGCGACATACATTCTACATTACTATGTAGAATGTGGATGGTTTAAACCATTTGTTTTGTCAAACAACTATATATATATATAAAGAAATTTTCTAAACATCTAAAATCGAGATCATTTATTTATTAATCAAAATATAAATACATTATTAATTAATTGATTAATGTGTCACAATAATATTATATATCATAACACTTCGGGCTATATCATAATGCATATGAGACATAATTATTAGATTACTTTATAGATTGGGATAAGTTGAATGATGAGTATTTAATTATTTTTAATTCATAGTTAATATTTGATTTGAGGAATATTATGGTCAATTGAATGATGATGATTCGAAAACAAAATTTAAGATATAAAATAACAAAAAAATGTATTTATGTTTTAAAATAAAAATATAAACTCTAAATAAAAAAATTTAAATAATACTATCAAAATATAAACTATAAAACAATTTCTATTATAATTTATTATAATTATTTATTAGTTATTTAAGGATGAGCAATGTATTTAGTTGTAAAAATCTAAAATCTAAACCATTTTTTTATTAATCAAAATTATTAAGTATTATTAATATATATAATATTAATTGAACTTATAAAAAAACATAATTAATTATAAATAATATAATACAATTATAATATTATATTCTAATGTATCTCTCTATATATAGTGATATTCACAATTAACGTGCTAATAAAAAGAATAAAAAATAAATTTATTATAATAATTAATTATGAATCATTTTTAAAATTATTATAATTAATTACGATGTTTTAAATATTATTATTTATAATATTATAATATTAATTAAATATTTATAATATACAATTTATTAGAAAATAGTCTCGTTAAATAAAATAGCATTGATAAAAGTATATTAATTAATTAATAATATAAAATAATTAATTGAAATAATGTCATTGAATTATAATGTTATATATTAATTAAATATTTATAATATAATTAATTATATTATATTATAATATGAATATGGTATTTCATTAAAATATTATAATTAAACTAATAATAAAATATTATTGTTGTTATGGGTGTGGTTCATTGGTCATACTTAACCATGGTTTACTTTGGTGAATCACATGGCCATGTAGTTGATAATGCAACAAGAAATTTTCTAAACATCCAAAAACACATTATTAATGTGTCAAATCTTGGGCATTATCGCAATGTTACATAACCCTTGACAAATATGAGAACATGACATAACCCTTGATGAATGTCGATATTGTAACATAACCTGTGATAAACGTCACAATGTGACATAACGCTTATTAAACACCCACTATCACATTATTAATGTGTCACATCCTTGGTTATGTTGACATATACCAACCAAACACTGTAACAAACCATGGCTTAACATCGTAATGCGATATAACCCTCGATAACATCACATTGAAACGTCAACATTGATAAACATCACAATGCGACATAACCCTTGACAAATATGACAATGTGACATAACCCTTGACAAATATCACAATGTGACATAACCCTTGATGAATGTCGCTAATGTAACATAACTTTTGATAAACGTCACAATGCGACATAACGTTTATTAAACGCCCATTTTAACAAACCATGGCTTAATGTCGTAATGTGATATAACCCTCGATAATGTCATAGTGAAACGTAAACCTTGATAAACATCACAATGCGACATAACCCTTCACAAATATCATAATGTGCATAACCCTTGATGAATGTCGCTAATGTAACATAACCCGTGATAAACGTCACAATGCGACATAAAGCTTATTAAATGCCAACTATAACAAACCATGTCTTAATCGTAATGCGATACAACCCTCGATAACATCACACTGAAACGTCAACATTGATAAACATCACAATGTGACATAACCCTTGACAAATATGACAATGTGACATAACCCTTGACAAATATCACAATGTGACATAACCCTTGACAAATATGACAATGTGACATAACCCTTGACAAATATCACAATGTGACATAACCCTTGATGAATGTCGCTAATATAACATAACCTTTCATAAACGTCACAATGCAACATAATGCTTATTAAACGCCCACTGTAATGAACCATGGCTTAACGTCGTAATGTGATATAACCCTCGATAACGTCATAGTGAAATGTAAACCTTGATAAACATCATAATGCGACATAACCCTTGACAAATATCACAATGTGACATAACCCTTGACAAATATCACAATGTGACATAACCCTTGATGCTAATGTAACATAACCCGTGATAAACGTCACAATGCAACATAACTCTTATTAAACACCCACTGTAACAAACCATGGCTTAACGTCGTAATGTGATATAACCCTCGATAACATCACAGTGAAACGTAAACCTTGATAAACATCACAATGTGACATAACCCTTGATAAATATCACAATTTGACATAACCCTTTATGAATGTTGCTAATGTGACATAACCCATGATAAACGTCACAATGCGACATAACGCTTATTAAACGCCCACTATCACATTATTAATGTGTCAAATCTTTGGTTGTGTTGACATATACCAACCAGACACTATAACAAACCATGGCTTAACATTGTAATGTGATATAACCCTCGATAACATCATAGTGAAACGTCAACATTGATAAACAAACCATGGATTAACATCATAATGCGATATAACCCTCGATAACATCATAGTGAAACGTCAACATTGATAAACATCACAATGCAACATAACCCTTGACAAATATGACAATGTGACATAACCCTTGACAAATATGACAATGTGACATAACCCTTGACAAATATCACAATGTGACATAACCCTTCATAAATGTCACTAATGTAACATAACATGTGATAAATGTCACAATGCGACATAATGCTTATTAAACGCCCACGGTAACAAACCATGGTTTAACGTCGTAATGTGATATAACCCTCGATAATGTCACAGTGAAATGTAAACCTTGATAAACATCACAATGCAACACAACCCTTGACAAATATCACAATGTCACATAACCATTGATAAATGTTACTAATGTAACATAACCCATGATAAACGTCACAATGCAACATAACGCTTATTAAACGCCCACTGTAACAAACCATGGCTTAATGTCATAATGTGATATAACCCTCGATAACATCACAGTGAAATGTAAACCTTGATAAAAATCACAATGCGACATAACCCTTGACAAATATCACAATGTGACATAACCCTTATGAATGTCGCTAATGTAACATAACCCGTGATAAACGTCACAATGCGACATGTAACGCTTATTAAACACCCATTATCACATTATTAATGTGTCACATCTTTGGTTGTGTTGACATACCAACCAAGCACTGTAAAAAACCATGGCTTAACATCGTAATGTGATATAACATGAACTCTTAACGCTTATTAAACGCCCACTGTAATAAACCATGGCTTAATGTCATAATGTGATATAACCCTCGATAACATCACAGTGAAACATAAACCTTGATAAACATCACAATGTGACATAACCCTTGACAAATATCACAATGTGACATAACATTTGATGAATGTCGCTAATGTAACATAACCCGTGATAAACATCACAATGCGACATAATGCTTATTAAACGCCCACTATCACATTATTAATGTGTCACGTCTTTGGTTGTGTTGACATACCAACCAAGCACTATAACAAACCATGGATTAACGTCGTAATGTGATATAACATGAACTCTAATATCATAGTGAAACATAAACCTTGACAAACATCACAACACGACATAGCATTCTACATTACTGGTTTAAGGGTGTGTGCAAGAAGTTGAGGGTCTATTTTGGCACGTTAGATGCAATACAAAACTGAAAAAATAGGCATCCATCAACTTGCATGGATATTTTAAGACACTTATATAATGAATCTTGCGATCAGTAAAAAACAAGAAATGTAGGAAATTGAATGACCTTTCCAAATATATATATATTTTCTATTGAAAATGCTGCTAACTATCTAAAGTTAGATAAATTTTAATGGGCACTTCTTATTTTTTTGACAAATTATAAGGTATATGTTTTTGTGGGTGCAGCGTCTGAGTGTCTAAATGATGGAATAAAATTACGAAAACCGGTATACGTATAGAGAACATATAGGACTAGTGCACAACTATTTTTCCAATAATAAAAATAATTTTTTTAATTTTTTTTTAATTATCTAAGAGATCAAACCTCGAAAACGGTACGTCAATTATGGGTGCAGCATTTGAATATCTTAATGCAATTATTTGGAAATGGGTTTTTTATAGCATGTAGAGGTGGGTGTTATTTAGTGCACCATACAATTTTTTTTTTAAATGGTTGAGAAACGAAAGAGATATGGACGAAACACTACCAGTGTGTTTTTTGAGTTGAGGAGTGATGACAGAAGATAAATAAGAAAAAAATAAAAAATTTTATGTATTCTTGTTAGAATTTACATATTTAGAATCTGTAAAAAAAATCATATCTGTTTCTAAAATCTCATAAAAAATGGAGGTGTGCAGCATAATCAGACGAACCGCTAAACACGAGCATATTGAAAATATGGATATAATGTTGAATTTGCCATGGTTTATCATACTCCAAGGCATAGGCATATTGAATCCGAAGCAAAGTACAAAGCAAACACATAGGCATAGGAATAAAATGAAAGCATGGGTGGAGGCTCGGCCTTATCATTTGGAGGGAATAAATTTTTGAATTTAAACAAAACGCGAGCACGATTTAACTGAACAAAACATGTGTGCATTATATAGAAACAAAAAACGTGTGCGTTATATGCAAACAAATCACGTGCACATTTTTTAAAGCCAAAAATAGCGTTCATCATCATCTTCATCTTCATCATCTTCAACTTCATCATCATCATCATCATTAACATGATCATCATCTTGAACTTCATGATCATTATCATCACCATCAACATCATGAACATCATCATCACCATCGTCGTCATCAACATCATCATCATCATCACCTTCCTCATCATCTTCATCATCATCATCATCATCGTCATCAACATGATCATCATCTTCATTATCTTCATATTCATCATCATCATCATCATCATCATCACCTTCCTCATCATCATCATCATCCCCATCATCATCATCATTATCATCATCCTCATCCTCATCGTCATCTTCAGCTTCATCATCACCGTTATCATCATCATCATCATCAACATGATCACCATCATCATCATCAACATCATGAACATCATCATCACCATCGTCGTCATCATCATCATGAACATAATCGTCATAACCATCGTTGTCATATTCATCATCATCATCATCATCCTCATCATCATCACCTTCCTCATCATCAACATCATCATCACCATCATCGTCATCATCAACATCGCCATGATCATCATTATCATCTTCATCGTGTTCATCTTCATCATCCTCATCTATCACATCATCACCTTCATCATCACCATCGTCATCATCATCATCACCATTACCATCATTGCCATCATCATCTCATCATCAACATTATCACGATCATTGTCATTGTCATCATCATCACCATCATCATCACCTTCATCATCCTTATCATAATCATCACCATCAACATCATGAACATCATCATCATCATCATCCTCATCATCATCATCATCATCATCATTACCATCATCTTCATCATCATCATCATAATCACCATCATCACCTTCATCATCACCATCGTCATCATCATTATGATCACCATTGCCATCATTGCCATCATCATCATCATCACCATCAACATCATGAACATCATCATCATCATCCTCATCATCATCCTCATCATCCTCATCATCATCCTCATCATCATCACCATCAACATCATGAACATCATCATGATCATCATCATCACCATCAACATCATCATCATTCATCATCATCATCCTCATAATCATCATCACCATCAACATAATGAACATCATCATCATCATCCTCAACATCAGCACCTTCATCATCATCATCCTCATCATCATCCTCGTCATCATCATCTCCAACAACATCATGAACATCATCATCATCATCCTCATCATCATCCTCATCCTCATCCTCATCCTCATCATCATCACCACCATCACCATCAACATCAACATTATCTTCATCTTCTTCATCATCATCATCTTCATCACCTTCATCATCACCATCATTATAATCATCATCATCATCACCTTCATCATCATCATCATCATCATCATCATCATCATCACCATCAACATCATCAACATCATCCTCATCATCATCATCACCATCAACATCATCAACATCATCCTCATCATCATCATCATCATCATCATGAACATCATCATCATTCATCATCATCATCCTCACCTGCATCATCATCACCACCATCATCAACATGATCATCATCATCACCATCAACATCATCAACATCATCATCATCATCCTCAACATCATGAACATCATCCTCATCATCATCATCACCATCAACATCATGAACATCATCATCATCATCCTCATCATCAACATCACCTTCATCACCCTCATCATCATCATCATCATTCATCATCATCCTCATCATCACCATCAACACCATCATCATCATCCTCATCACCATCCTCATCATGAACATCATGAACATCATCATCATCCTCATCATCATCATCACCATCAACATCATGAACATCATCATCATCATCCTCATCATCATCATCACCATCAACATCATGAACATCATCATCATCATCCTCATCATCATCATCACCTTCATCATCGTCATCATCATTCATCATCACCATTAACATTGTGAACATCATCATCATCATTCTCATCATCAACATCATCAACATCATGATCATGATCATCCTCATCATCATCATCACCATCAACATCATGAACATCATCATCATCCTCATCATCATCATCACCATCAACATCATGAACATCATCTTCATCATCCTCATCATCATCATCACTGTCAACATCATGAACATCATCATCATCATTCTCATCGTCATCGTCATCCTCATCATCATCACCACCTTCATCATCATCATCAACATGATCATCATCATCACCATCATCATCATCATCACCATCAACATCATGAACATCATCATCCTCATCATCATCATCACCTTCATCATCATCATCATCATCACCGTCAACATCATGAACATCATCATCATCATCCTCATCGTCATATTCATCCTCATTATCATCATCACCTTCATCATCATCATCATGATCATCATCTTCACCATCATCATCATCATCATCATCCTCATCATCATCACCTTCATCATCATCATCCTCATCATCCTCATCATCATCATCTCCAACAACATCATGAACATCATCATCATCATCCTCATCATCATCATCTCCAACAACATCATGAACATCCTCATCATCATCCTCATCATCATCCTCATCCTCATCATCATCATCACCATCACCATCACCATCACCATCATCATCATCTTCTTCATCGTCATCATCTTCATCACCTTCATCATCACCATCGTCATAATCATCATCATCATCACCTTCATCATCATCATCACCATTATCACCATTGCCATCATTGCCATCATCATCATCATCATTATCATCATCACTATCAACATCATCAACATCGTCCTCATCATCATCATCATCCTCATCATCATCACCATCAACATCATGAACATCATGAACATCTTGAACGTCATCATCATCCTCATCATCATCCTCATCATCAACATCATGAACATCATGAACATCATCATCATCCTCATCATCATCAACATCATGAACATCATCCTCATCATCATCATCACCATCAACATCATGAACATCATCATCATCATCCTCATCATCATCATCATGAACATCATCATCATCATCATCATCATGAACATCATGAACATCATCATTGTCCTCATCATCATCAACATCATGAACATCATCCTCATCATCATCATCACTATCAACATCATGAACATCATCATCATCATCCTCATCATCATCATCACCTTCATCATCCTCATCATCATCATCATGAACATCATGAACATCATCATCATCATCATCATCATCAACGTCATGAACATCATCCTCATCATCATCATCACCATGAACATCATCATCATCAACATCATCATCATCACCTTCATCATCCTCCTCATCATCATCATCAACATCATCAACATCATCATCATCCTCATCATCAACATCATGAACATCATGGACATCATCATCATCCTCATCATCATCAACATCATGAACATCATCCTCATCATCATCATCACCATCAACATCATGAACACCATCATCATCATCCTCATCATCATCATCACCTTCATCATCCTCATCATCATCATCATGAACATCATGAACATCATCATCATCATCATCGTCATCAACGTCATGAACATCATCCTCATCATCATCATCACCATCAACATCATCATCATCCTCATCATCATCAACATCATCATCATCACCTTCATCATCCTCATCATCATCATCATGAACATCATGAACATCACCATCATCATCCTCATCATCATCATTACCATCATCCTCATCATCATCCTCATCATCATCATCATGAACATCATCCTCATCATCATCATCGCCATCAACATCATCATCATCATCCTCATCATCAACATCATCATCAACATCATGAACATCATCATCATCATCCTCATCATCATCAACATCATCATCATCACCTTCATCATCAACATCATCATCATCACCTTCATCATCCTCATCATCATCATCATCAACATCATGAACATCATGAACATCATCCTCATCATCAACATCATGAAGATCATGAACATCATCATCAACCTCATCATCATCAACATCATCAACATCATCCTCGTCATCATCATCACCATCAACATCATGAACATCATCATCATCATCCTCATCATCATCATCATGAACATCATCATGAACATCATCATCATCATCAACATCATGAACATCATCCTCATCATCATCATCACCATCAACATCATCATCATCCTCATCATCATTAACATCATCATCATCACCTTCATCATCCTCATCCTCATCATCATCATCATCAACATCATGAACATCATCATCATCCTCATCATCATACTCATCATCAACATCATGAACATCATGAACATCATCATCATCCTCTTCATCATCAACATCATGAACATCATCCTCATCATCATCATCACCATCAACATCATGAACATCATCATCATCATCCTCATCATCCTCATCACCTTCATCATCCTCATCATCGTCATCATGAACATCATGAACATCATCCTCATCATCATCATCATCATCAACATCATCATCATCACCTTCATCATCAACATCATCATCATCACCTTCATCATCCTCATCATCACCTTCATGACCTTATACAAATCGCGTGCACGTTTTTAGTGGTCAAATCGCGAGCGCGTTATTGGACTATAAAAACAATGAATTGTCATTGTCCGAGAGCAACTTCACTGCGTGTTTTTTGAAAATTTCAATTACCGTGCAATATCTTTCAAAAGCACGATCCTTTCTTTGAAAATACTCACAATCTACACCATCTCCATCATTCTTTTTTTTATGCAGGTGCAACATTGAGGACATCTTCCATGGTTGAGGAGCACACAGGATAAGATATCAAGCTTCAATGTCATTTCATGGTGATGGTGGATATAACTTTCATTTGCTTATTATTCAAGAGAACCAAAGGTAAATTTTCCCATTCATTATTGTTTTGATGGGAAATATGAACAATTGAGAAGGAAGATTGAAGCACCTTGAAGGATCAATAGTTATAAAGCAAGTTAAAGGTTTGGAAGCTTGTAATTGAGGAGCAACAAAAACAAACTATATTGACATTGATCATTGTGGTGATGGGGAATGTACGTAACCGAGGAAGAAAATCAGCAAGGAAGAAGAGACCTCAAGAAGTCATCGAAGAAGAGAAAGAAAAGAAAAGAATAGACATGATGAATCGGAGGCTTTCTTTGGAAACTAATCCAAATCCAATTATAGAGGATACAGCGGTTCATCCTATTAATCCAGCACCAGAAGAAATTCCGCATTCACTAGAGGGACCATCTCAAGACGAAGCTCATGAAGAGGCAGTGTACATAGAGCCTACTGTTGAAGAAGAAAATATCAATCGGACTATCGATGAGGATGTTGGACTTCCACCATCCAACTACCAGGAAGAGAGTGAAGGACAACAAGTTGCTACTGAAACCCCAGAGCGTATTGTTGATGCACTAGATGATAGAAATACAACCCCCTTACCTCCATTAGAAAGCACACATCGAAGAACTCCGAAGCGTATACAAGTTGATGAAGGACTCCTCAATTCCATTGAAGGTACGCTATCTAAACGTAGTATTTCTTATCAAACTCAACAGATACTAAATAAATATTTTGATTCTAAATGTGATGGAGATAAATGTAGATTATTTTTATCATTGTTAAAATCTAGGGGCATGAATATTGTTAGGAAATCATTAGGGATAAAGATGATAAAAGCTTTTGGACCAAGTTCTCATATAGTTAAAAGCTTAGTAGATGCCTTTGGTAAAATTGGTAAGAACACATGGTCAAAGGATCGCAATGCGGCTCGTCGTGTGTTGTCACAAGCAATTGTGAATAAGAACACCAGGGTCCTTGGTTTTCTCAAGCCTACATCTAAACTAGTTAATTTGAATGTAAAAAACCTCCGTAGGTATTCTATTAGAAGAGAACATCTCGACACAACCAGCCAGACAGATTTTTGGGCCTTTATTGGTCGATTGCCACGCCGTGACATGAAGCTAGTTGATGCAGTAAAGGGACTAGTGCAGAGTTTTTGGCATGATCACACAAGGCCTTCTTCAAACAAGAAGGATGTACTAAAACTGAGAAGGGGTTCAAAGGACCGTGAATCGCATATTAAGCTTAATGATAAATGTAAGCCTTGGTATGTTAGAATAAATACTCTTCGTAACACTTGTTGTTGTAGATACCATGTAGAATATCAATATTACTATGAAACATTTTTGTACATTCGTCGTGTGTTGCATACTAACCATGTGCAGGATTGCTCCTTGACAATACCACCGACCTCATCAAGAGAATTCATTCTTAGTATCATGTGCAATAGGCCTGAGGGGCAAACTTAGTATGCAAAATCATGTTTGGATGGAACTTGCTCCAACTATGCTGGAATGGAATTATTGAGCCAATGTATGCACGAGACTGGAGACAATGAATTTGGGAATATGGTTACAGACATGAAAAGTTTCAAATATATCATCTATGAAATAGTCCCAGGGAAAGAAAGCAAAAAAATACAATTGGTGACATCTCAGGTACATGCATGTATCTATAAAATTATGTTCAAAATAGTTGCATTTCATTCCTTACTTACAAAAAAACCTGATATTGAGAACATTTTGTGTTAACAGGTACAAGTTAGTGTCTTCGTCAATGAATTTATTGAAAAGACACGTCAATATTTTCAGCATGTCCACTTGGGACGATGGCAAGATGAGAAGTCTAGAATATGCAGAGATACATTTCCTCATGGTACTATACTTTCAGTTGTTGATTTTGCTGAGAACTACACTCTGCAACCTCAAAATGAGATCCAAAGTCAGTATTATCACTCTGAGCAAGTTTCCTTGATGGTGCATATCACATATAGGCATGGCCCGAACAGTAGTGAAGAGCAAAGAGAAATTCTAAAAGAATATCACTTCTACATAAGTGATGATAGGTGCCATGACTTCCACTATATACGTCATTGCTTCATCATGTTCTATGATCATTTGAAGCGCAGGAACATACAGATGGATCAACACTGGATTTGGTCTAATGGATGTGCTGGTCAGTTCAAAAATGCACGCATATTTCAATGGTTGTGTTCATTGCATAAAAACTACAAAGTTCCACATATGTGGAACTATTTTGAGACTGGGCATGGTAAAGGAGAGCATGATGGAGCTGGAGCATGTGTCAAAACAGCCCTACGAAGAGAGGAATTGAAATTATCTACAATATCTACTATTCAAAATGCTCAATCTATAGTCAGGTGGTGCACGTCAGTAATGGGAGAGGAATCAGCTATGTGAGTAGAATCCACAAGAAAGAGACATGTGGAGAGATTTTTTTGGGAGGTGGTAGACATAGATCGTTCACATGCATGGGAATGCAAGACTGTTCCTCGCACTCGTGGCTTTCATTCGGTTTGAAGTTCTGATAACCCAGTATTTGAAATTTGGACCAGAAAACTCGCTTGTTTTTGCCTGCCTTGCTGTGATGGTGACTGGGATGTGTGTGAATCATTGGATTGGGTTGATGGATGGGATCACATATCACTTCCACTTGATCAGCGTGCAATTGTTGAGTTAACTCCATTGGAAGAAGACCAATCGTCTATTTCTATAGATTTTGATCATGTATCAGACCTTGTACAACCTGGTATGATGTCTTTCCTTAACATTTTTTTGTTAAATTTGCGTAGTCTTGAAACTCACATTAATGGCCTTGTATCACACGAAAAAAATTTAATCATATACCTACAATCATACTATGCAGGACACATATACGCATTGGTTGCCTCAAAAGATAGTGAATGGGGTGGTGATTACTGGTTGGCACGCTGTATA
>LPNX010110184.1:3038-155190 GCA_001517045.1 Pseudotsuga menziesii | reverse complement strand
TTTCCAGTTTATTTTTTGTTTAATCGAACTGCTACTAAGGATTCCAGATTCCTTAGTAGGTGCTCATCAGCACAAGCTAGGGTGAAAACCCTAGCTACAAAAGTCCCCGCCTTTGATAGTGAAAGAGAAAAGGGGACATTCATGGAAGCCAAGGAATATTTTTGTGGATTCTAGCCTAGGAGTAGCACCTACGCAGCCACATCGGCAGCAGTCGCAGCTGCAAGAAGCTTCGATGGATAAAGTAAGTACACTGTCCTCCTTTTTACAGAGTTGTCTGAAACTTTTAAGAAATCAGAATTATTTAAGTGAGTTGCAGAAAGTTATTGCTTCCTACAAACCTCAGCAAGGTTCTGGTCAGGAAAAAGTTGTTCATAGAGTTAGAACAATTGGTAGGGAAATGAGGTTGAACGTTCAGATAAGAGAGTATGAGATGATTGATGTGATCTTGGACTTAGGGTCAGAAGTCAATGTCCTAACCAAGCAAACCTAGGAACAAATGGGAAAACCTACCCTTGATTGGTTCCCTATACAGTTGAGATTATCCAATCAGTAGAAGATTGTGCCCCTAGGATGATTTCCTAATGTCCCAGTAGATATTGATGGCATCTGTACTGTAGCAGACTTCGAAGTTATTGAGATCATTCACGACAGCAATCCCTATCCAGCCTTGTTAGGTATTGAGTGGGCAATGGAAAATGGTGCAGTTCTTAACCTTAAGAAGAGACAGATGAATTTCGAAGGGAAATATTTGAGAGTCATAGTCCTATTGGATCCCTCACAAGGAGAAAGATACACAGAACCACTCGGAAACGAATATCAGGATGTTCTGGAGCACATCTATAACATCACCGCCAAGGAAGAAGATTATATTGACCCCAATGCTGAAGGTATTATGGATTGGCAGTGTGACAGCTCCTATATGACAGACTCAGATGATGGTTTAGAGAACTGGCAAAACCGATTGTATGAGCTCCATGGACACAGATGTGACAGAATTACCAAGTATTTTAGATGACTTACAAGAGTCCTACCTATTTTTTATGGTTCGACAGACCCATAATAGTTTAGTGCGACATTCTCAGAACAGATACTGGATTCACAGACACGGGAGACTCTGGATTCCGCATTCCATGCCACTGTAGCAAGATGGAGGGATAACCATAAGAAGTACATTCCTAGTTGGGAAGCTTGTCAGAAATCTCTTCGCCTAAGATTTGTGGATCAGCTCCAGGAGGTACGCAACGGGTTCGCTAGGTAGGGTGGACTGCAGGAACACTTGGAGCACTGTTATGAAGCATGGAAACATGTACGTCGATGGGCACATAGGCTTATACATATCCAGGCACCTGTAGTAGAGAACTAGTATATGGAGGTCGAGCCTCGACATGCTAATAGGTCTAGTGACAAAGAAATCACCAAGTACCAACCTGCAGGATCGAATCTCACACCTTGGTCGCGGAATTTGTTAGGATATGCCGAAGGTCAATATGGTGTCGATGGTCCTTATTGTGATGCAACTGCAGCCCAAAAGCCGACCGTTGGAACACTGCCGATTTGGCGGTGCCGGTACTTTACTCACCTTAATTTCTTGTCCTAATGATATCCACCGAAATCTAACACCGTGGCAACAGGACCTCTGTCAAATTTGGTGCCTTCAATGTACATTTATGGCAGATTTGGTTGATGGATTGTATATGAAGACACCCGGGAATAGGGAAATCACATTCCACATTTACTTGAGTTTCACAATTGAACCCATGTCAGCTGATCGTAAACTCCAGGACTTATTGAGAGAATTTGAACAGATGGGTCTGCAAAACATTTTTTCCCCCCCACCGGAGCCTGCAGCCTGTGAAGAGACTCTAACAGCACCGACCCCGCCAATGCAGACATGATCTGCCAAGAAACAGTTTAAGCCTAAAGTTCATCCTAAGTGGAACAAGGACAGACATAAGCAATCAGGGAAAACATCAGAGGATCCTGGGATGAATCCGCCTGGCTCAGCAGAGATCCCACTTGAAGGGGATGAGGACATTGCCCCGCAGCGGCCACCATATCTTCAGCCTATTTGACCAGGAGTTAAACCACCTCGGCGAAGTGCTAAGTTCACTATATGCACCCCTTCGCTGCCCCCGAGTGTGCAACTAGTCGGAACGATGACAGAGAAAATAGACTGGTTTAAGTATGCTGACCACGACACGAATGACCATGGGAAGTTTCCCCAGTTCGTACCAGCCCAATACTTACACTTTGTTAAATATAAAGAGACTGGGGAAACCTTATTGGAAGTAAAACAGTGGGCTGCTGGCTTGGATCTAGCTGGTTTGCTGAAGATGCTCAATGTTCCCCATTTTGGTTGCAGCACACAGGTCACCATCATGGTCAAACAGCTGCTGGCGTTAGTACATCACGGCTACCTATGGATCGGCAACAAGAAAATTCTTATTAATGGTGAGCTCATTCATAAGATCACAAGCTTACCAATGGCAGGGCCTGATCCGGGGACAGAGTTTCCCTCAAAGCATGAAGATACGAAGCTTGCACAAAGCATGAAGGAGCGCTTTGGCCTTACGAAGGGGAAACGCGCATATCCAACTTCCACGATTCAAGAGCAGAACATTCGCTTCACAGCTGAGCTCTTAGCATGCAAAATTATGCAGAAATGAAGAACAACTGAAGTGCCTGCCCCAGTCATCAGAATTGCTATCAACTGCGCTGAAGACTACAGCTACAACTGGGCATCCCATCTTGAGAAGGAATTCCTTGAAGACGCTCGTGACGCGCAGGAGAAAGGTAGGCCCTTCCACTACTCATGGTTGATTGTCCTCATCGCATTGGTAGGATGGCAAGAACCTAATGAAGCCCAGTTTGCTACTGTACCGGTGCACATGCCTAGTGCAGCCAGGTACGCATCGCTGTGGGTTTCACAGGATAAAACCCACCAACATATGACAAACTATGTATTTGCTTTTTATATGATGAGTATCTCATATGAGATTATAAACACCCCATGGCTCAATAATGAGTTGTTCTTTTAGTATGATGGAGCGGTCAATTTTAGGGCCGATATGCACCATATTTTTATCCAGGCTTGTGCAGATAAGAAGCATCAATGGTTTAAGTTGCCATATGTAGTGACTAAAGATGACATCTTCGTGATAGTACAGCAGTGGCTGGCAGAATGGTTAAAAGATGCAGGAACAAAACCTAATATTCTTGTCCCCCCTGTCACCGATATGGGCGCAGGCCCCAGTCACACACAGCAGTAGGACCCCCCCGAAGACAGTGATGAACAGACTGAGTCGCAGCAGATTGACAGCAACCAGGGAGGAGATGGTGGAAATGAAGAAGAAGACTCGGTCAAAACTACCTCAGACCCTAATAGGTAGCATAAGCACAAGACACCGAAAGCAGAGGAAGTAAACAAACCACAATCGTGAAAGAAAGTGAAGGCATCAAAGGCTAAGAATATCGATGAAGCGCCCGGCTTGACAAGTGAGGAGCTTGATGAGGCTTTGTCAAAATCCACCAAAGTCCTCACTAGACAATGGTCAAAGTTTTCCGCTGCACAGCTGGATGCCATCACCGGTATAGCCAAGCACATCTCAGAGCTTAAGGACTTAGCAGCGAAGTCAGTGACTGGCACTGCAGCTAGCAACACCCCGGTCAGCACGCAGCCAGACCTAAGGCAATGGCCGGCCAGAGATAACAAAGGACAAGTGTCAAGTGCAGCCATCATATTCACTGATGCAGCATCGCGTGCGGAGATGAGCATAAAGGTTGGAATAGATTACACTAAGATTCCCATGACAGAGCTACACCTCTGTCAGTTAGCAATTATGAACGAAATCCAGGCTTGAGACCAATATTCACAGATGCAGTTAGAAGAGGCCATAATTCAGTAGCAGGGCTTCGTAGCGTAGCTAGAGGCAGCAGAGTAGAGAAAGAGGGATGCCGAAAGAAAGCGGATTACACTAGTCTGAGTTTTGGATGAGGCATGTCGAAGTCTTCTTGACTTCGACATGCAGCTGATGGAAGAGCCAGAACAAAGATTAGTCAGGCTGAAAGACTACGCACATCAGTCTCGTAGTGAAATTGATAAACTCAAAGTAGCACATGAGGCTCAGATCGCGGAGCTTCAACTGCGCATCCCTCCAGAAACTCCACCTAAGGTCAAAGAACAACGCCGCGCAGACATTCAGGCATCCACAGCGAAAATTTTAGATATTGTGGGTAGTGTAGCAAAGTTGCTCGGAGACAGTGTCGAGGCCAAGACCACCCTGCAGGAACATCCAGAAATAGGACAGTTGCAAGAAACCATCAAGCAGCGATAGGCAGAGTTGGATGCTGTAAAAGCGAAAATTAAGACTCTGCCACCGATGGAGAAAATGCTCAAAGTAAAGCGCAACAAGGAACTCTAGTAGGAAATTGAGTCATGCAGGGTGAAAGTAATAGAGTTGGAAAACTCTATATAGCCACTTGTCAGTGAGGCTTTGGAATTAAGTACTGCGGTGGATAGCTAGTTCAAAATTCTGAAGGAATATGATGCATTCGCATAGGAAAAGGCCAGTGAAGCATCATCCGCAGTACTGCAGAAGTTGGTGGAAAAGGAGAAAGCAACTGACGACATCATGCATAGTCTAAATACTCAGTTCAACGTCCTCGCAAAGAATCTTCTTCCACCAGGAAACCAGCAGAGTGTCCTGGGACGGGACACTGGTGAGTCTTAGGGGCCTGTTGGGGCGCGCACCCTAACGGTCCTTAAGATGGATAACTCCGCGGGTTTTTGGGAGCTTATAAGCAGGGCTACGGCTCCAAATAGTCTTATGGGTGTCGGGGCTGAGTCAAAAACCTTATTTTGTAATAAACCCATGGTTTAAATCCAAAGTTTAAGGTTCAGGGTGCCCATGGTTAAAGTCCATGGTTTTGTAATAGTGCGCTGTATAAATAGGCACTCTTGTAAATAAGTGAGGTTAGGATTTTTATGAAAAAGGAATTGATGCGAAGCTAAGGATAATTTGGTAAGAAAAGGTTAATTCCTAGTTGTGTGCGTGGACAACCTCTGCAGCTGTGTGCGTAGAGGGTTTTGGGTGATAAGGAAATCTGCAGCTGTGTACGCAGAGGCCTGCAGCTGTGTGCGCAGCTTTGAGGACTGAAGGGATCTCCAGTTGAGTGCGCAGATCAAAACTGTGGTTTTTGTAGAAATATTGAATAAAACGCAGTTCTGTGGACGTAACCCCTACACTTGGGGTGAACCACGTTATATCTTGTGTCGTGGTTCTGTGTGTTGTTTATGTTGTTTTCTTTCATGCATTTATATCTATATATCTGATAAGTAAAGATCACTGCTATATAATAACTTCGCTGTGAATTCCCAGTAAAGGGTTGAGCAAGGCACTATTTGTTTATCTAACTGCAAAGCTAAATAAGTGAATGTTAAGCTCTGTGATTTAAATTTATAATCTGTTAAAAGCTAAAGGTACAGTAATATCCCTCTTTTGCTTGCAGAAATCTAGTTTTGCAGCACCCCATAGCTGTTTCAGGTGAGACTGCAACCTGTTCGTAGGTTGTTGTCGAAAGGGCCAACTCTGTGGGTCTTTTGTTGGTGCGAAGTTAAAGGTATAAAACCCGGGTCTGCCCTATAGCCCAACAGATCTTGGCAAACAAGGGAGGTACCATAACAATGTCATCAAATTATCAATTTAGTATAGGATCTTTCAGTATAGGAGAGGTAGGGAGCACCTTGGGACCGCCTTAAGAGTGCACATAATCATAAGAATTAATACTTAAAAAGGACCCTAAAAAACAATAAAGACAGTAGTACAAAATGAGAGATAAGTGACCATGCGGCTAAAAATGTTAGTCACCACAGTTTTTTCGATGGATAAACAACCAAAATTGAGCAATTTTAAGTGGCCCACTAAAAAAGACTAAGATAAATGATTAATTTAGTCATAGGATAAAATACATGACTAGATAACATGTGACTAAAATAAAAATTACTAACGTAAATTATTAATTTAGTCACAAGAATACACATTTATGACTAGCTAACGATGACTAAGAATATGAATTAGTCGTTTATGTTAGTCATTTTTATTTGTTTCACCTTGGTAACAGAAGATTACAATCTGGATAATAAACTTGTACAATTTACTAAATTCTAAATTTTAACACTATCGATTGATTCATAAACCCCCTTTAAAGGGGTCTTTGAATCCTTTGGCAGTGTTAAAATTTAGTAAACTATAACACTGTAGATATTGGATTCAGATGCCCCTTCATGTGTCACAAATCGACAATGGTAAATATTGCATTTTTCACAAAGGGTTCTAATTATATATAGATCAATTTAGTGTTAGTGATCATCATGACATCCCAGCGAGACACCAAATTGAAGATGCATCTAGCTCCTACTCTCCTTTCATGCAGTAATGATTCCATGTTTCCCTTCACTCCATCATCTCAGCCTTAGAAGAACTCATACATGGGAGTGAGACATTGTCGTCATCACGTGCACTCAAAATAGACTCATAAATAGATGATCTTGAATGCTTTAATGCATTACCAAACTAATAAAAATATATATTACTAAAATGTTTCATGGATGTCATTTAAGTTCACTCTCAAAAATTGTTTCCTTGCCAATTTTCATTATTCCATCCTTAAATCTATAATTTGGAAAGGAATGTCTTTGTGTGCTAAATATTCTGGATTTTAACTGTGTAGAGCTTAGAAATGATCAACATGTTTCAAGTGGACACTCCACCCATCTTTACGATCATATGAAGCTTTAAAAAATTAAAAAATATTATGACATATTAAATATATTTGAAGCATATAGTTATCCATTAGGTTAAGATATTAAGGTTGGGTTATTAAGAGACAAATTGAGATATTTAAAGTCAAATAATAATAAAATATTTCAAAATAAATGATCAAAAATAATATATCAAAAAATAAAATAATAAGAAACCATAAAACAAATCAATTATTAAATAAAATAATTTAATTAAGAGTTTATGGATATTTATTTAATTATTAAGATATAAAATAATTGAATAAATAATGGAAAAAAGTAAAGATTTAAATAAAAGTTAGAGAAAATCAACCATTGGAATAGTAATTAATAATATAATTAATTTAATTAAATTTATGAATAATATTAGTTACGATGATGTTATTAATTAATACAAATAATAATAATAATAACAGGAATGGAGTAGCTAGAAAATTAAAATAATCACATCAAAGGAATTTCACAATGGAGACGTCGTCTCAAGAGATTCCTCATTTCTTCGTCTAATTGCAATTTGACAAGTGTCTCGTCTATTGGGAGAATAGGAGTTCGGCAGGTGTCTTTTGTGTTACAGTCAATCCTACGCATGAATGAATTGATGGGATTATGTCCTGACAGTTTTTTTCATGCACATTTGGTGATCAATTTCGTATTTTTTCCACATGTCTTGATGGACAGGTCCATATTTTCTACCGGTGTCCTTTACAATAGTTTAGTTCAATCCTTTATCAATTTAGTAACGCGATTCCAAAATACAGTTTTTCGCAAGCTTACTTCTGCAAACTCATTCTTTCCATACCTTAATATTTCTGCAATTGAGATTTTGCAACTCTGTTTCCACATATTACCCTTTAGCAAGCTCCTTTGGATTGATAGGATTATGTCCTGACATTTTTTTTCATACATGTTTAGTGATAAATTTCATTTTTTTTGCCACATGTCTCGATTGACAAGTTCATATTTTCTGCCAGTGTCCTTTATTGCAGTTCAGTTCAATCCTTTATCAATTTATCAATGCAATTCCACAATCTCAATTTCGTAACTTCTGTCCCATAGACTATCTTTCCACAATACAACTTTCGACAAGCTTTCTTTTGCAACCTCATTCTTTCCACAGATTACCATTCAGCAAGATCATTTTCACAATCTCCTTTTCTGCAATATAGATTTTCGTTAATCAGTTTCCATAGTTCTGGTTCTGCAACTCTATTTCCGCATTTGCCTTTACACAATAGTTTTTCTACAATTGCATATTGCGTGTTGCAGGTTTGCAATTCTTTGTTTTCAAAAATGGACTTCCACAAACTTGTGCCCGCAACGGTCGTTTCTGCAATTAGATTGTGGATCCTACTTCCCACTTGGTGTTTTGGGTGTTTTGCTAACATGTGTCTTGTGTGTTTTGACTACACTTTTATCTATTTCCCTAAACAACTGGTCCTGCGCATGAATGGATTGATGGGATTATGTCCTGACAGGTTTTTTCATGCACATTTGGTGATCAATTTCATTTTTTTATCGCATGTATGAATTGGCAGGCCCATATTTTCTACCACTGTCCTTCACTACAACTCATTTCTTTGAATTGGGCATAGCCTTTGCCAAGATTTGAGGCCGATGGTTTTGCGAAAGTTTCAGTCCAAGGGATTTTGTGGTTTAGGCTCATATTTTGTAAGGTTGATTTAGTTGAGGCCTTTTGTCACTTTAGGATCATAGTTTGTGGGGTCAATTTGGTTGCGGTTTTGTTTCACTTCCACTCGAGTCGATGAAGAAGACTTTGTTGATGTCCCTTCATCGACATGAATGCTCGATGTTAATGCTTCATCAATGCATTGTTGCTCCATTAATGCAAGACATCTTGTCATTTGATTCAGAGATGGCCCTATTTCTTGATTGTGGCTCAACTTATGAGGATGTCGAAGATCTTGTCAGAATTATCTATTTAACAGGTTTACTGCTGCACCACCTTTTCTTTGCACATATATAGAAATCTTCAAGAAACCAATATTTCCTACTGTTTTCCTTTGCTTTGCTTGAATTTATTTTGTTGTGCTTCGTTTACACCAGAGATTTTTCAACAGAGGTTTTTCCACTTTGTGAAATTTCCAGGTATTCCTTCAGTCTACTTAACTATTTTCAACATTCATTGTGGTAGCAAAATATTTGCTACGTATTTCTATGGCTCTGAATGTATCTTCTTCTTGCAATTGGAATTTTAATCTTGAATGTTTTAAAACTTAGTATTTACTTACAAGTTTATTATTTATTGTCAAATTGAGAGTTTCATTTTGCAAACTGTATGTAAATGTTATTTGGGAATCAGTAAGAGTAGTTTTGAAACATGGTATTTACTCTACCATGGAAAATTGTTCTTATCTTTCATATAGTTGGTAGTAGAGGCAAACATATATCAGTACATGTCCATAAAAAAAATTAACATGATCACTTCCAAAACATGCAATCCACATTGCCAAGGCATGGGTTGTTTCACTCTCAATAATTTCCATTTTTTTGTACGCATGCCCTATTTGGTTCCACAGGAAAGAACAACTATCATGTTATGGATACTATGCTAACTGAAGATGTTATTTCACTCTTGATACATGGTTTTGTCAAACTTTGCCCGCTGGTGCAATTTTCCACATTAAACCAAGTGAACTCACTCAACTCATAAACTATTCGGTTCTGAATTTCTATCTCAGAAGACCTTCACAGGCATGAGCTATTACTTCCAATTATATATAATAGTCTTATAGAATATGGGCAACTAAAAGAAGGAACTATAATAAAAGTCACCCAATATACATGCAACGTTGTACATAATGTAACGTATGTTTCATTTCCTTGTTGTTTTGTTCCCACTTAATGAATTTCACACCGTTGACGCATCAAATGTTTTTGTCTCCCATTAATCTCTAACATACTTCTTCTTACCAAGACTATCATATTGCTTGCACTTGAAGTTGTCACGGTAGATGCAGCGATTATTGGATACCCTACATCTTACCACTTAGTTGTAGCCTCTGCCTTGTAGAGAATTTCCTCTGTTGTAGTGAACCCTACCTCAATAAATGAAAACCCTTCCTTGCATGCATCAACTATCCCATTTACTTCACTTGCCTCTTCTAGCAAAGTTTGGAACATTCAAGGTCAATTTATTTCCAAGGAAAATGCTATACCCAAATCCTGTCACCACCATGTGATAAGACCCTTAACTTCCATGTTTTCCCTTAATCCCAGCACTTAGAGTGGAAACTTACTCTGTTTATCAATTCTACTTGAAAAAATCCAGCACCGCACTTTCCTTGTGGCCAATGAGAGGTACCTTCCTCAGCACCGCCTGTATCCTGTTTTCAGGAAGTGGTGCCACTACCTATGGTCTTTGGTCCAAAAGCGGTTCTCATATAAACCGGTATGTCATAAGAGAAGAAAAGTAGTACCCTAGGTAAAATGGGAAAAAGAGAAGTTTCTCGAGGCTTCTATATCATGAGCCTCGTGTCCTCCCTTATCCCTATCATTATGGGTCAGTTGAGCTCGAGATCCCCCATGGTAGGATCTTGGAGTCACCTCACCCACAATTCTCTCAACTATTCCAATCCATTGAGCCTTATAAAGACAACCTCATGTCCATAGTTAAGGGGGAGAACTATAGAGGTATTGTTATGTTGTTGGATTGACCACTTAGGCCAAGTCATTGGAGAGCATAGAGAGAAAAGATGGAGCTGATGGGGATGAAGTGTTTGTCTCATGGAGGTGCTTGTTGACACTAAGGAAATGGTTGTAAGCTTCTCCATACATCTTTAATGCAAAGCTGATTTCCATCCCACATTAGTGTTGTTTTGATTTCACATGTACATGTTGTTATATTCCTTGTTCACTAACATGGATAAGTAGGTGATTTTCTGGTAGCTTTGATGTGTTTGCATGTTTGATCCATTTGCAGGTACACAGGTTCACAATCAAAGAAGTATTCCAAGTGTCTATGACATTCAGGGAAGGTCTTCATCCTTTGTTGTTCACTCATTTGTTCTAGATCTGAACCATTCAAACCAGAGGAACAACTTCTATCCGCAGAAGGTGCAATATTCCTAATTACAAATCTGGCGACTCTGCTGGGGAATAATGCAAATCTCAATTGATCTGATCTTCCTCAATTCTTGAATTCTTGTCTGAATCCAGGCTCCATCTCCAACTCTCTTTAGTTAGATCTGCCATCTAACTCAATGAATTTTGGTTTGAAACTTTTGGATCTGTTTAGATCTGAATTATTTCAGCTTTTTATGCTCTTTTTTACTGTCAATCCATCAATTTTTTCCTTGATTTGATCAATTTATAACTTTATCTTTTGTTCTCCTTTGTGTTTTGGATCTATTCAGGGAATCGCTCATGCGCTCTTGGAAACAAGTGGTGCCACCGCCTGAATTCTGTTAGCCATACGCAGTGCCACCGCATGAGTCTCGTTATCCAAAAGCGGTGCTCATCCAGAACCTCTCTGTCAAGACCCCTCCAGCGCGGTGCCAGGTAGGCCTTGTTCCAAGACTAGGTTTTTCTCATGTTTTGCAAAAATTTGAGTTTGTTTGCTTTCGCCCTGCATTGTTAGGATTTTGTGTTAGAATCTGAATGCTTATGGTTTGAAATTCTGTGGTAAAAGATTGGTTTGATTGAATATTTCAAAAGCTATACTAGGCTTTTTGATTATTCATTTCCTTCCGTGTTTGTTGGTTGTGATTGTGAAAGGAATTATTTTTTGAAAATATTAGGTTGTATATGAGATTTATTTTCATTTATATTATAAATACTGAAAGAAATACCATTTGATTAGCATCTTGATTTCATTTTTTGTTTCCATAGAGGACTTATTTTTTCTTGTTAAAAAGAATTTTTTTTTACTGAGATTAGGTCATTATCATTATCGAGCATAAGACATTGGATCTCTTATTAGCCTGACAAGCTTTCAGATTCTCTGTGTTCTTTTGTCTCTTTTGCATTAGTACTATCTCATAAAAATAAAAAATATTGTAGTTTTAAGTTAGATCTATCTATGTTTTAAGAAAAATCAAAAAATAGAGTGCATATGCATATAGTGTGCTTCTTGTTTTTCTTTTAGGAAAAGAGACTCTTCTCCTTTTGATTACTTTCAGAAAATAAAAATGAGTTTGGAATGTGTTGCTTGTATTTGATTTTGATTTGTTCAATATTGTTGTTTGGGAATTTTTGGTTTTAAAACAAAAAAAAAATACTCTCTTTCCCTCCAGTAGGTAGGCATACCACAAACAATAAAGTGAAATATTTGCATATGCATACTACATGGTTTTACTTTTTTTTTGTCAAAATTACATGCATTCACCTAACCGTCCACTTTAAAACTAACGGTAGTTATAGGTTAAAATTTACATATCAATTTGAGTGATAAGCTAGAGACGTGTTCGAGCATCGTGAAGCATAGGGGCTATCATTACTCATCTACATTACATCCCGGGACTCGCGCGGTTCTTCCACGTACCATTGGTATATCGAACGACCTTTCACATACCCTTGAGGTATATAGAAAGGTACTTCACATACTTGATTGTATATCGAAAGGCCCCTTGTGAACGATTATGCATTAGACAACACTACTACCGATTTGAGCTCCCACGTACCTTGTGTATATCGGGAGACCCCACTAGGATACCTTATCCATATGAGAAAAGCTCCTTGGCCATATTTCTTGGAGCCATACACCAAAAACAACATTTGGGGATATTACTACACATGTACCCTTGAGGTATATCACAAGTGGCACCTTCTTGACAATCCTGGTGAGAGATCTGACTATCTGAACTCCTCCTGTCATTTAAGTTTGCTTGTTTGGACTATAGCTGAAGTAGGAAAATTTTTGGTGTGTTTTCTAGTTTTTGAGACCTTAGGTTAGATAGGAGCTGTACAAACTTGCTGAGTTAAGATAGTCCAGAAGAGTATGGGGCTTGCCACCCTATTTTATTCCTATTTCAGGAGAAAATCCAATGGAAGCTACAACCAAGGATCTGCTACCATCTCCCAAGTGGGAGAGAATGTGGTTGCAAAAACTGGAGGACCATATCCTTGAAACTCACCTCCCTTGGTCCAACAACCTTCTTGGGGTAATACTTTGTTCCATTCTCCCACAGAAGGTCATGTTGATGATACCACCCGTCCAGATTACAGTCCCAATGCTCCATTTTGGGATACCTCTATAGGACAAGCCATTGCCTCATTTGGAACCTATTTAAAATTTTCTAAAGAAGTTTCACTAGATGAAGAATAACATAGACAATACTAGGAAGCTATTATTGATGCACAGGAGATTGAAAATAAAATAGATGATATATTGGGCACACCACCATCACATTCCATAGCTGTTCCTATGGGATATCGTTCACTTGCTAATTCTATGAGACCCATTGAACCGATTCTAGATCGCACAGTGAATCCACATAATCTAGGTCAGACTTCCAACCCCATCACCTCCCATATTATGTCTATTCCCAATCCTCCTAGGTTTTCCACACCTGGGGCTCAACATTCAATTCCTATTTCATCATTACCTTTTAGTGTCAGGGGGCAACCCTCGGCATGACCTATGTTATCTATCACTCTAATTGTACTTAGTCAAGGATGGACCTCTAGTATAGAACAATCTATAGTTTATGTCCCTCCCACCCACACTAATGTGGTTAACCCCCCATCTAGTTCAGGTCATCCCTTGGGGGCACAACCTGTAACCCATAAAACCTCTTGGGGTTATGGTTATACAGCAAATCAAGTACCTGTAGGAAACATTAATTATCCACCCAACCTTATAGGAATGCCTTATGTTGGAATTCCATATCCTAGTAATGCTTTCACGCCATGGGGGCAACCTAACTGGTCCTACATGCCAGCTATGGGGGGGATACGTATACATACTGCGGGACATGCCGAAGGACCACCTTATGGAGGTCCTCCCCCTGAGGGGCCTAATGTTCTTGGAGGGCCCGGTGGCTTTGCTCCTTATGGTCCTAATGGTTCTGGTGGTCCTAGGGGGCCTGGTGTCTTCCCTCCTAATGGCCCTGGAGGGTCTATTGGCCCTCCTCCTAGTGGTTTCGAAGGCTTTGGAGGTTTACCTCCTAGAGGTTCGAGAGGGTTTGGTGGTATGCCTCTTGGTGGTCCCGGTGGTTCTCGTGGTCCCAATGGTCCTGGTGGTCCTAACGGTCCTGATCCCATAAATCAACCCCCTGCGGGCAGATATTCCAGTAGTTCTTTTCCACAACAACATGTCTATCAGTCTACTTATGGTCCTATGGGTACTTATATTTCATATCAATATTACCAACATGTGAAACCTAATCGTAAGTTACCTTTCCTAGCAACTTTGGACTTGCCTGATTTGTCCAAGTTGATTAATGACCCCATTCGACATGCCCCCTCGTGGCCTTCCATTCCGGTAAAGTTACCATCGGACATTCCAAATTTCGATGGGAAGCAGGGAGACGATCCAAAAAACCATGTCATGACATTCCATCTATGGTGTTCTCCAAACTCCCTTATGGATGATTCAGTTCATTTAAGACTCTTTCAGTGAACTTTGACTGGTATAGTCGCGAAATGGTACATTGAACTTCTGCAACATTCGTTTGTGGATTTTGGCTCATTGGAAACTGTATTTATTATGCACTTTAAGATTCCTATCCATTATGAAATAGGTACCAATCTCTTAACTTCTCTGTGATAGAACACCTCCACCCACATATCCGATCATATCCATGAGTGGAGAAGGTAGAGAAGACTTATTAAGGCTCCTATTCCAGATCAGTTATTAGCTGATTGGTTTACTAAATCTTTGTTGCCTTTGATTTCCTGAGATGTGGCTATGGGTGGTCCCATTACTGAAAATAAAGCCATTAGTCGATCCCACTATCTCGACTTGGTCTATTCCCAGTCTGAAACTTTGTATGACTTGATTCCTCAAGCTCCTCCCCCAAGCACTGATCCTGCAAAGCCACCAGCAAAAGTCCCTGTTGATGGGATTGTTGGTTCAATCCAGTCCCCGTCAGCAGTAAAACCTGCCAAGAAACCCCAGACTACTACCCCTACTCCTTTGAATCCCAAGGTTTCTGTCGAGGTTAATTCTATTCAGAGTATTCAAACCTTCGACAACAATAAAAAGAAAGGTAGAGCTAAAAACAAAAAACCTAGAAACCAACAAGACAATCCAAAACCAACCACCAACGATAACGATAAAGGGAAAAGAAAAGCAAAATATCCATATTTGCTATGCGGAGGTGACCATTTCACCCAATTTTTGAAAACAAAATCCTGGACCCACAGTTCTCATGGATCCTTTTCCCTCTCAACAACAATTTATAGACCACATGTCTAATCAGGGAAACTCTAGTTCTTCAGAGGAAATTCGTATGATGTCCATGGATACTATTAGTTTGCAAAATCGAAGTCAGAGTTACGACAAACCCGCAAACAAGAAAGAAGACCATTCTTCTTCAGGGAAAGCTCCCTCTACCGGTTCTCCCGAATCCTCGTCTACTGTCCCCCTAACCATCGATAAAACTACTCTTGACATGGTTTTGCATCCACCCAAGAGTACTCTTAGGAAGGTTGTTTTTAACCCTAATGCCCAAGCTGCTCAATTTTATAATGTAGTTGAAGATCTCGCTTAGGCACCATGTGTGATGTCTACCTTGGAAGTGCTCTAAAGTTGTCCTACACAATGCAAAAACTTATTAACCGCGTTAGGAGCTTTAGACCTGGACCATAATAATTTGATTCATTTCAATGTTGAGAACTATAAGTCTAGACTACCTCACAAACTTGCTTTCCAAATCATCACAAAAGTAGTTGAAAAGAATGTTTTTATAACTGTCTTAGATGAAGGATATTCAACTTCGGTTTTGTCCCTATCTTGTTGGAAAGATATCAGCTCTCCCAAGCTTGTAACATCACCTACGACTCTGAAATCCTTTGATGGACAAGGTTTCCAGCCCCATGGTCTCATATCATCCCTTTTAGTTGAGCTTGTGGGAAAAACTATTTCTATTCAAGTAGAAGTAGTAGATGCCCTGTTAGATTACACCCTCCTTCTAGGAAGAAATTGGTTTTACGCCATGATTGCTGTCACTTCGACATTGTTTCAAATAGTCCAATTTCCACATCTAAGGAGAATTGTCACCATTGACCAACTTGATTTCTGTATGCCAGATGATACAACCTCTACGGCTAATAACATCCCTATGTTAGGTTAGTCCCCTCCTCCTTACCACTCGATCGGGGTAGGCATGTTGAAGGATTCATCCCTTATGGGGATTTTTCCCTCCACTCCTCCTAACATAGACACAGCGACAGTAAATATGATTGTGTAATTTGAGTTCGGATGAAGAAATGTACAACATCATTCAAACCCTTTCCGATGATCACACTGATGAACTTCATCTAGTGGCTTCGAACCCTTACCACTTTCCCTACTGGTTAGAACCATCTCTTCCTATTCTCGATTATCTCTTTGATACTTTTCCTTCCAACAAGTCCATTATGGATATCATGAATACAAACGAGCTTATTTGGGAGGATCACCATCATTGATCCTCGTTCCTCCCCAACATCAGTTCGGTAGACCATGACGTTGCATCCCTATTTTCCACTGATATTGTCAACACACCTCACAGTCCTATATTGTTGCAAGACATAGATTATGAAGGAAACCTATGCAACATTACTCAGACAAATTCGATTGACATATCATCCAAGGCTGGTACCATCGAGAATGTTCATGTTGGGCAGAACTGCTCGGCAAAAGAATCTGAAGCATACAAGGCACTTTTCAAAGAATTCCGTGATATTTTTTCCTGGTCTTATGAAGAAATGCCAGGGATAGACCCATCCATTGTGGTCCATGAAATTAAAACCTGTCAGACAAAAACTAATGCAAGTCCATCCATGGAAGGTCGCAGCTATTAAAGCTGAAATAGAGAAACTTCTCAAAGCTGGGTTTATTTATCCCATACCCCTGACGAAATGGGTATCGAACACTGTCCCTGTCAATAAAAATCATTGCACCATTAGAGTCTCTATCAATTTTAGAGATTTGAACAAAACTTGTCCCAAAGACAAATTTCCTACTCCACACATCGATCAGATTATCAACAACTGTGCCGGAAGTGTCATCTTCTCATTCATGGATGGCTTTTCTGGATATAATCAGATTGAGATATTACCCACCGATCAACACAAGAAGACATTCATTTTCCCATGGGGAACCTTTTCATTTAGGAAGTTACCATTTGGCTTAAAAAATGTTGGATCCACTTTCCAGCATGCTATGTCCTATGCGTTTCACGATGTAAAACATATTGTTGAACCATACCTTGACGACATCCCTGCTCATTCACAATGACAGGAGGACCACCCTAGTCATCTTAAAGATATTTTCCTAAGATGCCATCATTATAATATACGGCTCAATTTGCATAAATATGTTTTCTGTGTTGAGACGGGACGCATGTTAGGATTTGTGGTCTCTAAGGATGGAATCTGGATAGACCCATTGAAAATTGCCACCATTTTATCTCTACTAGCCCCAACCAATATTCTCAGACTCCAAAGTTTGCAAGGGAATGTAAACTTTCTACATCGTTTCGTGTGCAATTTTGCAGAGAAAACCCACGGTTATATGCGTCTCCTTAAGAAGGACACTCTGTTCTTTTGGGATGACCAAGCCCAATGCACCTTTGATGATCTCAAACATGCTCTGCATCATTCACTCATGATACACCCCCCACATTATTCAAAGGACTTTCTCTTATATATTGCTACCTCCTCTAATACCATCGATATGGTTTTGGTGCAGGAAAATCCCGATGGTCAGGAGTATGTGATTTACTATGCTAGTAAGAATCTTATGTATTCCAAAACCCAATATTCACACGTGAATAAATTAGCATTGGCCACGGTCATTGCTGTTCAAAAATTTCATCACTTCATTTTGCTTCACACAACCGCTGTATTGGCAGACCAGAACCCTATGTATTACATCCTGACTCGCTAGATGCTCGGGGGCAAGTACTCCCGATGGATAGTCATACTACAGGAGTTTGATCTAGAATTTGCCAAAGCCACATCAAATAAATCCTTGGTCTTTGCTGATTTCATGTGTGATCTTCCCTGTGCTTCGATGGAATCTGAGCCCAGTGATTCATTTTCGGATGAATTTCTATTCCTGATAAGCACTACTGACCCATGGTATGGAGATTTGCTCATTTATCTCCAAACACAAATATTTCAGCCAAATATATCCCATGACGATTGCCATCGTATCCGTCACCACATGAAATACTACCTCATCTTGAATGACACCTTGTATAGACATGGGATCGATTATATTCTCCAGTGATGCCTCACCCATGAGGAAGCTGAACAAGTGTTGAATGATTGCCACTTTGGAGCATGTGGCGGTCATTTATTTGGGATGGCTACAGCCCAGAAAATGCTTTGCACTGGCTATTTCTAGCCTTCATTCTTTAAATATTGTCACGAGGCTGTCAAGAAATGCCCACCTTGTCAACATTTTTATCCGAAAAAACACACTCATCCTACTCTGCTACACCCGATCATTGTCGTTGGCCCATTTTCCAAATGGGGGATTGATTATATGCATTGTAATTTTACCTCAGTCGGGGGGCATGGTTACATCATCATAGCCGTTGACTATTTACAAAGTGGGCTGAGGCCATGCCTACATATGCGGAAGATGGTAAGACTATCGCTCTCTTCCTGTTCAATCATGTGATAGCTAGATTCAGAGTCCCGCAGTCCATAGTTACTGATCACGGATCACATTTTCGTAATCAAATGATGGAGGAACTGAGTGCCAAGCTAGGTTTTATCCATGAAAACTCTACGCCCTATTATTCAAAAGCTAATGGTCAGGTAGAGGCCATGAACAAAGTTTTGAAAATGATGCTTCGTCAGATGGTTGGAGACCATAAATCTAACTGGAACCATATCATTTTATCTGCTCTTTGGGATTATAGGACTTCGATGAAAACAACTACTGGTTTCACACCTTTCCAGCTTGTGTATGGACTTGAAGTTGTCTTATCGATTCAATGTAAGATTCCATCCTTGAAACTTGCTGTTGAAATTCTCCCAGACACTTTCGCAGAGGAAGAGAGATTTTTATACTTGAACAACCTTAATGAAACTAGGAGAGATGCTGCCTTGGCTAATGAGGAACACAAGAAATGCATCAAGGCATAGTATGATAAATCTGTCCAACCGTGTGCCTTTGATGAGGGTGACCTAGTTTTGACTTATGATCAGAGATATGACAAGCTAGGGAAAGGAATGTTCGAATCCATGTGGTACGGTCCTTTCGTCATTTCTAAATTTTTAGAGAAAGGGGTGTACAAGCTCGTAGACTACGATGGAATCCCTTTAGGGTAGCCTCACAATGGGTTGTACCTGAAGAGGTATTATTCCTAGATCTATCTTGGATAGTATCTTGTATATATGTATATTGCTTGACTTTCAGTGTGCTTTAAGTATTTTCAATATGGTTTTGAGTTTAGTGTCCGTATCTATTTATACCATGTTTTGGTCATGCAGAGAAGATGGATTTCTATAGCTTTGCTGATGATTCTTGTCACCACACCTTGAATCTTTCCTCAGCTGCTTGGGTTCTCTATTCCCTAGCTTAGGATTTGGTCAGTTCAGGAGCAGTTTGTATTCGTCCCGCTACCAACAATATTTCCAAGTATCGAGCAATCATAGGTCTTCTGACTGAAGCTACCTCCCAGGATATTCACAACTTGGTAGTCTTGATGGACTCGCAACTAGTGGTTTGTCATCTAAACCATGTTTATACCATTAGGAATCCTTTGCTTCTTCACCTCTTCTGGAAGTTACGCTTGTTAGAAAGGTCATTTGAAACTATCACCTATACGCATATCCCTAGGGAACATAATGTAGTTGCTGACTCATTGGCTAATTACATCCTAGATTGGCATATTGCCCATTCATTACATGAAAATCAAACTTGGTTCATTGTAAATAAACAATTAAAGACACATAAAACTCATATAAAATACATTCACCATTTGAGACATATAAACACTAGGTAAAAGTCTATATATATATGAACATGTTTTACAAAAAATAGGTCACGATACCTCATCTGAAGCCCGTAGGATTTCAGGTAAAAATCACCATACAAAATCCTGAAGCTATCATCTTTCAGTGGATACATCATGCACACATCATCTAATGATGCTCGTGGTAACACATCACTGCTTGGCCTACTATATGTAGCAACCTGCTAAAGTGACCCGGTACTCCCACTATAGGCCTTTGATGCCTCAGAGGGAGGTCATCAATGGAAGCATTAGGGATGTCTAGGGTCAACCTCTCCAGGATTTCCTCTAACTCCCAGGCCACATCATCAACTTGCAGTATGAAATGGGCTCCGACTCGTCTATCCAATGGGGAAGCTCTGCTAGGTCATTCTGATCCAATGTCTGCATGAAAATATTCAAGTCTCGTTACTTAACATAAAAACCCTATTTCCATTTTATGGTATTTTTGCTTCTTACCGATGTCACCCCACTGTCCACCAGGTGGGAGCGGTAGGTCAGGGTCACTGCTGAAGTCAGTGCCTGCATATGCATAATCCTCCACCATGAGGAGAGGATCTCTCAACCATCGAAAGAACTAGTCACCAAACTTTACCTTCCCCCTGCCTGCTTCAGTACGGGCCATAATCTAGACCCACCTCTGCATGCAAGGGTCCCGCGCTCTTAGCAGTCAAGTCTTGGGATTCTCTGTCGAACTTGGGGAGGTACTTGTAATATTTCATGGGAAAATCATGGAGGATGGCAGGCAGCTATAGTGGTTTGTATTGGCTTGGATAAATAGGAGAGACAAGGTTAGGCACAATAGCTAAGCTATTGTCCGAGGTTTCATGAATTTCACAGGGGTGTCCTTTGACATCGTGAGCCCTTGGATAAAAATATATGCCATAATCAGATGTACAAGATGACACAACACTTTTGGTTCATAAAGAAGGATAAACATGACTATATTCATAGCTCTATTCAGAATGAGCTGAACCATAGAAGGCTGTTTTGATAAATCTGGGAAAATATAAGAGAAAACTTACAAGATAGGATAAGGCATCCTGGAAGAAACACAGACTCGAGCATCTTGACCTTCCGCCATGCATTTCTAAGCTTTATAAGGGGTCCATTTTCCAGATGGATTCTTCAAGCTTTCCTCGGCCATTTGATTTCTGGGTCACACCTCCAGCGGAGTCGTTGAAGTCTGAATCCTTCAAGAGTGGAGTCGCCAGGTGAAAAGTGCTCAACCTTCTTGATGTCTGGTCAATTGTTCACCATCAAAAACCAGATCTAAAATCTTTGTTGTTCTTCCCACAAAGGATATTCAATTTCGTCCCCAGCAGCGGTGCCAGTTTGTTAGTATCAGAATTGAGCCCCAAGGTTGAAGGGAGGCCCACTCCTAGCTAACAACAGAACCACTTTAGATTGTGCCTCCAGCCCTGCGTAGTAAGAGAGGGATATCTCGTTTTGTCTTTGGAGTCTACTCCGCGTAATATTTTCAGTCAAGGATAATCAGGGGGTCATGATCCTGAATGGGACAAAGTGTATCAAGGTGAGATGTAATGTGGGATTATCAAGGTAAGGGACCATTGGAAATGGAGTCAAAAACCTGTGTAGGGAACACTTGCATAAGGAAAGGAATGGAGTGGGGTTGCAAATAGAGGCAAGGTAGCCGTTGATCTCCCAATTAGGAGATATTTAGCAGGTGGTTGGAGGACGAGAGAGAGAACAGCCCATCGCATGGAGCACCAGTGATATGAATTCCACTCAACTTTAGAAGAATAATTGGTAAATTTCTGGAACAACAGCCAAAGCATAATGAGTATGAATTCCTAACTGCTATAAACTAAGTTGCAGACATGAAAGAAATCAACAGACTGGAGTGAAAATAGGAAACACATTCCACATAAAAGAAGATACATATTGGGAAAAGCAATGACACATGAATATTTGCCATGAGAAACAATTCCTCCTCTATAATTTTATTCATAACACAGGCATCAAATCTTATTTACAATGGAGAGCCTTAGCCCTAGAATGTTTCCCAATCCAACCAACTCCTTTCCTTCCTCTATCGGGAGTGTATTTATACTATTCTAATGCTGAGACTACCGATTTGAAAATTGTTACAAGTCACTATCATGCGTTAATAGTATAGTGAGTGGAACTATTGCCACATTTTACAAATATAAATAATAGACATCATGGCGCTGGTGGTCGCATTCAGCCCGAGTAACAGTTCAATGTGCTTGGCTGGTACCGTAGATTGTGAGTATGATGCCTCCTTCCATGCTTGAAGAGTGTGCTCTCATCATTTTCAAATGTAGCTTTCTGCATGGGCACACACTGGCAAGGTCGCTTGCATCTTTCCCTGGTTCGATCACATCAACCACCTCCTTCCTCTTTGGGTAAGACTGTTAGCCGCAGGCAATGGAAGAAGTGTCGCATTGCTTCTGGTTGAGACGGACCTGTGGGGTGGATTTTAATTCTTGTACTTCTCAGCTCTAGTGAGGTGAGCTCTCCCATAGGAAATAGGGTGTAGAATATCTACACCAACCCCATCACCCTCAGAAAGTGGACTTCAAAAACAAGGCTGTTAGGGCTTTAAATCCCTGACGCTCCCATCCAAACAAATGCTTATACCAGGAACAGTCAATGACTATCCCCTTATATGAAGGCTTTGGTGGGCATGATGCTATCTGGGGTTCCTGGAAAAACACTTACGGGGGAGTAAGTGTCCAAACCCCACGTCATTGGGGGCGTGGGTATCACATCTGGACCTCGATGGATGGTTTCGTTCTTGGCATCCAATACCAAGGTGATGGGTGAGTGTGGAAGCTTCCCACCAACCATCAACACCCCCAGATGGACAAGCTTCTCAAACCAGATCTTCATCATCAAACTCTTCAGGACTTTGCATATTTGTGGAGAAGTAAAACTCAGGTTCTGGAGATATGTTGGTTCACTCCCATTGCTCCGAAAGTAGTATATATAAGGCTTTAAGACTGACCCTAGCAATGACAGGTCATTATTCCTACACATTCTGTCATCGAGTGCATTTGGTATCAACATGTGTGAGGGTGCGAGCAGAGTGATCCTTTACTTGCTGGGGATATAGTCACCTAGTTTCATTGGTCATGGTGCCTTACCAGTCACTGTGAGAAGCATTTGTGGATGCCATCTGGTATAATAGATCCATGCTGCAAAGTTCATCAAATGGATGCTCCCACATTTCCATGCTCTTTTGAAGTATGAAATGGAATGGTCTCCTGCGTCATGCTGGTTTTGCCTCGTGTGAGTGGTGGATTTGTTGGTTACTTTCCTCATTTCCGTAGGCCAACTCACACAAAATCCACCTATCTTTACATGACATGACTCTGTGAAAGGGATGATTCCACCATTACGCGTGCTACAAATGGTGTCGAAGAAATCGACCAATCCACAAGGATGTAGATTACACGTGTGAACGTCTCATCCGCTATCATCTCCGCACTAGATGTGAAACCTGTACCTTGGGAGCCTTCCCATCCATTCAATCCGAGGAATCTTTCACATCCACCATCCACATTTCATTTCATCTACCACCAACTTTTCTCCTTTGAACACCGCGGGCAGTTCTGGATCATGACATGTTCTCAACCATCGATCGTGACCGACCTTTCATGCAGTCGTAGATCTGAGTGGGCCCCATTATCTTTTGCAATGAGAAGCCTTAGCATTCATCCATGCTAGTCCGCTCTGTGAAATAAACTATGGTCGTATATTTCTCTCCTTTCTTATCGCAACTGTTGATCTTCGTGACCACTGCCCCTCTTTCATGATTTGAAATCGTGGCTTTACCCATGCAAGTATGGCTTGAGAAATTGATTGAGGCCATGGATCTGACTCAGATCCCATCTCGACCGTAGAATTTTTCCGACATTTAACCCATTTTGTAATCTGGAAATGCAGCTTTGGTCGAGCATGTCCGCTCACATGAAATTGTTTGGATCCATTGATCCACCTTTGATCAATCTCAGCCTTTGATTTCAAATCTCACTCAACACCTTTAGCACACCTTTCATTTTCTCCTTTTCCTTGCACTTATGATAACCTGAAGGGGATTTCACATGAAGTTCACAGGAATGGGACCCTCATTGAACTCCTATAAGGCTCTCAAATCAACTGTTAAAAAATGGAGTGTTAACAACTGGTTCCATGAGGGATGCTATCCTCCTAGTGAGGTAGCAAAAAACCCCCGTAGACCAAGTGCCAAAACCATTGGGCTGCCTTCAATATTTCTTTGACATCTCCATTCTACTCTGAGTTACTACTTCAGTGAAATTGTGTCACTCTTGCAAATCACTTTGGTGATTGTAAACCTATGCCGGTAACTGAAATTGAAAACAAACTAAAACAATAATGAAGGAAATGCTAGATAACTATCGAGCTGATTTTTTCCTACCTACTCTACCTAACTTTGTGCACAAGTCCGATAAAGTGAAATCAAACTTCCAATGAAGCCAATCAAGCAACTTGCCTAATAGTTTTGTTCTTTTATTATGCTTGATGGACAGAAATGAAATAGATAATGGGAGAAGGAAATGATAAACAATTTGATCTTCAAAGCAGGGATGCAACCAATCACTACCTTCACCCAGACCCTCCATGTATTCAGCCACGGTGTCATAGAAATTACGGCAACCTCCAGTATGTTCTATCACCTACCCATGGGAAAGCCGTTCAGAGATTCCGTATTCTAGAGATTCATTAGGCTGATACTTGGAAGATTGCAGAAAAGGACCCACATAATATTTCTTCAATGGAACATCCCGCTTTTCGTTTGAAATTTCTGTAACAAAAGCTTGATGTGCTTCAAGAGGGAGGTCCCCTACTTCTCCAGTGGAACCGAGTAGGCATATTGCTTCTGTGTGAGGTGGCGCTATTGAAGGCAAAATATCAAAAAATGTGTTTATTGGGAGGCTGTTGCATCCATCTTCATAGCTTGTTCCTTCACTACATATTCCCAATGTATTAGTAGCATGAGAGGAATCGCCTGGTTGGTTCTTCTTATTGTCTTCTTTCCTGTACAAGCTTTTGGTCTGCACCATCTCCATTTCTTTCTACTTTTTCCTGGAGGCCTTAATCATGTGTTGTATTAATTCAAAAGAGGCATAACACAAGGGTAGGCTATCACATCCAGTGTAATTATCGTCCTTTCCCGCATCAACCTTCTAACTTTGCATTGCATCTTGATTCTTTTCATCAGCAGGCTTTGTTTCAACAGCTAGCTCATCATGTATATTCTATAGGTACTCTTCCTCATATTCATCGTACACAGGTGTACCAAACTTGTTCTTAAAATCATCCTTTGCGGACCAGGGGTGGTGCAGGTCACAATTTTTAGAGAACAATCCTGCAGGACTACTTGCTCCTATATCAAGCCAGTCATATTTCTGCATACCAGGAGAGAGCTTTGACGTGCCAGAGATTTTCCCATTATGCATGTAGGGCCCAACCAATTTGTATGTATCTTCTATTTCACCACCATTGTCCTGATCTGACAATTTCTTGGACATCTTAAGGTTTTCCTCAACCTCCAAACAATCAATGAACATATGCTACAGGGTGGTTGATTTTCTCTCCAAAATAAGGAAGGACAGGTCAAGAGGAAAGGAAGTTGCATAATAGATATCATCAGTGTTCTCAAGAGGTTGGAATTCCTTAGCCATGTTATAATAAAAGCTTGTGAATCTTCTGTTAAAACTAGATATGGCCTCATCCTCATGCCTCCTCAGGGAATAAAACTCTGAAAGTATTTGCTCCAATGGCCTTCTCCTACCCCAAAAATTTAAGAAGGTGTAAGAAAACTCTTCCCAAGTGTTGATGGACTTAGGCTGCAAATGTTTAAACCACACTTTGGCATCTCCTTGCAAGGACAAGGAAAAAGCCCACATGCATACATCATCATGATCTATCTAAAAAAGGTCAGAGAAATGCTCAAAGGCTTGTAAATGTTTCTCAGTAGTCGAGTCTTGGGATTCTTCGTTGAACTTGGGGAGGTACTTGTAATATTTCGTGGGAAAATCATGGAGGATGGGGAGCAGCTGTAGTGGTTTGTATCGGCTTGGAGAAATAGGCAAGACAAGGTTAGGCACAATAGCTAAGCTATCGTCTGAGGTTTCATGAATTTCACAGGGGTGTCCTTTGACATCGTGAGCCCCTCGATAAAACTCCAGGCCATAATCAGATGTACAAGACGATGCAATGCTTTCGGTTTGTAAAGAAGGATAAACAGGAATATATTCATAGCTATGTTCAAAATGAGTTGAAGCATAGAAGGTTGTTTTGATAAATCTGGGAAAAGATAAGAGCAAACTTACAAGATAGGATAAGGCATCCTAGAAGAAACGTGGACTCAAGCATCTCGACCTTCCGCGATGCATTTCTAAGATTTATAAGGGGTCCATTTTCCAGATGGAGTCTGCCAGCTTTCCTTGGCAATTTGATTTCTGGGTCACACCTCTAGCGGAGTCGCTGAAGTCTGAATCCTTCTAGAGTGGAGTCGGTAGGTGAAAAGTGCTCAAACTTCTTGATGTCTAGTCAATTGTTCACCATCAAAAACTAGATCTAAAATATTTGTCGTTCTTCCCATGGAGGATCTTCAATTTCATCCCTGGCAGTGATGCCAGTTTGTTAGCACCAGAATTGAGCCCCAAGGTTGAAGGTAGGCCCACTCTCAGGTAACAACAGAACCACTTTAGATTGCACCTTTGGCCCTGCGCAGTTAGAGAGGGATCTCTCATTTTTTCTTTGGAGTCTACTTCGTGTAGGATTTTCAGTCAAGGATAATCAGGGGGCCAGGATCCTGAATGGGACAAAGTGTATCAAGGTGAGATGTAAGGTGGGATTATCGGGGTAAGGGACCATTGGAAATGGAGTCGAAAACCTATGTAGGGAACACTTTAAAAATGAAAGGAATGGTGTGGGGTTGCAAACAGAGGCAAGGTAGCTACTAATCTCCCAATCAGGAGATATTTAGCGGGCAGTTGGAGGACGAGAGAGATAACAGCTCATCGCATGGAGAACCAGCGAGATGAATTTCACTCAAAATTAGAAGAAGAATTGATAAATGTCTGGAACAGCAGCCGAAGCATAAAGGGTATGAATTCCTAACTACTATACACTAAGTTGCAGACATGAAAACAATCAACAGACTGGAGTGAAAATAGGAAACACATTGCACATAAAAGAAGATACATATTGGGAAAAGTAATGACACATGAATCTCTACCATGAGAAACAACTCCTCCTCTGTGATTTTATTCATAACACAGGCATCAAATCTTATTTACAATGGAGAGCCTCAGCCCTAGAATGTTCCCCAATCCAACCAACTCCTTTCCTCCCTCTATCGGGAGTGTATTTATACTATTCTAATTTTGATACTACTGATTTGAAAATTGTTACAAGTCACTATCATGCATTAACAGTACAGTGAGTGGAACTATCGCCACATTTTACAAATATAAACAATTGAGACCATGGTGCTAGCGGTCACATTCGGCCCAAGTAACAGTTTGACATGCTTGGCTGCTACAGCGGATTGCGAGTATGATGCCTCCTTCCATGCCCGAAGCGTGTGCTCTCATCATGTTCAAATGTAGCTTTCCACATAGGCACACACTGGCAAGGTTGCTTGCATCATTCCCTGATTTGATCACATCCTCCACCTCCTTCCTCTTTGGGTAAGACTGTTAGCTGCGGGTTGTGGAAGAAGTGTCGCATTGCTTCTGGTTGAGACGGACCTGTGGGGTGGCTTTTCATTCCTTTACTTCTCACCTCTAGTGAGGTGAGCTCTCCCACAAGCAATAGGGTGTAGCATATCTACACCATCCCCATCACCCTCGAAAAGTGGACTTCACAAATAGGGCTGTTAGGGCTTTAAACCCTTGATGCTTCCATCCAAACAAATGCCTATACAGGGAACAGTCAATGACTGTCCCCTTCTACGGAGGCTTTGGTGGGAACAATGCTATCAGGGGTTCCTAGAAAAACACTTACGGGAAGTAAGTGTCCAGGCCCCACGTTGTTGGGGGCGTGGGTATCATGTCTAGACCTCGATGGCTGGTGTTGTCCTCAGCATGCAATCCCAAGGTGATGGGTGAGTGTGGAAGCTTCCCACCAACCATCAACACTCCCGAGGGACAAGCTTCTCAAACCAGATATTCATCGTCAAACTCTTCATGCCTTTGCAGATTCATGGAGAAGTAAATCTGAGGTTTTGGAGATATTTTGGTTCACTCTCATTGCTCCGAAAGTAGTATATATAAGGATTCGAGACTAACCCTAGCAATGACTAGTCATTATTCCTGCACATTCTGTCATCGAGTGTATTTGGTATCAACATGTGTGAGGGCACTAGCAGAGTGATCCTTTACTTGTTGGGGATCTAGTCACTTAGTTTCATCGGTCGTGGCACCTTACTGTCCGTTGTGGGAAGCATTTGTGGATGACAACTGGTACAATAGATCCATGCTGCAAAGTTCATGATGTGGATGCTCCCACGTTTCCATTCTCTTTTGAAGTAGGAAACGGAATGGTTTCCTACGTCGTGCTGGATTTTCCTCGTATGAGTGGCAGATTCGTTGGTTACTTTCCTCATTTCCATAAGCCAAATCACACAAAAGCCACCTATCTTTACATGACATGACTCTGCCAAAGGGATGATTCCACCGTTACGCATGTTACAAATGGCGTCAAAGAAATCGGCCAATCCATAAGGACACAAATTACAGGTGTGAACGTCTCCTCCACTGTCATCTCCGCACTGGATGTGAAACCTATACCCTGGGAGCATTCCCAACCATCCGATCTAAGGAATCTTTCATGTCCACCGTCCATGTTCTGTTCCATCTGCCGCCAACTTTTCTCCTTTGAACACCGCGAGCAGTTCTAGATCGTGACATGTTCTCAACCGTCGATCGCGATCGACCCTTCATGTAGCCATAGATATGAGTGGGCCCCATTATCTTTTGTAATGAGAAGCCTTGGCATTCATCCGTGCTAGTCCACTCTGTGAAATAAACTGTGGCCATAGATTTCTCTCCTTTCTTATCGCAGTCGTTGATCTTCGTGACCACTACCCCTCTTTTACGATTTGAAATCGGGGCTTTACCCGTGCAAGTATGTCTTGTGAAATTGATTAAGGCCGTAGATATGACTCAGATCCCATATCGACTGTAGAATGTTTCTAACCTTTAACCCATTTTGTAATCTGGAAACACGGCTTTGGTTGAGCATGTCCGCTCGCGCGAAATGGTTTGGAGCCATTGATCCACCTTTGATCAATCTCAGCCTTTGATTTCAAATCTCGCTCAACGCCTTTAGAAAACCTTCTATTTTCTCCTTTGCCTTGTACTTCTGATAACCTGAAGGGGATTTCACATGAAGTTCACGGGAATGGGACCCTTATCGAACTCCTATAAGGCTCTCAAATCAACTGTTAAAAAATGGAGTGTTAACAGAACCCCTCCTCTCTCAAGTACGTAAAACATATGAGTCTGGAATTGTCTTCAGACGAGCTCTATCGAGTGTTTGTTACCCTATTTGAACTTGTAAAACCAAAAAGAGGCACTCATAAACCATGATGGGGAAAATGGGAAGGGAATCATTTTGCAATAAATGGCAGTATTTTTCCGTTACCTTTGAACATGGCACTTTTCTGCATATCATTTTAGTCAATTGGGTATTCAGCTAATTTCGGTGACGATCCACTTTCATGAGTCATGCCACTCCTTTGAGTCTTTCAAAAGAATTCATTTTCCACTGTCGCACTATGTGTTTGTCTGGTTTAGTCATGCTACCAAGTCTTTTGTCGTGTCGCCCGATGTTCAAAGGAAAGTTGAAAAAGTTTACCTTTGCAGTCAAAACACTCTCCGTGTCAGTACTTTTGAGTTAGTATTATGGTTACTACATTTATATCATTCCAAAACTATGTTGCGAGTTTCATGTCGTCGATGTGGGACTCATCATGGCCTTCCTTCGATGAGACTATTCCCGTTGACTTCAGCTCATTATCCAAGAAATAGTATTAGAAACAAAACTTAGTACCTTGACATCTGTATGTATTAATGACAGATTCGCTTGCTCTCAACATAGGTTCACATCATTGACCTTTCATCAATAGAATCGACTGGGTGTTCGACATTAGGACATCTATTCACATTCAGTATATTGTACTAGGGTACCTTGGGAATCATTAACATTAATGGTGATCTCCCTTGCACTTGTTAACGGTTCACATCATTGGCCGGTAATCAAGTGGTTTCTACCATGTTCGACTTCAGATCATTGTAATCACATGGATAGAATCGTACTTTATGGAAGACGAGACGAAGAACCTGGGTATTTTTATAGTGCTCGTTGCTTTCCCCAGGTTGCGATGGGGTTTTGTATATCTAGCATGGATTCACATTTGTATGGTAGTGGCTATGCTCAAATTTTCATTTGTATGTCATAGATCCTCGTTGTATTTCTGGTAGCTATGTCCAAGTTTGAGTCCTCTATCACATGGATCTACATTGTATTCTAGTAGCCATACTTGTTTATTCCTCTCATGGATCTGCCTTGTATTGGTCCACACCCACGAGTTGGTTACATGTGTCTATGATTAAAAAATATTGATCTACTATAGATTCCTACTAAATGACACTCTTCGACCGAGTTGAAATTTTCACCTCGAAGTGACAACTTGTTCTCTCAAAGCTCTCGCTTATCGTATCCCTCTAAGTCTCATGCTTTGGGGGACATTTTGTTATACCCAAATCCTGTCACCACCATGTGATAAGACCCTTAACTTCCATGTTTTCCCTTAATCCCAGCACTTAGAGTGGAAACTTACTATGTTTGTCAATTCTACTTGAAAAAATCTAGCACCGCGCTTTCCTTGTGGCTAATGAGCGATACCTTGCTCAGCACTGCTTGTATCCTGTTTTCAAGAAGCGGTGCCACCACCTATGGTCTTTGGTCCAAAAGTGGTTCTCATCTAAGCCGCTCTGTCATAAGAGAAGAAAAGCGGTACCCTGGGTAAAATGGGAAAAAGAGAAGTTTCTCGATGCATCTAGATCATGAGCCTCGTGTCCTCCCTTATCCCTATCATTATGGGTTAGTTGAGCTCAAGATCCCCTATGGTAGGATCTTGGAGCCACCTCACCCACAATTCTCTCAAGTATTCCTATCCATTGAGCCTTATAAATACAATTTCATGTCCATAGTTGAGGGGGAGAACTATAGAGGTATTGTTATGCTGTTGGATTGACCACTTAGCCCAAGTCATTGGAGAGCATAGAGTGCAAAGTTAGAGCTTATGGGGATGAAGTTTTTGTCTTGTGGACGTGCTTGTCAACACTAAGGAAATGGTTGTAAGCTTCTCCATACATCTTTAATGCAAAGTTGATTTCCATCCCACATTACTATTGTTTTGATTTCACATGTACATGTTGTTAGATTCCTTAGGCACTAACATGGATAAGTAGATGATTTTCTGGGAGCTTTGATGTGTTTGCATGTTTGATCTATTTACAGGTACACAGGTTCACAATCGAAGTAGTATTCCAGGTGTCTATGACATTCAGGGAAGGTCTTCATCCTTTGTCATTAACTCATTTGTTCTAGATCTGAACCATTCAGACCAGAGGAACAACTTCTGTCCGCAGAAGGTGCAATATTCATGATTACAAAAAACATTCATGAATATGGAAACCAACGAGGGTCTGGAAAAGTGTTCATATTTGAATTTATTAATGCTTCACATGATTAAATACATATCTCTGCATTCAATCAATGGGCACTGTCTTTGTACGACCAAATATAAATAAGAGTAGTGTACATAGTATCAAATGGCACAGTGAAAGCATCCAATAGAATTTTCAACCATTTGAAAAGACATAATGAGATTTTCCTAGGTTCCTCCTCAACCATCCAACCATGTTTAGATGAATACCCCTTAATAACTTTATATTGCTTTAAATTTAAAACTATTCAGGACATCCAAACTATACTTGGAAATTCCATGATTGACCTTCTTGGACTTGTAATTTTAGTTTCATCTGCATCCACCAAACAAAAATGGGATGGTGTAGAGACTCTAGACACGTCATTGGACTCCATGATATGTCAGGCTATAGAATTCACACAACACTTTGGGAGAGAATTTCCAAATTGAAGGAGTCGAGCTTACTAACCTTCATAGTTTAGCTACTCCTCCAGCTTTAGCAATCAAAGGCGGTTGTGTTACAGAATTTAATGGAAAAACAGTTGGGACTATCTCTAATAGTACTCTTTTCATAAACCCAAATATTGAAGAAATTGTCCTTCTCCAGATATGGTTTCCGTGACAATGGATTTCATTTAGCATCACCATCTTTGAGCCAAAAATTCAATGCCTCTCATTTTGCTCCTCGTAAAAGCATTACCATCAATGAGCTACAAAATATTCAACCATATGAAAAGCTTGTTTGGTACTCTCTTGTTGCAACCATCACAAATGTTAACATGGATGACTTTCATTTCCTTGCATGCCCTCTTTTTGTTCATGGTATACAATGCAAGAAAAAAAATTCCCACAAAGTTGGAAACATTTGGCATTGTGGTAAATGTGATGGGGAGTTTCTTGAATGTGACTACTGATACATACTAAAGGTTGAATTGGAAGATATCACTGGACACCTTCATGGTGTCATATCTTTTGATGATGATGCAAACTAACTCATGGGCATTTCTACGAAAGACCTATGCCTCCTCTCAACTGAAGTAACATTAATTGTTGAAATATCCCAAAAGATCTACAACAAACAATTTATTTTTACTCTTTCAGTTAGAACAAATACCTTATGTGGAATTGCATGCCTAAAGTTTGTAATTGTGATGGTTGAAAACATTTAATCAACAATTTCAACTGGACATTCAAATACATAAGTCATTTCGACTTGATACTAAAGCAGTATTTATTGTCTGTAATGAATTGCCTCAATTCTTAGATTTTTGTCCTTCTTACATGCTTCAACATATCAAGGTTTTTTTTAACTCACTTTTAGGAGTTCTATCTTGTAGTCTCATAGTTCCACTGTGCAAGCTATCACCTAACATTTTGAACATAAATTGTTGATGCAACCTATATCATCGCTTTGAATACAATACTAATTTGTTATTATGTTTATTTATAAAATAAACAACTTTGTTCTCTTCTTTCTTAGCACAGCTTGTCATTCTTCCATAAAGAACACTTATTACATTTATTGGTTTTTTTTTCATATATGCTTTGGCATACTACACTTTAGTCTTCTATATTGTTTCTTTCTTACAGTTATCAAGCTAGAACTTGAAAAAAATATTTACTCCATAAATATTATTTTAGCTTACATAGTTGGTTCGCAATATGCAATCACTTAACATTTAATTTATATATTATGTTTTATATCCATAAAATTTCCACTTAATACATATAAAAAATGTCTCCCTACCACCAATGAAATATTTTAAGTCTTTAACAAGTTTACGCTTTTCTAGTAGGAATCATGCTAAACCATGACAATGAACAAGCCAATGCACGAAGAAGACATGTATATGCATAGAACAGAGATAAAAACAACAAGAAGCAACGTATTCTTTATAGAGTTGTTTGTCAACCTATGGATATGTCTTCTTCATTTTCTCTTGGACAACCTTTCGATACACCATCCCTTCCACCCCCCATGCTAAATCCATCCAACACACACCTTGATGATGCACATCAAATGGAACAACTAGCTGACATGAATGTATGCTTGATTTGCAATGAATGTTACCCTGGTATTGCAACAAAAAAGTTCCACGGTGCATACAGATGTTCTCGTTGTACTGTAGAAAGAAAATGCCATCGATTTTCATTGGAAAACAATATGGACCCAAGAATCCAACCACATGTCCTTGCAGTACTTACGCAAGTTGAAGAAATGCTCATTACTTGCGCTAATCCAATCCTACAAGTCCCACATGCTCGTAGTGGTCAATATAAATATTTTGGACATACTATTTTCTTCCCTCGATACATTTCCAGTATCGCGACATCCCTACCCCATTTAATATCAGACCTTGGCATCCTTGTCAGTTCGCAAGTGAAACCCTACAAACAATCCATATGAACTATTTGTTATTCGAACACATGTTCTTGTTTCTCTTAAATACAAAATGGCAAACGAACCATACTACAAGGATGTACTAGTCAACCCAATTACATTAGCTTATTTGCCTCTTGTTTCAACATACATTTCATCTTTGATTTTCCATGTTAATAGAAATGATACATTATCTCATCAGCAAAGCTTGTCCTCTACAATCCAACCACCAAATTCATTTGAACCCTATGAATTAGAATCATCCTCATTTATTTCAACACAAAGGAATTCTAGAGTCGAGGTTGAGGAAATTAGATGCTTCTTACGCACACCAGATATTCCACTATCGCCTTCCATTGATTTCCCCCCTATAGGAATATCCCCTATCAATGAGTACAACACGGAAGGCCTTCTTTCCATGGATTTTCCTGCCTTGTTCCCCACAGGTGCAGCAATGATTACAAAACCATGCATTCATCAAGTTGAGATGCACTAATATGCACTTCACCTCATTCACTGTCACTAATATGCACTTCACCTCATTCACTATCATGTCAACATATTTGGGAAACATCCTCGCTTCCATTACTACATATACAATCTAATCATGTGTCATCGGAGTAATGTTACTGCTTCTGTTTTTGTCAAAACTAACCTTGAAGATACACTCCCTCCCACAATACTTGACCTTGTTAACCAGTTGCAAGACATGCCTAATGAAAAAATGGTGAAAGGGTCGCACGATTTGGGTCTTCATTGCATTGAACATACTCGTATCGGAAAAATAGTAGATTTGAACTTAGAAATATGATCAATCAACAAGGTACACCAATGTTATTCTTCACCCTTAGTGCAGCTAACACAAAATAGTCGAATTTGCATGCTCTAATTCTGGGCATGTGCCCTACCATTTTAGATCAACACCATCAATGGAAGATTCACAAAATCATATCAAATCCACATATTACATCACAATACATGCACAATAGATTCAAAATATTCCTTGAAGAGGTGCTTCAAAAAGGCCTTCATGTAACAGATTCTTTGTGCAGGTGTTTTACTATCTCTTCCTTCTTATCCTTATTTTCATGTTTGTCACTTTATAAGATTGATTTCTAATATATTCATTTTCCTCTCATGTAGGTATGAATGGCAACATAGAGGATTCACACACATTCATGGTTTTATTTGGTTGGCAGATGAACCAAATGTGGACACCTTAGACTGGGAAGATGTTCTTGCACTTGAAGCTACAAAACACTTTTTTGACACATATGTTACATCTTGGAATCCTTGTAATGCCCACTTGTCCACTTTTGGGTTACATCATTCTACTACAAATGATCCATGTAGTCTTTCATCACCATCCATATTTGCATCAAACTACTCAGTTGACTATGAAGAACTTGTAAATTATGTTCAAAGGCACACCAAATCTTTAGAATCAACTTGCCTTTGCAAAAAAGGAACATATGTTCAATATCGCTATGGTTTTCTCTATGAAATACAAGCTACTTCTTCCTTATTCATTGATGCGAATGGATATAAAATCTACAATCCTGCAAGAAATGATTCCCTTCTAAATATTCACAACCCAACCATTCTTTCAATATGGAGGGATAATGTTGATTTCCAACCTGTTCTTTCTAGACATGTTTTCGTCAAATACATTTCAAAATATGCATCAAAAGTAGAGCCAAAATAAGAAAGATACCATGTTATTCTCTCACCTTTCACATGCAACACCAAGTGATGGCCTCGTTCTTCATCCAATTAAGTGATTCCTTGCACAAACAGTCGCAGAACAAGAAATTAGTGCAAAAGAGACGTATCACATGCTCCAAAAAATCTCTCTTGTGCTTTGCAGCAATCAGTTATTTTCACTAAATGTGAGCCAAAGTGTCTTCCAATGTGTTTGTAATTACACTACTAACACCCCTACAACCTTCCCCCCTTCATATTTGCATACATGGAAAGACCCCTTGCTCTTGAACATCTAACCCTACTTGAAGCTGCTCGTTCTTAGTCTTTCTCACCTAAAAGGAAAAAAATCCATGGAAAACAAACTTGCATCACAAGATTGTTAAAGTCTTTCCACAATTCACTTCCATTCCTCCCTTTGATTCTTCAACTTTTGAAACATTTTGTTGGAGAAAACTTCTTCTATACAAACCTTTTCGTGCCCTCCCTGAGGATATTGGAACAACAAGTTCTCAAATTATTTCTCATTGGCATCACATAAAGGCACATATATTGTGTGGCACATTGAATGCGTACAAGAAGAACCATCTACCCCTGCATCTGATGATTCAAACTCCAATCCAATTCCCTTTCCCTTGCCACATACCATGGATGAATGGGAACTTCTCTCTCAAATATGACAAGGCAACAACATCCATATTGATGACCTTGAAATGCTTGGACATCATGATTTTGACAAAAATCACAGTTGGACACATAAAAATATACCCACCCATTTGCATGAAACAACGATATCTTTCATTTACCTTAATCGCTTGTCAACCCAACTACATGTAGACACCACCTTGTTGTCCATTTCACCTGATTCCTTGTCTCCAACACAACACATAGCCTTTGATCTTGTCATTTCCTATTTTAGAAACACTACACCTGCTCAACCACTCAAAATGGTCATTCAAGGCACTGCAGGCACCGAAAAATATTAGCTCATATCTTGCTTGAAATCTGCACTCCAAACTACATGCCCACTGCTTCTCCTAGCTCCAACTGGTGTTGCTACCTTTAACATAAAGGCACTTACATTACATTCTTCTCTTCGAATACCCATTGTTGAAATGCACCCTCTTGAAGGCCAATCCCTTTCAAAGATTCAAGAAGAACTTTGACATATTCTCTATATTCTCATCGATGAAATGAACTTTATTGGACCAAAAATGTTAACTCAAATTGATGCACACTTATGTCAAGATTTCCCCTCGCATTGTACAATCCCGTTTGGTGGTTGTTCCATGATTATTTTTGGTGACTTTGGGAAATTGCCTCCAGTAAAGGACATCCCCATGCATGCAGGCTCATCCCTTGGAACTAATCTCTAACATACATTTGATACTTTTCTCATTCTCAATACCATTGTCCGACAACAAGGAGATAGCACTTCTCAAATTTCCTCTCGTGAATTGTTACTAAACCATTGAAATGCAACACCAACTCTTGAAGACTGAGAACTCCTAATGACAAGAACAACCTCATCCCTTTCGCATGCAGAAAATTCTTCATTTGAACAATCTACCCACTTGTATGCCACTAATAGCTATGTTGCACTACACAACAAACATGTTCTTAAACACCTTAATATGTCAATTGCACATTGCCTTGCAGAACAAAGGAACAAACATGTCTGCCAATCCATGGATGATGAACAGTTACCATTAGAGGTCCTTCTTTCTATTGGTCAGCTAGTCATGTTAACTGCTAAGTCATGGATTGCAGTAGGCCTTATTAATGACTCACTTGGAAAATTCATTTACATTGTATACAAATCCAACGAACATCCTCCCACCTTACTAGCCTCTGTTGTGGTCGAATTCCTCCACTACAAAGGAGCCTTATGGGATGCTTCTAATCCTACTTATGTTCCCATCTCTCCCATAACAAGAGGACCATGTAGGAAACTACCACTTCATATGGCATGGGGTTTAACAATTCATAAAGCACAAGGTATGACCCTACAAAATGAAACAATAGACAAGGGATTACATTCATTGAAATATCAAGAGTCAAATCTCTTTCACACCTTCACATTTCTCTAGATTTTTCTTTATCTAGATACTCTCACATGCAATACAATCAACATGTCCAACATAGGAAAAAAGACGAAAGATTACTTGCTTCAAACTCTTTAAAATCAAATTTTGCTTGAAGCTTTTCATTGTTTTCTTTATAGATGTACTATTTTTCCTCTAAACATATGTTTGTGATTATATTACTTGTTCTATTGGTCAGACTTATCTTGTTCCCATTATTTAATGTAGTGTTAAAATTCCAAAGTAAATAGAATATGCTTCTTCTTGAGATGTATCATTTACTTACATGTTTCCCCATTTAGTGGTCCAATTCAACAAAGCAATTGACCACTTAAACACATACTCCTTTGTTAGCATCAAATTCAAATTTGCTTTCATGGTGGTAACCAACATAAATGAAATTAAGATCACTTGACAGAAGTAATGTAAAAGAAAATAAGAAACATTACATGTAGTTGAAAATTAGGTCATTGTAGTTCACTAATGACTATGAACATTGCAACAAATCCTTGAACCTATCGAATAACGTAACCAAGCCTTTATTTTTTCATGAACATTTAATAGAAAATAAAATTATACATGAGAAGAGAAGACCAAAAATGTACCATGGGGAATCAGTGTACCTGAATAGTTTATTTGTATCAGTGTCATACACAATAGATGCTACAGAGAGAAATTCCTATGGCTTGGGGTACCACAATAGACAGCTTGACTCTAGAAATCAATCCTTTACTATATGCAAGAGAAACCAAATATCTAACACTAAAGGATCTTGATTCATACCTTATTCCGGATGGTTGATGTAGATCCTCGTTGAGCTTTCCAACTCCAACTTGAATTGATAAATTTCTTCCTCAACATTCAATAAACAAGACAAGCATGCTATATATAATCGTGTTAGACCTACTCTAGCATATATAATCAATAACATATAAGCATTTGAAATCATCCATGGATCAAATATTCATTCAAATACACATTATTAGATAGGAAACGATATTTCTATTAATATAAAACAGAGATTAGAATAGAGACAACCTCTATTGGCACGTCTGCAAATCAGAGAAACTGAGTCTCCCACTTGGGCCTCCACCACTTCAATCCTCCATTTCTCGATAGCAAGCTCACAAGCAAAAGGAAAGATTGGGAAGAGCACAAGAGTGCTCCAAGGAACAAAGGGATATAGACTCAAGTATAAGCTCCACCAACAATGGACTATAGTTTTCTTGCTCTTCAATTCCTCATGCCTTCAATGTATCCAAAGGGTTCCTTATATAGCTCTTCAATGGGGTAATGAAAGTTCGAATCCAAGCGATCTCAAGGCATATGGAAGGCCAGGTGACAAGTGAGTCAAATCCACATCAAGGAAAACTCCAAAAGAATTTGGCCTTTTGCACACATCCCAATGTACACAGTTTTAGGGGTCAAACCCGCGTATATACGCAAGAAAGGGTTTAAAAGTCACGTATGGCAATTTTTGCATGTTTTTAGGGATGATCTTGGAAACATCAAAGGTACAAAAATGGTCCATGGGGTCTAAGGAGTCTGCAGAGGGACAGGGAAGGCCATAAAAAAGTGATTCACCATGTGTCGTAAAATCAACTGTAACAGATGCCCCCTAATGTGTGAGGTTGGAGGGGTGATACTATGGCCGAAATACATTATAAGTCCATCCCATAAGTGAAGTGATGAAGAACCCAGTGGAAGAACCAGCCATCCAATCAGCACTATATGATGATACAACTATGCACATAACTACAAATAGATATAGCAGTCTTGGATACATAAGAGTACAATGGCCATGAATAGGCATGATACAATATAACATGTGTTGTCATCACCATGTACAATATAAATAGATCAGAATCTCCATGATGAAGATATACAAAGGATCATGATCTCCATGAAGATTGAAGATATATAATGGATCAAGATCTCCATAATGGCTGGAAATGTCTGACATATACTGGAATCAAGTCATGAGAACTGAAATCTCATGAACACTGGCACGATCAAGGACGTGGCATATAAGAGATGCCACCAATTCTGAAGGTCTTCCACATAAACCGCTATGAGTACATGTCCTACTACGTGAATAGAGGTGTCAAGGTCGAACATAGTATTCCATCATCTGATTACTGGTCATTGATGTATACCATTAACAGACGCAAGATCACCCACCAATAATGAAAATGGGAATCAAGGTACTAGAGTGCAAACTAACAAGTGTGAATAAATGTGTTGAGGTTGAACACTTGAGAGAATCCATCGATCAGGGGACATTGATGTATTCCCAAAAACTGTCGATGGTGAGAGAACCTGCCACTGATGACTGCAAGTCTCCAGGCACTCAAACATGACTCTAGATTCCTATCCCAGAATAAATGATTTGAATTTGATGTGATGAAATCTGCTGGAAGGAGGGAATTAAGGCATCCTCCATCATCCAACATGAGGTACTCAGCAAAGCTGTATAATGTGGAAGGACTCGATCATAAGGTGCACGAACCAGTAACTATACCGGGAATGGCCGACATGTAAATTCAAGATAACTAAGGAATGGCCGACTCAGGTTTCAACTTCCTTCGAACAAGATGATAAAGGAAAATGGTGACTGAATGTAGGCAACATAGACTCGATATGCAAAACAGGGACATCTCTGTGACATAGGAGGCATCGACAGAGGCTCCATACGGACCGGAAGCTTAACCAGTCGATGGAGCTAAACTCAGATAAATGAGTACAGCTCTTAAAGTCAAAATATTAACCCAACCAACTGATGTGATATACAGTGCTCTGTTCGAAGGCGACATGACTCGACTACTACCAAAGATAACATCTTTTCTTGTCCGGATTTTTGGTTTTTTAATTTTTTTTTGGAATTTTTCAAATATTTGAAAAGCTCGAAAAAGAATAAAATCACTTTAAAGTTATAGACTAGGCGGAGACAAGTGTCAAATGGGAAAACAAACTAGTTCCAAGCAGCAGAACATACCTATGCTCAATGCAAGGACACAAGTGTAGGATAGCGACACTCGGGGGAAAGTACCCTCCCGGTAAAAATAAAGAATCAAGCTGCAAAGGATATATAAAATGGCTCTACGTGGCTAGACATGAGACAAGCTCGGGCTATATGGCTGATACTCAACGTTAGGGAAGCTGGCATAAGGCTTAATGAGGCAGGCAAAGCTCATGATAATCCAGTTACAACTTGACATAAGGGAGTCCTGGGGAAGTAGGCCAGCATAAGATCAAGAGGAGTATGAGGCTCTTGCAAAATGTTATGGTGATACTATACAACGGACCCCCACATCCTAAAAGAAAAACTATTGACATGGGCACCAAATGAAAACAAGGAGCTAACTAGGGTGCCCATGTAAGGTCAAGCTCTACCATTCGCATCATGTCACTTCTAAAACAACAAGAAGGTTCCGTGACAAGATAGGATGTGTTCGTACCTAAGGTTATAATGAAATGGTCATAAGGTCATGCAAAATGAAAACGGAGGTGAAACCTAACCTATATGCCAGCATAAACATCATACCTGAAATCGGCATGAACGGGTCAAAACAACGCTCAAAATGGTCTCCTACATCATATATTAGTAAAAAACGGTCCAAAAGGGTCAAAAATGGTCTAAAACTATAGAAAAGGGGGTAAAAATTTTCAAAAATTTGAAAAATTTCTATAAATAGTAAAAAATTCAAAACATTATATAATGTTTGAAATTTTTACCCAATTGAACTCAGAACTTCAAACGCGAATTCCAAGAGATCCAGTTGGCGGAATCCGACACCATTTTTTCTAGGTAACTTCCCATGCCCTGCCCTTTCATTTACATGTAAATTTTTCAATTTTCCATGGTCCAATTTGATTTCTAGGACATCCTAAATTATGCACCTCGACCCATATGGAAATCGAGGATTTTTCAGCATATAGAGCTAGCTATACGCGGAAAAATTCCCCAAAGTCGCGTACATACGTGGTTGTTTAGCAAATAGTCACGTATACAGCTGCGTTCAAGTTTTTCTAAGACATCTAATGACCCAAACTTGAATTAAATGTGGAGGATGGTTCTACAATGGAGGGACCAAGAGCATGAGGATGTAGAAGAAGCAGTACGAGGCGATCTGGTGGCACAACGGGCTCTTCATGCATGCGGGCTCTACAAGTTTTAGTGTCTTGGTGGCTTAAGGGCCAAGCCAAGACTGCTGTAGATGCTAGTAGACTACTGGGATCTTGACTCAGAGTCATTCCAGATCGACGGGATGTCCCTCACCATAGAAGTGGAGGACATATACTTCATTACTGGATTGTATTGATGGGGGGAAGTGGTGAACCTACATTCTTGCAGGCCCGGAGTTTGCCTCACCATAGATGAGTATATAGCTATATACTGTTACCCACACACGGAGAAGGTAGAGAGTCAAATCCCAACTAACTCCATACAGGTTCTAGGCCTAAAGGCCATACTACTGACACTCGGCAAGATAGCAGGGCTAGCATCACTCCACCAGGCCTCGTGGCTCCTGATGTTCTATGCAGTGGAGTGCATGAGACCCATGGTTTACGATTGGAGAAATGTGTTGTTGAGCAACATGAAGCACCAGCTTAGCGAGTGCAAGATGGGCAAGGTACGAAACTTTGGTTTCAGCAGTATACTGAGCACATTTTTCTTTAAGCGTGTTCTGGGATTGAGCCCTAGAGTTGACGTTCCTCTTCACGGGGTTCAAGATCCGACCCAATGACGTTGGGAAAATGCGATGCACAGACTGGGTGGAGGCAGGGTGTCCAACCCCTATCAAGCTGATTTCTTTCCATGGTGGCAGTGACAGATAGTTGCCATTGATGATTACCCCTATGCGGGGATAGATTTTCAGGGAGATCCCGACATTCCTTTACCACCAGGATCAGCATACGGTGACATTGGTAATGAATCCCAACCCTCTTTTTAAGTTTTGTGAATTATTTAATTTTTTTGTGTTTTTTGATATATATAGACTCAGAAAGACATGTTTTTGCGTGACAACACATAGTGACATCCTGTCATATGTATGCAGATGTAGGACCATGATGGCCTGAAGGCTTACCTCATCATAGACAGAGGGGAAGAGGAGATGACATTATGGGTGTGGATGTGGAGTGGACACTCCAAATCATTCATACCAACTTTGTGCGGCTGACACATAGGGTACCCATGGCGCAGGTCGAGGACCTACCTAAGGCCATGTAGCTTCAGGTGGTGGGTGTGCCACAAGCATGGGTGTGGTTGTTTCGAAGGCTAACTAGAGCTGTGGTGACATTCCATGATCAGAACCCCCCTCCTCCTCCCCAGGCTTAGATACCTGGGAGTGATACATTTTGTACTATCGTGTATTTATATTTTTGGTCTCTCAGAAGCCCCATTTTTGTATTATGACACTTATGTATTATCACATTTTGGATGTTTAATGAATTTTTTTTATGATGATAGGTTTATTTATTTACATGTGTAAAAATCTATGTTTGTGATGAGCTTATTGTCTGTGAAACAAATGCCAATCTAACACATAGTTAGCATATGAGTCAGCAACTTGATTATAAATTCTTGGAACATGTATGTATGTTATGTTGTCAAATTGTCGTTCTAACAATCTCACACGTAAGAATATTCATAATAATATTGGATCCCTAACATGATACAAGCCATTAAGCTGTGACACTACTAACTCCGAATCAAGATGTACCTCAAGAGATAGAACACCATGTGAAATGGCATCCTGTAGAAGCTCGATAGTGATACTATACTCAGCAACATTATTTGAAGAGGGCCGTAAACATATGCCTCTTGAAGACAATACCTAACCCGTAGGAGTATAAATAACCTAAGCAGCAGAGGCTGAGTGTTGAGTGTGGTGGTTAGCACCATCCACGAATCCTATATAGATGGAAGACTCCATTGACATCTGCCATAAGAAACGAAAGCTAATCAACAAACCCGATCACCATAAGAAAAACCTAACTATGCAAAATACTGTACAATAATATACAATAGTCAGCCCTAGCTGAGAATCATGCATAGTACTTTTTAAGATAGAGCCCATATCTAGGCTCTGCCAAGGATGTCCCCTCATAATTGACTAACTCATATGTGCCCTTCTCTAACACATGTTTAACAACATAAGGACCATGCCACATGGGGTTAAATTTTTTTGCCCCCAAGGGTTCGTTAGCTTGATCCCACAAAAGGACCAAATCTCCTTCACTAAACTTCCTTGGATGGATAGATTTATCATATTGGACCTTAACGTGATGCCTATTTACTTCTAGAGCCACTAAAGCATCTTGGCGCTGCTCATCAAGCTGCTCTAAATGGACCAAACATTCCTCCAATGGGGAAGTGTCTGGCAAGAGCTCTATGGCTAGCTTCAAAGAAGGGATTTCACACTCAACCAGCAATATAGACTCCACTCCATGTACAAGTTAATATGGAGAAAAACCAGTGACAATCTTAACCGTGGTCCTATAAGCCCACAAAGCAGGATATAACATAATATGGCAATTGGTCTTGCTTTGCGTGATGGTTTGTTGGAGAATAGACTCGAGTGATTTGTTCACTGCTTCAACCTGTCCATTCACTTGAGGGTAATAAGAAAAAGAATGCTCCTTTTTATACCCTAACTTTGAGGCCAACTCTTCCATCATCTGATTATGAAAGTGCCTACCATGGTCAGTGACAAGCTCTTTCGGAATATCAAACCGAGTAATGATCTGGTTGAATACAAAATGTACGGTTGTCTCACCGTCGGATTTAACTGGGGCATAGCCTCAACCCATTTCATGAAATTTTCAAGAGCCATGATAATTTGATGATGCCCCCCAGTTGAAGCTAGGTTGCAATCCATGAAATCAAGCCTCCACTTAGTGAAGGGACCAGCGATGATAATTGGATGTAAAGGGGCAGGACGTGAGCATGTATTGCATGCAAACACCTGACAAGGGTGGTACTTCTTGACTGCATTAACACAATCCTTAAAGATCGATGGCCAGAAATAACCCGCTCTCAAGATTTTTTGGGCTGTAGAAAGCCTAGATAAATGACCACCACATGCCCCTCCATGGTAATTATTCAGTACAAGCTCAGCCTCCTCATGGGTTAAATGACAACGTAAAATGGAATCTACCCCACGACGGTATACTGTGTTATCCACTATGAGGTAATTCTTGGATACGTGACGTAACCGTCATCGTTCATCCTGTGAAAGGTGAGTAGGGACCTTCAATGTTTGTAAATATATGATAATATCCCCATACCATGGATCCAAAGATGAGATCAGGAAAATGTATTCATCGACAAACGTATCTTTGCAAACTTCCTCCTCCTCCTCGCTTGGGAAATCAGATATAGGCTCTGCAAAAATCAATGATTTCTTCAATTTTGCTGAAACAAACTCGAGATCAAATTTCTTGCAATATGACAATCCACTTATTATACTTTGCCCCTGTCATCCTTTTAGTGAGGACGAACTGAAATGGATTTACATGGGCTATCACCAAGGTCTGGCGAAGGAGGATATAGTTTCTCAATATTTGAACCGCATGAACGGTAGGAAAGTTTCTCCACATGGGAATAACAGATATCTGCATCTATAAGGTTTCAGCTCAAATAATATATGACATGCTCCTAGAGCTCCCCATCCTCCTAAACCAAAACCATACCAATCGTATCCATGGATGCAGCCACATAAAGTAAAAAGTCACGGCTATAGTCGGGTGGACTAATCACCGGGGCCGATGCTAAGGCTCGTTTAAGCACATCAAAGGACTCTTGGGCTTGCTCATCCCATCCAAAGGTAGTGTCCTTCTTCAAAAGACACATAAAGCCTCTAGTCAAATTGGCAAAGTTAAAAACGAATCTCCGCAAGAAATTTGCCATGCCTTGCAAACACTGAAGATGTATAATGTTTTTTGGGGAAGACAATTGAAGTATTGGCTCAACCTTCAAAGGGTCGACTCTTATACCCTCTTGGAGACAATGAACCCTAATAAGCGACCAGACTTCGCACAAAAGATGCATTTATGAGGATTTAACTTGACCAAGTAATGGCGGCACCTTTCAAACACTAATCTCAAATGCTAGGAATGACGCAACCTATAACAAGCATGGGCAGTGAGGTCATCCAAAAAGACTTCAATAATCGATTTGAGATCATGGAAGATCAAGTTCATAGCTCGCTGAAAAGTGGCTCCGACATTTTTAAGGCCGAAAGGCATTTTTCGATATGCAAAGGTACCCCAAGGACAAATAAATGCAGTCTTATGTTGGTCCTCAGGTTTTATTTGTATCTGATTGTATCCGAAAAGTCATCCATTATGGAAAATACCTTGCTTCCTGCACACTCATCCAAATTTGATCAATAAATGGTGTGAAAAAATTATCCTTAGGACAGGCACGATTCAAGTCACGGAAATCAGTGCATATACGGATCGTTCCTTATTTCTTATCAACCAGAACAAGATTTTAAACCCACTCCGTCAAGGGAATGGGATAGATAAAACCGACATTCAACAGTTTTTCTATCTCAGCTTTAATCGCTAGTGTATTCCTAGGATTCACCACACGTAAGCGTTGTCAAACAGGCTTAGTATTGGGATAAGTTTTAATTTCATGCTCAACAATGCGAGGGTCGACACCTGGCATTTTCTCGTATGACCAAGCAAATACATCACAAAATTATTTGAACAACTCGGTATACTCTTGAATCTCAGCATGGGAACATTCTGCCCCAATATAGACATTCTCAATCTTGCCAAGATCGCAAGAGATATTGATAGGGATGGTAGGAGATATATTCACCAAGTTTCCATCAGCCATCAGATGGAAAAACACTATCAAGGCAGTCATGTGCGTGAGAAGACTCAACTTCCCATGCAGGAAGCACATATGGGTCCTCCTCCTCCATCCGTGAAGAGGAAGGACTAGGCTCTGCAACACATTCAATATTAGATTGATATGCTATCATTGCTACAGGAAACAGCACGTCCATTTCGATAGGCTCACATGAAGGACTCGGTAGAAGAATACAAGGATCTTCCATATGAGTGGTGCGAAAAGACACCGAACGCAGTGATGACGAATCCTCATCAGAACTAGACCTGATCATAAGAACAGGTGCAGGACAGCTAAAGGATCCCATAAGGGATGGGTACATTTTTGGGCCCACTATATGCCAGTTAATTAAAACTTAACATACAAAATGCTAAACATAAATTATCAACCCGAAGAAGTATTTTATTTCAAAACTATCGTGCAAGATCTATGCAAGCATAATTTCTACCTGATACTATTATCTATTGGTATGCAATCGAAACTCTTTGTAAACTAGATCACACCTTCTTGAAAGTAATTCAAACCTCTAACCTATTCGTAAATCGAAACTTTAAATCAAACACACTTCAAACAAACTCTATTCCTATGAAACAAGATTCAACTACATAAATCTAAAAGAAGTCTTGTGTTGTCCAGCAATCTATCAAAATGAATTAACATGAGAACACTATGATAAATCTAATGAATAAAAAGATGAACTGAATAATAAATCAACTATCATAAATCTAATGAATGAAGGCATGAACTAAATAATAAACACAACTATGATCGATCTAATGAATGAAAGCATGAATTAACAAATAAACAAATGTACAAAATAAAACACCTACAATCAACACTACCAGCATCTGCTCAGGGAAGAGGGCCCTTCCTCCACTGAGCAGAGCTAGATCTCCACAATGAAAGTCTACAACTCTAGAATTAAGAAATTGTCAGCATGTATTACCATAATGGAATGATTACAATAGATATGGATCAAATCCTACATCATAACATTGATTTCTCTTCCCCCCCCCCCCCCCCCCCTCTCAATGAGATTGATTACATATTTATACATAAAATTATTTCATGGAAATGAGGAATTGAACCCCTAACTTGTGATCTGTAACAGCTGAAACACGGCTGTAACTGCTGGCAACTTTGGAACCAGTCGCAACAATAAATCTGGAAAATACCCTCTCAAAGAACCATCTGTATATCACAAACCATCGCTTTGTTTGAAAATTTCCACACGATTCAAGTAAATGAGGATGTTACGCACAAAACCCATGTCTCAAATTTTTGAGATTCGTTTCCATATTCCCACAAATCAAGATGTGAATCAAGGTGTTCTTATGTGGCATGCATTTTCGGTTAAGGTTGTAACAGCTGGCTATGAGCGTCCTATACGTGACAAATCACTTCACAAACAATCATTAGTAAAATTATGCATAATATTCTTTAATTCATCAAAGATAAAGGAAAATAATCATTATTAACCACTTAAAACATCAATGGAAGTAGTATGTTGTTTTACGCACAGTTACAACAAATGGATGGAAAATGGAATGATAAATGGGTGATAATGGGAAGAAAATGGATGAAATATATGTCGATAAGTGGTGGAAAAATGGACAATTCCAAGGCCTAACATCTCCCCCAAACTGAACTTGTTGCATGTCCTCATGCAACCCAATACCTATGTCGCATCCAACTAGAAGAACTCATTCACTTGTTCCTTCATTTTACCATTCGCACAGTTGCAGCCAAAAGAAATGGAGAGTTTAACAGAAATTGGCAAAGTCGCAACTGCTTAGCGAAGGATTTAGTAGAAAATTTGGCAGAGTCATAGCTCCTTAGCAGAGGATTAAGTAGAAATTTGACGGAGTCACAGCTTATTTTTAGCGGAGAATTTGGTGAAGATTTTAGCGAAGATTTTGGCTGAGTCATAGCCCAAAGATCGCTAAATTTAGTGAAGCACTTGGTGAAGATTTTGGCGGAGTCACAGCCCAAAGAGCGCTAAATTTAGCGAAAAATTTGGCGGAGTCGCAACTGCCTAAAATGGGAAAAGAGACAAAAAATTTACAGTGTTGTAGCTGCATGCAACGGGAAAAGGCCAATATTTTACGGTGTTGCAGTCGCACTGAATGGGAAGAGGCCAATATTTTACGGTGTTACAGCTGCACATAACGAGAAAAGGGAAATATTTTATGGTGTTGCAGCTGCATAGAACGGGAAAGATGGAAGGTTTTATGGAGTTGTAGTTGCATGGAACGGGAAAATGACAACATTTTACTGTGTTGCAGCCTTTTGAATAGAAAACTTCCAAATTCATTTTTTCTCAAAATACGAACTGGGTTTGGCTGAAATTTTTTAGGAAGGTTTATATTAGTCCAATGCACCTACACACCAAAAATCAGAGATACCCGCATCACGGATTTTGAGAAAAATGCAAATTATCTGTAGGTGATTATGGTCATTTTCTCGAAAACCATACATTGTATTGGGATGAAAATTACTCGAATTGTTCATCTTAGTATTATGCATTTCCTATCCAAAATTCATGAGAATCCAACTAACCAATTACAAGATATGCCCATTTCAATTTCTGCACTTTTGTAGATGAACATGAATAAAAATGTGTTGCAGCTGAACTTCATGAACCAATATTTCACAAAATACAAATTGGGTTGGGATTAAAGTTTTCAAGAACGTAACTACCATTCTAATGCATCTCCACACCAAAAATTAGAGAAACCCACATCACGGATTTTGAGAAAAATGTAAATTGTCTGTAGGTGATTATGGTCATTTTCTCAAAAACTGTGCACTGGATTGAGCTGAAACTTGTCAAGTTTGTTATTTATGATGTTATGCATTGCCTATCCAAATTTCATGAGGATACAACTTACCAATTGCAAGATATGCTCATTTCAATTTATGCACTTTTGTAGATGAACATGAATAAAAATGCTTGATGAACCAATATTTCACAAAATGCAAACTGAGTTGAGCTGAAATTTTTCAATCAAGTAACTACTATTCTAATGCATGTCCACACCAAAAATTAGAGAAACCCACATCACGAATTTCGCGAAAAATGCAAATTGGATGTAGGTGATGATGGTTATTTTCTTGAAAATCATGCACTGGATCGAACTAAAACTTGCCACATTTTTTCTTCATGATTTTATGCATTGTTTGTCCAAATTTCATGAGAATCCAACTTACCAATTGCAAGATATGCCCATTTCAATTTCTGCACTTTTGTAGATGAACATGAATAAAAATGTGTTGCAGTTGAAATTCATGAACAAATATTTCATAAAATACAAACTGGGTTGAGCTGAAATTTTTCAAACAAGTAACTACCATTTTAATGCATCTTCACACTAAAAATTAGAGAAACTCACATCACGGATTTCGAGAAAAATGCAAATTAGCTGTAGGTGATGATGGTCATTTTCTCGAAAATCGTGCACTGGATTGAGCTGAAACTTGCCACATTTGTTCTTCATGATGTTATGCATTCCTTGTCCAAAATTCATGAGGATCCAATTCGTGGTTTGTGAGATATGCTCAATTCAAATTCAAAATTTTATGTGAGAAACAATATGCATGAGAAATATAAATGTGAATGGAAAACCAGCAAGTATAGTAGCTCCTCCCCCAAACTGAATAATTTTTCATGTCCTCATGGAAAGTAGGAGTTGTTATCTTAATTGGAAAGTAGCCATTTCCCCCCAAACTTAACATGTTGTCATTCTCTGATGCCTTGGAAGATATAAACCAATATATGCAGCATTCAATGATTCTCAAATTTTCACAAACATTTTCATCTTTAACAACTGACCCATTTCTCAAATCAACTCACTGAAAGTATGCAATGACTATTATAGCTCAAAGATCAACCAAACATGGAATAATTAACCTTGTCCCTGGTTTCCAAAAATACCTTCAATTTGCTGGTCTAAATGTATCAGGGCTACTACAGGTTGTTGTATTCCATCTTTGTTTTAATATGTTGTTATATGACAACTCACAAGAATAAGATACTTGCTACCACCAGGGGTACCATTGTTCAATGCTACTCAAATCCTTCTCCCCAATTGTCATGCCTTCTTCAAAATGTTGTTGTGGGTGCCTTGAATTATGAGTCAAGAAACCAGATGATTATATCTTGAGGAAGATTCTGCAAATTGACTCAAATTGTTGCACTCATAATCTTGGAATAGGCATTAATGTTATTGATTGGGGTGCTGAAAATAGTAAAAATAGAAATAGTGCAAATAGAGCCTTTATTTATTAGCACTCCTATCCTATATTCATCTCAACTCATTGCCATCAAATTTCCATGCCTTAAACAAACATAAACAATATCATACATCCCTACATATTTTATGAGCTACATCATTGCCAAATAACAACAAACCCCAATCATTCATGAAGAGAACCTCTTGATAGCAGCAACAATTTTTTTTGTTGTATTGCAGCATAGGCTTCTTCTGTTGCTTGCAATAACTATGGGAAAAGTGCATCTAAAACAAGCCACTACAGCAAATGTTTGAATTTCATTTTAATAATGACTCCCTTCTATTAGCATTGGTGTAATCAACTATAAAAGTATTTTCATAATTGCAAGAGAGGCTGCCACAAACCACCATGCTACTACCCAAGAAACGATTATCATGCTCCATTGGTAAATCTTATGATAAGATAAACCGCTTTCAAACAATGAGGTGTATCAGCAGGCATGAAAATAATGTGCAACACCTTGCAACTTGTTTCATGCCTGGACTAGCTGATTTCCATGAACTCTGCTATAGTATTTCCATCAAAGTATTATAAATAACATCTTAGATCATCTTGACAACAACAAGAAGTGTCCTTTAAGAAATCCATTATAGATATCAAATGCTATGTCAATGGATTGCAACTTGATTGCCAATTGAAGGTAACTTGGAAACTTGCAACAATTGTGTAGAAGTGAACCAATGCATGCATTAATCAATCATGAATCCAATAAACTGAATGCATTGCATGCCTTCATTTCACACTAATTCTTCAATAAAAATTTTGATCAATTTCTTACTGCTGGTTCTTGTGTGGCAGCAACAAGACTTCCTATTGTTGATTCTTGTGTGACAACAATAAGGTATCCTTTGATTATTTTCATGCTTGGTCAATTGAGTTGGTGAGATGTTGGGTAGGACTTTGAAGTGGGTGTGCATGAATGATGAAGTGTTAGAATTGAGTGGGAAAGGATGGGAATGGATGGACATAAAATGCTCTATAGAAAATGGAAATGGCTAATGCTTAGTGGTTCTTCATGACATTTCCCTAAATCTTTAATAAATCAAAAACTCATGTTATTTTACCTCAAGTGTTACCTCCATGGAAGTCTTTGTTGACATGAATGGACTTGTGTATGCTGGAGCTATGTAGGCTGATCTGATGCTAAGACAGAAGTATATGAGAGTTGAAACTGTATGAGACTGAACTTGATCCTTGATGTTCTACTGGTTGCATGTAAGACTAACTACTGAGACAATTGATGAGGAGAAATTCCACCATAGAAGCAGAAAGCCCGTTCTCTTATTCTGAAAATCAACTGCTGAAATGAAAATGGAAAGGAATTGCAAAACTACTGAACAAATGATGTTGCAAGTCATTTTTGAAACCATTAGATCACATAATCTATAGCTGCTACAAAATCAAGGTACAATTCTTACCATGGGAATGAATGTGCTGAAGTCGAGCATGGAAAGAAGTCATTGGATTACCGGCCATTAATGTATGCCGTTAACCAATGTGAAGCAACTCACCTTTGATGACAGTGAGCTCTAAAGTACCTTAGTGCATCTTGACATTTATGAATGGATGTGCTGGAGTCGAGTCACCTACAAGATTTGTCAATCAAGAGGCATTAATGAATCCCCATGATGAACAACAAGGAAATCTGCCATTGATTCATGCAGATACCAGGGCACTATAAAACTCTAATCTCGATCCTAGATGATGTGTCGGAGTAGATGGGACAAGACCATTGGAAGGTGGACCTTAATGAATTCCACATCATCCAATACAAGCACAAAATAAATGATTGTGAAGAATCATAGTGAAAAATAGAACCAACATGAAACTCAGAAGTGGAAAGTATATGTGAAGTCATGATGTATTAGTGATGGAAAATAAAATGGTTAAGGTGACTACATAAGTAATGGAAAATGAGACTTCGACATGAATGGATTTTTAGGGTTTTGAAATGAAGAGGGTGAATGAATCTACCATAGTGCAATTGGCTTCTTGAGGGGTTTCTTTCGGCAACAATTGGTATGACAAGTGTTTAAAAATGATTCTTAGCATGTAGCAATGACACTTGACTTCGGAAACATTGGACTCTGTATAATTTGCACATCAATACCTCCATTTCTTACGTGCTCAATCCATTTTCAAATTGAAAAAAAGTCTTCAAGATTCACTCGTGCATATATTGGCCTTTTTCTTCCAAGGACCTGCAAAAACCTAGCACTTGCCTGCAATAAAACATGAGGTGATGGAAGAAGAGAGACGATTGGTCTCTCTTCACCCAACACTTATGAAAAAAACAACAAGCAATTACTTATAAAACAAATCCAAAGAAAAATGAACAAAGCAAAATCCATTTTATACCTGCGGGAGAGCAATGTCCATCTAGACTCGCCAACAGTATTCTGATCATAGCTTCTTCGTTCCTTGTCCAATTTGAGAGATTCCAAATCCAAATGAAATTAAATTCATAGTTATATTTTCCTTAGAAACAAGTTTTTAAAATTTTATGTAATGATATTCTAAATCACTCAGTAACAACCTGCATGACAAGGTGTTTTTTTCGAATTCTAGACTAGACCAACAGTCACAGCTTTAGGCTTAACTTTTTCATTTGATAACATATTTATGTGATTCCAATCGGATATGAAATTATATCCATGTAGGTATCTCCATTAGAAATAGGTTTTGAATCCATTAAGAATTGATGCGTCAAATAAGCCAACGAACATTCTAGGACGTAGAGTTTTAGGAATGTTGATTTGTGATAGGAAGTTGGTATTTTGGTCATAAAATTTACATACGATATCGGAATGGAGTGATTCAAATTGAGGTGTAAACTATATTCATAGGGGAATATACCATTAAAATATACTTGCAATATATGTCCAATAAGGCATCCAAAAATTGACTGTCCCATCTCTGTTCCTAAGTTGTTTGCTTGACACCTCATTAGTATTTTGGCCATAAATGTTTTGTTTGATACCCAATATTAAAAATTCAAATTGTTTTGGAAACTAGATTCAAAGGGATACTTGGGATATAAACAATTTTTAAAAATAAATCCATTTGGTCTCTCAAAAATGGACTGTCCCGACTGTGTTTCAGTAAAAGTTTCAAGCCAAAACTTCACCAAAAATTTAATAAATGAAATTTGACCCCCGAAAAGTGACCGAAATAGGTGTGAATTTTTTAAATGATGTAAATTTAAATATAACACACACCCATACCAAAAATTTCAAGCATTGAGCACTTATATTGACTTACACAGTCTGTTGCATCCGCAGCTACAACTCTTAAAAAATGACATAATGTTGAAATAAATCATGTGTATTTTTATGGATGTGTTACATATAAATGAAAACCAAATACATGCCATGATGTGCAATACACACATGTCTAAAACTTATAAATGATCACCTACAGTACAATCACAGCTAGGTGTTGTAGTTCACTGTCATAGTTGGTGTTGCAGCTCACTGCCACAGCTAGGTGTTGCAGCTCACTGTCACAGCTGGGTGTTGCATCTCACTGTCACAACTAGGTGTTGCAGCTCACTGTCATAACTGACAGTCACAACTGGGTGTTGCAACTAACAAATTCATGCCAAATTTCAATCTTGAAGGGTTCCATAATCATTGGCTCATTTTCTTGTGGATCCTTCATTCACCTTCCATAATTACTATAATTTTGTTTTTCAGGAAAGTTTTTTTTTTTTGTAACAAATAGAGACAAATTAAATTTTGAACATTGAATACAAAAAAATGATTTGATCATTTTGCTCAAATAGTCAACAATTCCAAAACATTCTTGAAAACATCTCATACCCATTCCTTATCTTTCTACTTTCTGATCTTCCAGATCGCAACAAGGCGCAGGAAGAGAGCATACTTATTCAAAAATAAAAAAACTTAGAAAAAACAAAAGCATGGTTTTATTCTATTATTCTATCCTACCCTATTCTACTTTGAAATATAAAAATTGTTCAAGTGTATGCATATTTCCAATGGAGCCACTTTCGAAGAAGCGACTCAAGCAGCCTCATACTCCCAACAGAAAAATATAACTTTATGAATGCTAGGATATGAGAGATCAACTTCCCTTGAAATGATGGAGCCAAGAATTGGTGAAGTATGGAATGATGTTGCAGACCGATGACAGATTGAAACCAAGCTTCAATATAGTCTTTGTTCCCTTGATTTTTCATGGATATTACACCATGAATCTCCTTAGTAAACTAATCTTCCTCAATGCACAAGAGATTCAGATCTAATGATGTAAATGATGCTTCAATTTTTGGTTCCAATGTTTGTTCGTCATCAAATGTTACATGTGGCATGTTGATCTTGTCTGCTTGCTTATGAGGACTAAAAGAAACTCCATCTGCAAATCTTGGATTTAAAACATGTTCAGGCCTCGTATGGATTTGTTGCAACAATTCACAGTCTTTTTGCAGCGGTGTAGGTGAGGTAGAACAAGAGGGAAATGTAGGAACCTTTTGCAGTTCAACACTGTAAGCATACTGTACTACTTTATTATGGTTAGGGTGGAGGGTGGATTGGACAGGAAATTGTGTTGGATACCAAGGAATTTGATGAGAAAATAAATGTGGAAGAGGCTGCAACAACTGCCATGGTGGAAGAGTATTCAATGATTGAGTATGAGAGTAAGGAAATGGAGGGATAGAATTTTGAACCATACAGGTAGGCCACGATTGCCATGACTATTGCAATGAGTTGGCTGTAACTCCCAGATCTATTTGATATGTTTCTTCCATCCTTGGTAAGGAGGAACAATGATCTGTGGAATGATTCAAGTCGCATCTGCCAAAAATTGTGGGATTATCTAGAGGACAATCCATTGCAAGATGTTCCTTCTGGCACCAAGGGAAAACTATTTTTTCAAATTCCTCATGTCTTTCCTTAATCTACAAAACAACCAATTCTGAATTTAGTGAATCATTGATATCGCCATTAGAATTTTCAAATAAATTACTGATTTCAGCTTGTAAAACTCTTGTTTTTGCAGCAGATTTCAAACATAGAGATAAAAGTTCCTCAGAATTCTTCCCGGTCTTGAAGTTTCCTCTTGAATACCTTCTGCATAACTCACAAATATCATCATATTCTAACTAAAATACATTACCTGTTCCCATCACATTTAATATTTCTAAATATTCAGCTTGGATTCCCTTGAGTACAAGTGTTTTTAAGGTCTCCTTCCCCAGTTTCTTTTGTTTGGATATTTGGAGGTTATATTGAAAGCGTTCTATGTATTCCTCCAAACTTTCTTCTTCTCCTTATGTCATTTGGAAGATGTCTTCATTGACCCTGCAATAATCTTGGTACCTTTTCAAGAATACATGTTTCATGTCTTCCCAAGTTTGTATACAATTCCCACCGAGGCTCATGAACCATCGGAGGGTTTTTCCTTTTAGAGTAAGGGGAAACACATTCAACTTTTGATCATTATCACAATAACCATATCCTCTACAAAGTACTTCGAATTGAAATAAAAATACATCAGGGTCTTCATTTTTCAAACCGTGAAAATTTGGTAGAATGTGTGGGGGGATGCTTTTCGTTGGTGCCACTCTTCCTGAATATCTAATTGGAAACTTGAAGGTAACAACTTCTCCATCTTTCTTACCTGCCATCTCTTCATATATTCTTCGTGTGTTATCTTGAGGCTCCTCCTTCGAGTGTTCCTATCAACTTGTTAGTAGAATGGGTGGTGCTTACAACACCACTAAAGGGAATGATAAGACTTATGCTTCAAAGATTGAAAATGAATTAAAACTAAGTATAAAGATAGAAAATTCACACTCAAAATAAATTCAATAAACTGAAATGTAATCATGCAACCTACATGCCCTACTTTAACAATGCATCTACAAAACAATGTCAGATGTACTTTTGCACCATTGATAACTTCCCCAACAATGACGCCAAAATGTTGCACTCACTATATGCCAGTTAATTAAAACTTAACATACAGAGTGCTAAACATAAATTATCAACCCGAGGAAGTATTTTATTTCAAATCTATCATGCAAGATCTATGCAAGAACAATTTCTACCTGATACTATTATCTATTGGTATACAATCAAAACTCTTTGTAAACTAGATCACACCTTCTTGAAAGTAAATCAAACCTCGAACCTATTCGTAAATTGAAACGGTAAATCGAACACACTTCAAACAAACTCTATTCCTATGAAACAAGATTTAACTGCATAAATCTAAAAGAAGTCTTGTGTTGTCTAACAATCTATCAAAATGAATTAACATGAGAACACTATAATAAATCTAATGAATAAAAAGATGAACTGAATAATAAAACAACTGTGATAAATCTAATGAATGAAGGCATGAACTAAATAATAAACACAACTATGATTTATATAATGAACGAAAGCATGAATTAACAAATAAAAAAATATACAAAATAAAACACCTGCAATCAACACTACCAGCATCTACTTAGGGAAGAGGGCCCTTCCTCCACTGAGCAGAGCTGGATCTCCACAATGAAAGTCTACAACTCCAGAATTAAGAAACTGCCAGCATGTATTATCATAATGGAATGATTACAATAGATCTGGATCAAATCCTACATGATAACATTGATTTCTCTTCTCCCCCCTCAATGAGATTGATTACATATTTATATATAAAATTATCTCATGGAAATGAGGAACTGAACCCCCAACTTGTGATCTGTAACAGCTGAAACACGGCCTTAACTGCTAGCAACTTTGGAAATGGCCGCAACAGTAAATCTGGAAAATACCCTCTTGAAGAACCATTTTTATATCACAAACCGCCACTTTGTTTGGAAATGTCCTCGCGATTCAGGTAAATGAGGATGTTACGCACAAAACCCATGTCTACAATTTTTGGGATTCGTTTCCATCTGCCCACAAATTGAGACATGAATCAAGGTTTTCTTATGTGGAATGCATTTTCGGTTAAGGCTATAACAGCTGGCTATGAATGTCCTGTATGTGACAAATCACTCCACAAACCATCATTAGCAAAATTATGCATAATAGTCTTCAATTCATCAAAGATAAAGAAAAATAATCATTATTAACCACTTAAAACATCAATGGAAGTAGTATGTTTTTTTACGCACAAGGGTAGCTGCAATAGAATGCGACATATTTGGAAGGGTAGCTGATTTACACTCTCAGTTGTCGGCTAAGAGTGCGCGACAATTGGGATAGAAGCTCCTGAAGATGCGGTAACACACGGATTCTTGAATGACATTTGATCAATCATAACTATCTTCCCATTAAATGGAAAGCATACAACTCGAAATGGAGAAGAAGCTATGGCTCACATACTGTACATCCAATTCCTACCCAGTGACAGATTGTAGTCAAGGGGAGCATCAACTACCTTGACCTCGATCACGAAAGTCTTCCCTCGCAAATGGACCTTAAGGGAAGGAAGAATGTTGTGCGACCGAAATTATCTACCATCAAAATCAGTCAACATGGTAATGGATTTAGACAACTCGGGGGAACCCAAACCCTTCCAACACGCCTAAGACATCACGGAAGTAGCAGGGCCTTCATCAATCACAGTGCATTTGATGGTCATGTTAAGACATTCTACATAAATCAAGAGAGACACATAGTAAGGCAAGCGAGGTTGTAGTCCCACGATTTCAAATTTGATGACAGAAGAAGAGTGATCATCGTTAACACCAAGAGCAGAAAGCAAAACCTTCCTTTGCGAAGGATAACTCTGAAGTACTTCGAGTGCAGACATCACACAAGGAGTGGGGCCCAAATCCTTGACAACAGAATAGTTCTAGGTAGCTTGGGCATTAGGATTGTGCCCTGAATGCTTAAGGACTCCCTTAGGAAGGTGAGGTGCAACTTCGGGTTTATCCACAGGGTTTTCAATATGCAAAGGACTCCCAGGTGGATCAAGTTCCTTTCCAAGGTCTGGTTGTGACGAACAATAGTCCTTCGTACGAGTCACAACCTTAGCAGCACGCACCTTGTTGATGAAACCATGACCACTACAAGATTCCAGCGGATCTTGATCCCTACCAGACTGATCATGGGTCCTCAAGTTCATATTTTGATTATGAGATAAATGGTTAGTCAGCATAGCTAGGCCCTGCACTATGAACCTCAAGGCTTCTTCTATCCGAGGGCACAAGTGAGTGAGGTGGTCATCCTTACACAACTTGCAAGGAAACTTAACCTTATGTTTAAGCTGCTTGTCTCCCCTAGCATTTTGGGTGTTCTTGTCATTAGAATTGGCATTTTCATTCCTATTCCCACCCTTACGATTTTTTTACCCTTCTTCTTATTCCTTCTGGGTTGTTGGTTACCCTTCTGGTTCGACGATTGCATCGAAAGCACACTTGCCGTTTGGGTGGGTTTAGATGAAGCCATGGCTTGTCCCGAGGAAAATTGGTTGATAGACAATTGAATCACCTGTTTCACAACCGAATCCATAGGTTTGGTACTCGTACAACCAACAATGCCATTGGCATGTGGTCCAGGTTTGATCTTAGGGTCAAAACTAGAACGTGGAGTGTTAGGAATGATCTCATATAACAAACTGGATTGAGCATAAATCAAATCAAATTCCTATGCCCTAAAAATGGCTTGTTCCTCGTTTTGAACTCTAGATGTAGAAATATCCTTCACTATATAAGGTAGTAACGATTTAAGGAACCATTCAAGGAGAAACTTCGGCAGTATGAAGGCTTTAATCAATCTCTTCCTTCTACACCACTCTTGGATATGGTCCAAGATATGCGTGGCTTTGTCTTGCTAAAATGTCGACAAGAGTTCCGTACCAACGTCGTAACACACTGGTAGCTGGAAGTGGTTGAGAAAATTCATAGCTAGGTCATCGAACAAAACAAATGCCCCCCTAGGTAACTCTATGTTCCATTTCGATGCAAGCCCTGTAAGGGTGCGTTGAAATAGCCTTAAATGGATCGAATCTTCGTGTAAGGAATTAGAAGAGCACCAAAGGTGAAATGTAGTAACATGTTCACTAGGATCTTCTCCTGGTTTGCCCTTGAATTTGGGAATGTCCGAGGGAAGCTTATTAGGGACAGTTGGCCAAGCCGGGTCATGAGAGACTGGATCGTTCATTAGTCTCGACAAGTCAGGAAAATTTAACGTTGTGAGGAAAGGGAGTCTAGGTTGAGTAGGTCGATGAGATACTCCCTGATAATTTTGGTTCACATAGGACTGATGACCATAAACACCATGGCCATGGCCATAGTATCCTCCTCCTGTTTGACCCATGTAGGGTGGCATGGAAGCACCATAATGTGGTGTACCTTGACTATTTGGGGCTACAAAGCCATAATTTGGGGAGTAAGTGGGTTGTTAATACCCGTACCCATAAGGTGAATAACTCTATGCATACTACAGTCCATAATATGGTCCATAAGAAGTCCCATGAGATGTCCCATGAGAAACTCCATAGGTAGGAATAGACATTTTGGAAGTAGGAATATGACCTCCAGAAGAAGGAATATGAACTCCTCAAACAACAAGAGGTACTTGACTCTGAGACACAACTACGTGAGTAGTAGCAGTACACACATGACTCGTAGCTACATTCTGACCCGAAGGACCACGTGAATGATAGGGAGGAATAACATTCAAAAAACTAGGAATAGAGGACGAAGGGACATGTGAAACTATGTAAGTGGTATTCCCTATAGTCACTTGTCTTGGTTCTGGTATCCGAATAGGATTACTAACACCAGGTCTAGGATGAACGTGAAATGTAGCCTCCACTATCGGGATGGAGGGTGCAATGTGACTCGTGCTTCCAAATCTCTCCACATGGAAAGGAATGGGAATGCCCCCATGCATAGTGCTAGGATCAAATTTAGACTCGGCATGTTGTGCAGGATTTTGTGCAAGGATACCAGACATGCCATAAATAACATAACTAGCGCTTGCAGGTTCATGATGAGTCTCATCAGCCGGCATCCAATACCGGTGACTTGTGAATGAGGGATCATATTCGGAGTGTGTAGGTATATCATGTGAATGAGCAAACTTAGAGTGTGTAGTTATATCAAGTGAAGGATCATATACAGGAATAGGATCGTATTCCCCAACCTCCTGAGGTGGAGAAGACAACTCGAAAATTTCATCTTCATGATCTCCCATCGTGTGTGAATCAATGTGAGCAGTAGTCCACCTGGACTATCTATTTCTCTCTCCCAAAGGAGGAGGAGATTTAGAAGGTGGAAGTCCTACTAAACGACGAGAACAGCGAGGTGCCGCACCCAAATCCATAATGACTCAAAAAATGAAAAAGACTCTTCTAATTATGCAAATCCTAAGCAAGCTAATGTGCATAGAGCATACACCAATATAATCTAAAGCCAATCACAAGCAAACAAGGGTAGGATATGTGAGATCCCGAATGAAGCAGGTATGTCTCTCCTAAGAGAGGCTTGAGACTCCCATACACAACAAGCAGAGGTTCATAACCAATTATTGTGGCACTCAGCTTCAACACATATAGCGACTATGCTGTCTGACCCCAACCTGGTCGGGACACCTGCAGAATAACCCCTACAAAGTACCCCCTCAATAACCTAGGTAAGGAAACTAAGGTCACCTCAATATAATCAATGCTTAGGAGGATAGTCGTAGGTGGGATTGACCGTATGGGTAGGGTAGCAAAGCCCAAAACTCTCGAAAGAGTCCCCAGATAAGAATACAATCTTGGAAATATCTCTGGTGCTACTCAGTTATGACTAGGGGTCATCCCAATCAATAACCGCTCACACTGCCTCGTGCTTAACTCCCTTGTAAGAGGAGGATCCTGAGAAACACTAATTATACCAAGGAATTTCACACTCTCACCTGGACAGACACATACATGTTGTTGTTTAGTGGTCTTGGAGAATTTACTCTCAATGAACTATTCCAAGACCCTAAAACCTAATCTTGTTGGTGTACCCTATCAAAGAAAATAGTGTAATCCATTTTAATTGAGCATTGATTTTATTTGGCTTTATTACTCAAAAAAGGCCCGATGACCATGCAACAAATGGTGTTATGATGCAACATGAAGTAAAATGCACACCTAACAATCAATGCAAATGCATTGTGTCGAATGAAAAATAGGGCATGCTACTACGTGAAATGAAAAATTTTCTTGAAATGACAAATGCAATCATTCCTATATGAAATCCTGACTAATACTTCTCTAAGCAAATCTAGTGCAAGTACCATGCAAAATGCAAAGTGCAATGCATAATGATGCAAAGAAGCAAATATTTTTGGATTTTTTGAATAAAAATGAGATAGAAAAGCAAAAGAATGATTCTACCACCCCCAGACTCTGCAAGCACAATCAAATAGCACTCACGCAAAGTACTAAGGTAAAAGAAATCTAATGCACTAATCCCAAAACAAAAAATCGAAAATACAATGACAAGAACATTCTTAAAAAAAAATTACCCTAAAAAAGGTGTCTCTGGTCAGAAACATAGGTGTATACAGACTCTAGCAATATCAAAGGAGACTCAACAATCATCAAAATTCACCCAGCAATAATCAATCTTCCTCTAAAAGGAAAAACTCAGGGCATATGCGACTGTATGCAGAAAACCCGTGTATGTACGCAAATATAGCAGTCAAAATTGCATGTATACGCGACTGTGAGTTAAAAACTCACGTACATGAAGAAAAATGTATAAAAATGAAGGCAAATAGATAAGCTGAGACAAAATTCACACCAACCAGACACTGCCAGGAAAACATGCCCCCAGACCCGACTCAGAAACAGAGAAATCAGAGCAATTCAAGAACATTGAATGACGATAAAAACCCCCAAAGGACAATTACTAGGAACTCCCCAGTGGATTCACCAATTCTGTTACGGAGAGAAATTCCTATGGCTTGGGGTACCACAATAGATATCTTGACTCCAGAAATCAATCCTTTCCTATATGTAAGAGAAACCAAATATCTAACACTAAAGGATCTCGATTCGTACGTTATTCTGGACGGTTGATGCAGATCCCCGTTGAGCTTTCCAACTCCGGCTTGAATTGATAAATTTCCTCCTCAACATTCAATAAACAAGACAAGCATGATATATATAATCATGTTAAACCTACTCTAGAATATATAATCAATAACATATAAGCATTTGAAATCATCGATGGATCAAATATTCATTCAAATACACATTATTGGACAGGAAAAGATATTTCTATTAATATAAAATAGAGATTACAATAAAGACAACCTCTGTTGACACGTCTGTGAATTGGAGAAACTGAGTCCCCCACTTGGGCCTCCACCACTTCAATCCTCCATCTCTCGATAGCAAGCTCAAAAGCAAAAGGCAAGCTTGGGAAGAACACAAGAGTTCTCCAAGGGACAAAGGGATGCAGACTCAAGTATAAGCTCCGTCAATAATGGACTATAGCTTTTTTGCTCTTCAATTCCTCATGCCTTCAATGTATCCAAAGGGTTCCTTATATAGCTCTTCAATGGGGTAATGAAAGGTCGAATCCGAGCGGTCTCAAGGCATATGGAAGGATAGGAGACAAGTGAGTCGGATCCACATCAAGGAAAACTTTGAAAGAATTTGGCCTTTTGCACACATCTCGATGTACAAATTTTTAGGGGTCAAACCCACGTATATGTGTGAGAAAGGGTTTAAAAGTCACGTATGGCAATTTTTGCATGTTTTTAGGAATGATCTTGGAAACATAAAAGGTACAAAAATGATCCATGGGGTCTGAGGAGTCTGCAAAGGGATGGGGAAGGCCATAAAAATGTGATTCACCATGTGTGGTAAAATCAGCTGTAACAATAGACATGTGCTTTATCCCCTTTGAAAGTATGCAGCTTTGAACCAGTAACATCATCACATACATTTTGCATAGTCAGGTTTATCAACCTGAAATGTTCAAGCCTAGAAATGTTGCTAAAATATAGAATTTTATATGCTAAGAGTTTATAGTTTTGTCATCAGCATAGTTAATAATACATCTGGAATCATGACTATTCATCAAACTCATCCCTCCATAACACATGCCTCTTCATCAACCGTGTTTTCTTACTTTTCTCTTTAATATTTTTAACTTTGTTTAAATTTAGTAGTCACGTCCTTCTGTAGTTGTCTTTTTCATAACATCCTTTCTGCAGCGTCCTTTCCACAACAAACTCTCTGCAATAGACCTTTACGCATTCATCTTTCCGAACCGAAATTTGCGTAATTTATGGGAACTAACATCTTTCACATTTGCGAGTTGCATAATATGGATGTGTACTTTACCTTTTCTCAAAAATCTCATCCACAATTATCTTTCCGCAACGACCTTTCCCCGATAGGAAAGTTCTTCCTTCCATAATTTTGGATTGCAGATTGGGAGTATGCATTTCAAATTTTCTCAGAAATTGCTTCGATAATTATCTTTCTGCATTTACTTTTCCACATTTACTATTTTGCATTCACCTTTCCTTGATTACCTTTCCTCAATTAATTTTCCGCAAATACCTTTCTGCATTTACCTTTCCACAATTCCCTTTCTGCATTTCCCTTTTTGCAATTGCGGATTACAGATTCTAGATATGCATTTTGATTTTTATCGAAACGGGTTCCACAATTCCCTTTCCACAAAACCAATTCAAATCAATTTGCAGATTGCAGATCTGCCATCCAACTTTTTCGAAATGTTTTTCCGCAATTCATCTTTTGCAGCACTATGATTCATTAATCTATTGCACCTTTTCTCTCATCCATTGATATGTTATCAATCAACTCAATCTATCTGGATTTGATCTCCTTATCTGCATCTGTAACCTCTATAGCTTCATCCTCCACATGGGTCCATAAAACAACTCAAACTATTTTCAACCGGACTTGATCTCCTTCTTAACACTCAAAATGTACCCCTGGTTCTAAAAGGGTAAATATCAAGCTAACCAAAAAACCAAGCTTTAGGAAAGACAAATTCCTTCTTTCTTTCCAGAGAGGGATATCTTAGTAATTGTTTTCACAAGACCAAATATATGAACAAGAAATAAATGTAAGATTGTTACTGGTTGAAACAAGGAAAGTACACATTGAACATCGAGTAAAAAATGATAATAACAAGACAATGCTATTGCATGGAAATTTTAACATAGCCAACATAGCAATCTCATTACAATCAAAATGCTTTTCTTTGGTGATATAGAAGTAAATTGAAAACAATCCATTAATGAGGACATATAGCAAGGATGGATCCATAATAAGTTTAAAATAACAAGTTTTGTGAATGTTTGAAATCAATAGATGAAAGGAAAAACATAATGGAAGTAGTAAACAAGAAACATATGCACATGAGAAAAGGAAAGTACAGACTGTTACAAACACAACATAGGAATCTCTGGAAAAAGGTCAGCTTTGGCTCTGAAATTTTATTAAAAGATAGATCTCAAAATACAATGCTCATTTCTCACAGGTTCCAACCCTTGTTCCATTACAAACACTTGTTCTTATACAAAATCGCTCAAACTTGTCCTACAGTTTTCACCACTCTATGCTTCTATGCACACTTCTTCCTTTGTCTTTCGCATTTTATCCACCAGCTCCGAATGTATAGGTTGAATGTATGTTCCTTATGTGTTTGTTACTAATTTTTTTATAACTTATGTTACTACTGTCATTCATTCGAAATATCGGATGTAGTTACTGTTCGAGAGTATTAAGATGGACAAAATGTATGTTCCTTTTGTGTTTGTTACTCTGCCAACTCATTTTTTCCAGAACACGTTACCACCCCCAACCATTTCAACACTTCATAAGGGTGGTGATGATAATGATGGCCTCTATTTCTGTTTGACGTTGTCCGAACATTCATTTAGACTGACGGGTTATAGCAATAGATATTATGCACCGTGGTAATTAATTCCACAGTATCATCTGGAGGCTTTGGTGAGATGTCCTTTGGTATTTCAATTCTGGCCACTACTTCTACATTCATTCTCAGTTCTTTTAAGACAGTGTTGCTCTTGTGGGTATCAAAAATATTCCTCCTTTCCATAATTGCTAAGCTGCTTTGAAACGTTGTTGCAATGAGGCCTACAACTAGATTATTTTCCAATTGCCTCCCGGCTTGTAGTGGAACATATCCGACAGCATTTCCTTCACCCATAATAGGTGTCACAGCTCCAATCACAGGGCCCCTAGGGCCACTAGCACTAAAATTATCACTAACCATATTTCTCTTCAAGTCTTGTTTAACTCTGTGTCCTGCAAAAAAAACCCATTGTAGCGATAATTTTCAATCAACCAATAGTAGAAATTTCATTCTAGTGGATAGTCTGTCAGATCTTCACACATGCCATCGTCCAGTAGCATAATAACAACACTATCCATCACATGGGTCACCACTCCAAATTCTTATATTTAGGTGCCAACTACGCCGCACCTTTTTGTTGTGATGTCATGATACTTATGGCACAATTCACCACCAAATTCTCTTGGTATCTATGAATCTAATAATTGATAATTGTCACATCAACAAGCTTTCTAAATAAGTGTGCCAACACCCCCCTTTAGTTCTTCAATAACTCATGTCAGTCTGCTGCCTCTGTTGCGCCCCCCTTTCATCCGACTTAGGTTCCCCTATGTTCTTCTCACCATGTCGTCATGTAAACCATCCCGCACTCCCCTACCTAGCTCCTCTGGACCGCCTAATAGAGCTATGAGAAGCATCGTCCATACTGCCCACTTGTACAAGAATTTGATCCCCAACATGGTGAAAGAGGTAATTGAACACTTAGAAAATGATGCCAAACTCACTACAAATTGCATTCTTTACCATGAGGTGACAGAGGAATTTGAGGCTCTCATACCCGACCCTGGTTATTCAAGAGGAAGAAAATATCTTCATATGAATACCATGGACTATCTCTGGCAACCAAATTTTGTTCTGGGAAGAGGACTAGTTGACAGAGGAGAGGCGCATGAAGCCATCCTTTTGAAGCTGCATGAATTATCCAATAACATGTAGCAGATTTCCAATCACCTTGGAATTAAACTAGACAACTCCATCCCTGTGGATACTGATATCAAGCTAGAAATTGGCTAATTCTCTAGATAGTTTAGTTTACTTTTATTACTATGAATCTTTGCAAGCAGTGTATAGTAAAGAACTCTTGATCTATATAGTATTGCCTGGTTTATTTTCAGGCTAGAATGTAATTTTGGTAATTTTGAAACCTGAAATCCTATTTTCCCTATGTAGGGAGGGCTTAGTTAATGTTTGTTAGTTTTTCAACATTAAGCTAGCATTATTAGGATCTTTAACTGAGAGAATAACAAGTACATCAATCAAGCACAAGAGACAATGAACACAGTGTTTTTCCTCGTGGAAACCATAAAGGAGAAAACCCCGCAACTTCCTCAAAGATAGAATCAGCACCAAAACAGTAAAATCCCCAAAACAGTAAGTGATCTCCCAACAGTAGTAATCTTCTTCTTGTCTAGCCCCAGTGTCTTCTACTTCCTCAATTATGCGCTACACTTGAGTATGGATGACTTGTGTGATAAATAGAAACTCCAGTTCTCTATTGATACTAATCTCGACATGACTAAAACCCTACCAAGGCCAACCTCTACTAGGAGATTCTAATAACCCTAGTGCCCCGAAACTGCGGGGACGTTAACCCTTAGACAATCAGAGGGTTACCCACTATGACTTGACATGACTTGTTTACATAATTGATCCTCCCGATTGGAACATCGGGGCATGACAATATGACTCAATTACATTATATATATACCCCAAAATAAACATCGAGTAACAATACATAAGATACATAGATGAATACATTTCAAAGTTACAAATACATCAACACTCCCTCTTAACTAGGAAGGTATTCTTTCGACATAGTTTTCAGCACTGGTCTTCTTCTCTGCATCAACTAGATCATCTCGTCATCTGCATCTCAAGTCTTCTGAGTCTTCAAGTCATCTTCATCTTCAAGTCATCGTCAATCTTCGAATCTGGATCATCTCTGGATATGGATCATCATGGGACATCATCACTGGATCTGGATCATCACTAGTCATCATCACTGGATCTAGATCATCACTCGATATGGATCATCAATGGTCATCATCAATGGATCTGGATCATCACTATTGGATCATCATCACTGGATCTCGATCATCACTTGATCTAGATCATCACTGGCAATCATCATCACGGGTGCTTATCTCATGATTCTTCTTGTCACAGGAAGTTCTACAGAGCCAGCCCTTTTTCATGCTGGTTGTATGCCTAGCCTCCTTGTAGGTCTTTCTTCAGCACTTATATCTGACACTTAAGTCAGAATGGCCAGCCCAGCACTTACATCTGACCTACTCATCAAAAAGGCACGCCCAACACTCACATTCACTAGCATGATAGGAACTCAAACTACTATCATCTATGAAATGACTCAGCACTTACAACCACCAGCATGATAGGAATGCAAACTACTATCATATGTAGAAGGGCCACTACACTTACATCTGAGCACGTGGGAACACATCCCTCAGTCACATCAAAAAGGCCACTGCACTTACATCTGAGCACGTCTGAACACATCCCTCGATCACATCAGAAAGGCCATTGCACTTACATCTGAGCACGTGGGAACACATCCCTCAGTCACATCAGAAAGGCTCTCATTCCTAGACTGAGGATCCCTGGTACCTCACTAGGTAGCTCCATTCAAAGAATGGTTGTATCCCTTATATCTAACACTAAGTCAGAATGGCTTAGCACACATATCTGACATGGGAGGAACCTAATCCTTTAGCCATGACATAATGGCTTCAGCCCTTACATCTGATCAATTGGGAACACATCCCTCTATCACATCAGAATGGCCATGCACTCATATTTGATCATGTGAGAACACATCTCACGGTCATATCACAACGGCCCTCAGTCATAAACTGAGTTTTCCTGGTACCTCACCAGGCAGCTCCATTCCAAGAATGGCAATAGCCCTTATATTTGATCATGTAGGAACCAATCCTATAGTCATATCAGAATGGATTAGCACTCACATCTGTCATGGAAGGAACCAATCCTCTCACCATGATAGAATGGCTCAACCCTTATATCTGACCTGCTCATCAGAATGGCTATGGATCTCGGCACTCATATCTATCATGGAAGGAACTAATCCTCTCACCATGACAGAATGGCTCAGCCCTTACATATAACCATGGAAGGAACCAATCCTCTCACCATGTCAGAATGGCTATGGGACTCATCACTTTCCCTTAGAGGAAACCTCGATCTGAAGAACACTAAGCTTCTCCCTGAAGTACTCAAACTTCACTCTAGCCAATGGCTTCGTCAATACATCAACTATCTGTTCCTTCGTCACAACATACTGGAGCTTCACTACTCCCTTCTACACCATATCCCTGATATAGTGGTACTTGATCTCCATATGCTTTGACTTGTCATGGAACACTGGATTCTCTTACAACTTCACGCAACTCTGGTTGTCACAATGTATACAAGTAGCATCCAACTGGAGATCAAATATGTCACATACCCCAATTTTGTGAAATAATGTAAATTTTTTTAATTATATTCCTGAGACATTATGTTAAATGTAATGCTAAGTAGGAACTGATGACTCAGCAGAGTCAACAGAAGTGGAATTTAATTCAGAATATTTTATTATTAATAAATAAATTGTGGAGACAACAGCATGGGAGAGCTATTAAAAAGAGGTTACTGGTCAAACTGGTGGATGGAACTAGGTGGAAGGCAAAAGACAAGTGGCAGCATCCTTAAGCACTTCCTAAGTTGCAGGTGGCAACTTCCCTATATTTGGGGTCATGATCCCCCAAGAAAGTGGGATTAGAGCACGTGGCTCATTAAATGACAACTAACCCAAAAAGACCTAGGAAATCTTTTAAAAGTACCTAATGAAGAGAGTTGAGGCTGCTCAAATATTTTCCAGATAGAATTCATTCAGGTGAATGTTATTCAGGAAATTCATTGAGGGAAAAGGGAAAAATAGTAAGGAAGTTGTTCTGAGAGGATTACTGCAGTAACTTGGTTTATTACAGCTTGTTAGCTGGGAGAACTTATTGATAAGTTCTGGATTAATATTGATTTTGAGGACTGGTATCTAACAATTGTTGCACCTAGTTCCAGCCAAGGAGACCAAAGCAAGCTTGGGGGTCTTGAGGAGTCACTGTTTGAGCGCTCTCCAGGAGTTGGTAGGGAGGAATGGCCTCCCATTGCTGTTGTCGTCCAAAGCTGAAGCAGGTTCTGCCACTTGACTGTCTATGTTTTAATAAACTGTGAATGGTAGAATGTTATGATTTGAAAGTTCTACTAGTTAAATGTAGTAGATTTTTTTAGTTTATTAGTAATAGAATTTACTGATGAAAAAAAATAATGACCCGGTGTGTTTTTCCACATCTGGGTTTACCAGACTGTACTCTAGCACAGGGGTAAAAATTATAAAAGATAGCATGATGAGATTGTAGAATAGTGGATTGTTCCTTTACTTATTATCAGAAGAAAGTATTGACTGATAGCTGTTTATGTTCTTAGATAAACTTTTCCCTCGTACTGTATTTCACTCTCAGTAAATCTATTTATTGCAAAGAACAGATAGAAGATCATGCTAGTCGTAATAAAGAAAAAGTTAGACTAAGTATACCTGTTGTTTTAAACCTTATAATTGTTTTTCTTTCAGTTTGAAAAGAACTTAACTTCTATCTACTAGAAAGATAACACTGATAGTAGGAGAAATTAAATATTGTTTATATTCTACAGTTAAAAATATGGTTGTGTTAGTATGTATGTATGGTTAAGAATGTAGTTATTTATTTACTAAATCTTCTTTTATTTCAACTGAGCTCAAATAGATTACAGAGCTGTTAACCTATCTTCTCAGATGGTGAATCAATTTATTATATACATATGTATTTATATATAAGTATATAAGATAAAACTTAAGAAGTATTAGAAGAGTTATATATCTATATATATATATATATATATATATATATATATATATACAAGCAACTTAACTAAACAGATGAACTAAATAATAACAGAATGTTGTAGAATAAACTAAATATTAACCATGAAAACATTGGTACTCACAAAAGAGATAATATCTTTATGGTAACAACATCAATAAAATTATATTACATACAGTATAGGAGTATTACTAATGTTACACATAAGGTAATATTCTTATTACAGTAATTGTAACTTAAACTATTTACGCTTATGTACTACAAAGTAAATAAACAATACTTGAGAACATTATTAAAATATGATGAGAATATAAAGACTCTACATAATTTAAAGAGGTATAAATTATGTGTTAGATTACAATTTCCTAATAATTAGTAAATCAGGGTATAAAGCTAATACAAAACCCTTGACAGTAAATTAATTAACAATAATTTTGAAGAATACCTTAACCACAGATTATTTATAAACTGAGAATAAACTACTATTACTTTATATAATTATAAAAGAACCTAAGCAGAACTAATAACAAAAGTAATAAGTATTACAGGAAGAATAACACAGTTATTATAATCAATAATATTAATATCCTATTAATTACTTTATATAAATTTATATTACTTGAAAATCACAGTAATATCTTATCATTTCTCATTAGTAGAAATTTCAGTATAAAAAAACCTATAACCATGGTTGCATAGTCAATGACTTTTGAATGTCATTTAAAACTTGAAGATTATAGTTTATCAAGTATAACTCTTATAAAAATTTATAAAATAATTAACCAGTATATCATAAAATGCAGTAAAAACCCTACCAGCATTTACTTGAATAAATAACTGAAAATAAATCAAGTATTTTATTAATTCCACAAGTATCGAAGATATTGAAGACAGATAAGCTTATTAAGCCAAGTTTAAATAGTAATGGATTCAAAACTGTATAGTAACATAATATATTAATTCAATAAAAGTAGCATGGACAACATATAGCTCCAAGTTTAGGGTAAACCCTGACAAAAATTAATAATGTGTATGGAGGATGGAGTTTTATCTCCTTGGCACCTCATGGCTACCAGCATCTTTTACAACAAAGTAAAACTTGCAGATTATACAAACAGTAAAATGTCTTTATGCATGCTTTACATAGTTTTCATACAAGACCCAAAACCCACAGTCTCGGCTTCAGCCAAGACTCCAGTTTAAACGAAGAGTCAAACTCTTTTAACAACGTTTAGGTTCACCAACCGAACCAAAGTAACAACAAGAGTTACACATCACGAATCCAAACCCTTAACTGTCCTAAAGGACCAGCAAGGAGGGGACGCCATGGGTTAAACCAGGCTTACCGGGAGTAGTAGCTTTGGAAGCTCGCATCGTCCACGCCGAGAGGAGAAGACCATTTTCCTGCAACAAAAGACAAACCAAGTATTAAAATCTTGCCAAGCTGTTGTTGCTTAAGTTTTTATTTTGCAAAAGAATTTGAAAGAAGCCATGTAACTTACCTTAACGACTGATAGAAAAATGGCCATTAAAGAACAGCAAGACAACCACGAGCAGGAGGAAGGGTAAACCCTTCATTTGTCGCAGAGACGAATGGGCTCACTGGAGCTAAAGGGTAACTGTCACGATGGAATTCAACTTACAGCAACGAATTACAGCAATGACCTACACAGCAAGGAGTTTGGGAAATGGATGCCATTGGAGAAACCCTAAAGAAGTCAACTCTGAACAACAATCGACAGCAAGATTTTAAAACACAATGTCTTCCTCTCAATGCAGTAGGGAAACCATGAGGAGTTGAACCAACACAGAGATTAACAAATAGACAATGCAAGCAGCAAGAAGGACCAGGAGGTTTTGTAGTGCGGCCGAAGGCCCGAAGGAAAAGGGGAAATGACGACTAGGGTTGGGTCAAACCATTTTAAACGCCAATGCATGGTTGAGAAAAGACCACGTAACACTTTTAATATTTTACATGCAGTGGGTAGGAACTCTATAGTTCCACAACGAAGATTACGATACGATTTCTTTTCATAACTGAAATCATATCGTGGGGTATCCATAGGGTTCGATATACCCTAGTCATTCACTTGCAATGTAATTTCAACAATGTAAACATTAGAATAATGCTTATAAAACATTGCATTATAGATTTTCTCTATCGTTAATCTCGTGCACTTAGGTTTGGAGATCTGTTTTGGTTGTAATGAATTATAAGAGTATTGGAGTAATGTTAATGGCGTAGTTGTTTATAAATCTACAACTATAATTACCAATTGCCCTAGTTTACAAATGAAGGTATAAGGCATAACATATTAAAAGTCTATAGCATGTAGCAATCAATTTATGTGATCCATTAATTTTGTTTATGGTTTACCATAGACCTTATCCTTAGTACTTGCTAGTGGAATAACAATCTCTTAGTAGTATTAGAATCATTGTTGTGACAATTAGTTTTTTGTCATTTCTAAGCTGAAGGATTATAAAAGGTTTTATAAGACAATGTTTGATAGGCAGCTTGGGTAAATTTAGCATTCTTGGTTGATAGTATAGTTATGAGTGTCATAAATGATTTTGAGAGTAATAACTATGCGAATGACCTGTAAGTTTACCAACAAATCTTTGACTTTGGAAATAGAAGTAGTATTCCAAAACAATGCAAATCCTTAAAGTATTAAAGGGAAACTTGTATCATGCAATAAACTTGGTGAATGCTTGAAGTGAAGAAAAGTATAGGTTGATACTTAAACTACCTTATCCTTTACAATTGCAGTTGCAAATCTAAACATGACATGTTGCAATAACTATGGATAAGTAGAAGTGGATCCTTGATGTTGTAATTTCTATCATGCTGGCTACTGGTAAAGAAATAATTATTACATTCTAACACTTGCATTTAGTATGAACATCTATTGGTTTCATACTCTGTAGGAATGTTAAATCCTGCTTTCTTAATAGAAATTTAACTACCGCCTTTATTCATAGAATTCATTTTACTATCAGTAGGATCTTAAAAGGAATCATAGTTGAAGCTATACCTATTCAAGCCTGATAAATCTTACTAGAATGTATGTACTTTACTGAATAAATTTTGTTAGCGGCGACCCAAAAATCTTACCTGTATAGCTGTAAGAGAAGGAAAAACTTCTGCATCAGCTCGGAAGCTAAGTAAGCCCAGTATTTCATGGCAATCCGACCTTGTGGTCGCAACAGAAAAACAAATCAGTATTTTTGCAAAGAAACTTTCCTAAGAAGCTAAGCATAGTCAAAATATCTTTCAGTCATGAATCTAATAACATTGAACTAATCAAACAGTTAATGACTGCATTTAATGAGAATATATGCTATTTTAAAAAAAATTAAATTTTCAAAAATTTTGGGGTTTGACAAAATAAATCAGATAGTAGCTTCCACATCCATACTGCCTCACAACTAGCTAAACAAGCTGCAACATACTCTACTTCAACTTTACTCAATGCCACATGGGATTGCTTCCTACTAAACCAAGAGATCACACCTAATCCCATATTGAAGCAACACCCTAAAGTGCTCTTCCTATCAATGGCACTACCTGCCCAATATGAATCAACATAACCCTCCAGGTTAATCTTCTGATTCGCATCATACTTGAGCCCATAATCAACTGTACCCTTTAGGTACCTCAGAATATGCTTTGCAGCAATCAAGTGAACATTTCTCAGATCTATCAAGAACTGGCTCAAGGTGTTCACAACAAAGAAAATGTCTGGTCTCGTGTTTGTCAGATACATCAATGACCCAATCATCTAATGGTACATCGTAGCATCAACCAACTCTGATGAAGCATCACTCAATAGCTTTAGGATTGATGCCATAGGTGTGGCCATAGTCTTGCAGTCCATCATCCCAAACCTCTTCAGGATCTCTACTGCATACTTCCCTTGTCTAAGAAAGATTCCATCTGTACTCTGCCACACTTCCATACCTAGAAAGTAATGCTTCATCCCCAAGTCCTTCATCTCGAACTCAACAGCAAGATTTCTCTTCGTATCAGCAATCAACCCATCCATGCCTGTCACAAATAGATCATCTACATATAGTAGAAGCATCACTGGGTTGCCATCCTCAACCTTGTAGTAAAGGTTGGATTTTTCTTTACTCTTGGTAAATCCCAAATTGGATAGAAAGCTGTGAATTCTACCGTATTAGGTCCTGGGTTCCTGTTTCAAACCGTACAGGGCTTTCTTCAATATGCATACATGAGACTCTCTGTCATGTGTCTCAAAACTGAGTGGCTGTTCTACATACACTTCCTCTTCCACTACACCATTCAAGAAGTCAGTCTTGACATCCATCTGGTGTATCTTCCATTTCATCACTGCAACCAGAGCAAGTACTGATTTGATGGAAGTGTATCTATCTACAAGTACAAAGGTTTCTTCATAGTCTATTCCTTCTTTCTGAGAGAAACCCCGAGCCACAAATCTTGCTTTATACTTTTCAATGCTACCGTCTGTAGCATGCTTGATCTTGTAGATCCATTTGGAAGTTACAACTGACTTCCCTTCTGGTCTTGGGACAACATTCCAAACATCATTCGTCATGATCAATTGATATTCTTTGATCATAGCATCCTTCCATTCTTTCCATTCTACCGCTTCTTCATAACTAGAAGGTTCTTTATCAATGAAATCACATAGTAAAGCTACATACCCGGAGCAGGATCTGGTCCTCTTTCTTTCTCTGTGATTCTCTTCTGGAGCCCCATATCTTTCCACACCTTGGATAAGTTCTCGTACAAGCAAGTTTCCTCTTATGAGAATTCTTCTCCAAAGGTATATCTACAAGTCTTTGTGGTTCTTCAAATTCTTGACCTTCTTCTTGAGCTTCTTCATTCATGGTTGTATCATGAATTCTGGGTGCTTCTACTTCTGCTTCTTCAGGTTCTTCAACAGGTATCTTTCTGGATTTGTTGTAAGCTGTGTCTTCATCAAATATCACATCCCTGCTAATTTCAATCTTCTTGTATCCTAGGAAATATATTTTGTAAGCCTTCAAGCTTTCAGAGTATCCCACGAATATACCCTTCTTTCCTGAAGGATCTAATTTTGTCCTTTTCTCCTTTGGGATGTGTATGTACACAGGACAGTTTAATATTCTAAGATGGCTAACTTCTGGTCTCTTGCCGGAGAAGACTTCTTCAAGAGTCTTGTTCTTGAGTACTCTATGTGGAGTACGGTTCTGTACATACACTGTTGTTCTGGCAGCTTCAGCCCAAAGATGCATAGGAAGATCTTGATCATGAAGCATTCCTCTTCCAGCTTCCATGATGGTTCTATTCTTCCATTCCACAATCCCATTCTGTTGTGGATTATAAGGAGTGGACAACTCCCTCTTAATCCCTAAGTCTTTGCACAGCCTCTTGAATTCATTTGAAGTGAATTCTCCTCCATTGTCTAATCGAAAAGTCTTGATCTTCTTTTCAGTATGGTTCTTGATCAAGGCTTTGAATTCCTTGAATTTGCTGAATACTTTGTCTTTGTTCTTCATGAAGTAAACCCATGTCTTCCTAGAAAAATCATCAATAAAAGAAACATAATATGCATACCCGCTTAGTGAGCTTAATGACATAGGACCGCATACATAGAAGTGGATGATTTCCAAGATTCCTTTTGCTTTGCTTTCACTACTTGGAAATGTCTTCTTTGTGTTCTTTCCCTTCATACATCCTTTGCAGACCCATCATGTTTTGCTTGGATTTCTGGAAGACCTTCAACAACTTTGCTTGCAATAAGTAGTGCTTTGTAATGCACATGTGCAAGCCTTCTATGCCAAAGTTCACTTGGATCTACTGTATCATGGACCATTGCTTGTTCTGGATGGCCCTTCAATTTGTACAATCCTCCTTCTTGTTCTCCAATTACTACCGCATCATCAATAGTCTTTCCTCTAGGCCACATAATGACTTGACGATCTATGAATGCAACCCGCATTCCTTTTGCATCTAATGCTGATATGGAAAGGAGGTTCTTCTTGAGTCCTGGTACAAAAAATACTTCCTTCATTGTTAGAGACTTACTAGAGTCTAATTTATATGAATATTCCCCACTACCTTTTATTGGATATTGGTAGTCATCTCCTGGCTTCACCTTGTGAGGTGATTCATGTTCTGAGAGCTTCACAAAAGATTCCTTGAATCCAGTCATGTGTTTAGAAGCCCCACTATCTATAATCCAATCATCACTACCATGAGTAATGTTACCTGTGAGAGCGGAAATCAAAACATATTCATCCTCGCTTGAAGAATCTTCACATTCATATCTGGATCTCTTCCTGGATGGTTCATCATCCTCTGCAGCATGAGCATGATGTCTTGTTTTTTTCCCCTTCTTCTTATGAGAGTGATTCTTGCTCTTAGGGAAGTCTTTTCCAAAGTGTCCTTTTTCATCACATGTATAACATCTCAATCTAGATAGGTCCTTTCTATTTTTAGAATGAGAGTTCTTACCTTTGGAGTAATGAGGATTTCTTCTTCCCTTCTTGGAGTGAACTGTGAGGGATTGATTTTCACTTCCCATCTTCTCTTCTCGAGCTACTATCTGAGCTTCTTCTTGAGAGAATTCTTCCCATATTCTACTGAACTTGACTAACTTCTTTCTAGCACAGATTCCTTGGATGAAGGAATCCCATGACCTAGGAAGGCCATTCAAAGTAGTCATCACAATCTCTGCATTTTCCACTTCTTCATCAACAGCTTCTAATTGTTCCTTGATCTGAGAAACCCTTGTGAAGAAGGACTAGATAGTCTCTGCATTCTGAATCTTTACATTCTTAAGTTGATTCCTCATATTCATCTTTCGGTTTATGTTATTCCCTTCAAACAACTTGGTTAGGGCATCAAACATAGCTTTAGGTGTCTTGAGAGAGAACATGTGTGGGATAAGGTGATCCTTGATAGAATCAGCAACAATCCTCTTTGCCATAACCATCTTCTTCTTAATTAAGGCCTTTGCCTCATCTCCCTCTGGAACTGGAACCTCCTCATGGATGTAGGAGTCTAATTCATTCTCTTCCAAGACCAAGGAGATCCTATACTTCCAGGCTCGGAAGTTATCAGCTCCCTCAAACTTTTCATCAACCTTGGTATGATGAGACATCTTATCAAAGAACCTCAAATGGAAATACAAAATCTTTTAGATCTTACCAGGTTCAAGATGTCCAATCTGAAACTTGAGCTGAAATCCTGCAGAGCTGGTTCAGGAGCAGATTAGGGTTTTTCTTTTTCAGAGATGTGTCTACCCAAATGCCTTGAAATTTGTACCTAACTTCAATTTTGGGGAGGAGATCATTCCAAGCCTAGGCTCACTAAAAAATTCCTCTTCTATGAAAAGCCATAATTTCTGGCAGCAATGACAGGTCCAAAACTTAAAAACCTCAGAATTGGATTCTGCTTTGAAAGAAAAATGTACCCTAGGGAGGAGAGTTATTCCACCTTACTTTTGCTGAAAATATATGGAGGAATATCCACAAACTGAGGGAATCCCTAGTTCCTGTAGCTGCACAGTGTCTTCTTCTCAAGTTAGCTCTAATACCATGTTAGTTTTTCAACATTAAGCTAGCATTATTAGGATCTTTAACTGAGAGAATAACAAGTACAACAATCAAGCACAAGAGACAATGAACACAGTGTTTTTCCTCAGGGAAACCATAAAGGAGAAAACCCCGCAACTTCCTCAGAGATAGAATCATCACCAAAATAGTAAAAGCCCCAAAACAGTAAGTGATCTCCCAACAACAGTAATCTTCTTCTTGTCTAGCCCCAGTGTCTTCTCCTTCCTCAACTATGCGCTACACTTGAGTGTGGATGACCTGAGTGATAAATAGAGACTCCAGTTCTCTATTTATACTAATCCCGACATGACTAAAACCCTACCAGGGCCGACCTCTACTAGGAGAGTCTAATAACCCTAGTGCCCCGGAACTGCGAGGACTTTAACAGGGTTACCCACTATGACTTGACATGACTTGTTTACATAATTGATCCTCCTGATAGGAACATTGGGACATGAAAATATGACTCAATTACATTATAGATATACCCCGAAAAAAAAATTGGGTTACAATACATAAGATACATAGATGAATACATTCCGAAGCTACAAATACATCAACACTGTTTACTTTTTGTAAATCTTATTGAAGGCAATAGAAGGAACTTTCTTATTAACAAAAAAAAAACGATAAGTATTCATATTTGAAATATTTTCAATAGAGCAGTGAGAGTTATATTATTGTCTTATGAAAGGGAAACAATCCTTTCCCTTTGAATAATTGCCAAGTTTTTTCTAAATCTTCTGTTGACAAAGTTTGTTGCAGTTGACATATAGAAGCTTCCCAAAAAAGAGATAAAATCAAATAAAACAATTTTGACAAAATATATATGAAATGCAAGTTGAAAATGAAATATGCAATCATTTATTGATGTCAATGCTAATGTTTATTTTTATTGAAACTACTTCCACAATTCCCTTTCCGTAACTCATGTGAGTCGTCGGTCTCTTACGGCTTTGATCTCATATGTTAATGTATGCTCAACAACCTGCAATCCAAATTGTGGAAGGAGAACGACGGAAGGAAAACTGTAAAGTGTATGGACCTTCCCGCATATCGATCAATAAACTCGATCACCTTATATATATATTTGTCTATCACAACTTGATAAGTGTTTGTTCGCAACTAGCAACCCACAATTACGGATTACGGATGTCAAAATTCCATTTGTTTTCTTATTTTTTTCCATTCCGCAATCTGCAATTTTTCTTAATAAAATTTCATTTTTCGATTTCGCATTTTTGCAAACCCACAATGATGAAACATCAATATATAAACTTAACCTAGTCAACATAAACGACTTATGATCAGTATGCCAAATAGATAAAAGAAATGCTAGAATTCATGAAACACGTTTAATGAATAACCATAGAACATATCATAAGTAACAATGTAATTTTATTAACTTGAAAAATATTACAATATTCAAAAATTACAGAGCTTTCCTAATATGTCTTTGGTAGTCTCTTCTCCTACAAGGAAGGTGTGAGAAAGGGTCAAAGTGACTCGGTTCTAGACTAAACTGTCTGAGAAAACTAAGATAGTGATTGTAACATATTTTAGGTAGGGCAATTATGATATATAATTGATAACAGGGAAATATTTACTCAATGTATAAAAATATAAATCAAGTTTACTTCCTATAATCAGCTTCAAATAAAACTAACAATGAAATTTGCAATGCCTTATCCAAATTATTATTAGTGCACAACTGTCCTATCAAGTAATACTAATAAAAAATTTAGTATTGGGGACTAATAACAATTCATCGGTTGCATAAAAAACTATGTGAATCAAATAAACACATTCATTTAATACACATTTAATGTATCAAGATTGTAAAGAGACATATATACATAAATTAACACATTCGATAGAAAAGCAACCAATGGTCAGTATGTTAGGAAGGTAGAAGAAAGACTGGAATTCATGAAACACATTTAATGAATAACCAAAGAACATAGCATAAGTCATAGTGTAATTTTATTCAACTTGCAAACAATTATAGCATTCCAAAATTACAAATCTTTCCTTATATGTTTATGGTAGTCCCTTCTACTGTGGCTCCCTTAGGATTAATCCACCTCCCTTTCTTGGGAGGTACCCTTCCCTTTAAATAATATTACAAAATTGTACAAAGAAAGACACTTCACAAGAAGTGGGATTACAAAATATTTTAGTTTCAAGATTTGCTAATGGCAGAAATCCACTTGGCAAAAGCATACATCAAGTCTTGGATGTCCTTAAACTGAGCATTCTTTATATGCAATTCGACTCTACATATTAAAGAAGCAATCTCCTTTTTCTTGATCTTCATCCATTCTTTAAGAAATAGATCAATCCACATTAATGAATCAAGAGGTATCTCAGTCAACTGTTTGATTTCCTCCATGGTGAGTTGAGCCATCTCCAATATCTGCTCCTTGGTTTTAGAAAATTCACACTTGATTTGCTCCAATATTAGTTTTGGAGGGATAGCCTCATCGATAGGATCTAATAGTGGTAGATCTATATAACCAAGCATTGTCACTGAAGTTGGCCACCTCCTTTTATGGGACACTTATCCATATTTGATGATGGATTCCACTGTATCACAAATACTCTCCCATGTTTTGATCGTCACCTCAATCTTCTTCAGCTTAAGCTTATCTAAGATTGGTAGATCATCTGGTATTTCTCTGATGTATTTCTGCCAGTCTATGATGTTGTCATAAGCTCTAGTAGCTTATTTTTTTCCTTGTGTGATGATCATGGAGAATATCTTATTGGTGCTCAAAAGTATTGTACAACTCCTGCATTTCATTAAAACCTTTAAACAAATTGACCATCCCTTGATAATATCGATCATGTATTATGCAAGCTAATTGCTTATATTCTTATGCTGTGAATTTGGAGAAGGAAGAGGTATTATATGCAAGATGGAGGTCTTTAATCTATTGCTCAAAGATTGAAATCTTGTCAACTTGTTGCTCAGTCAGGTGATCTTCCTTCTTAAGTTGTTTCTTGAGATAGTCATTATGTCCTTCAAGTTGCTTTAACTTCTCCTCATACTCGTTCTTAATTTGTTGGATATCTTAGCTATGGGGTGCCTCAACCTGTAGTAAGTCATGTTTGGACTTTTGTAGTTCATGTTCTTTCTCTTCCATCTCTTTGTTCAACTGAGACACTGAGTTGAAATTGGCTCCAACAAAGGCTTCCATGGAAGATGTTGTATATATGGCTTCTTGTTTGGTATTGGAGGAGTCCCTTTTCCAAATAATCTAGTTTTGGACTACCCTCTGCTTGAATGTGCCTTCCCTTGTTCTCTTGGATCCCTTTTTCACCACATCCTTATCTTTCCTGCTCCAGAAGTATTTCCCTAGAGATACCATTGCATATTCATCGAAATCGGCCATATCCTCTTATGTGGATATGGTTCCCTCATGAACAATCATCAAAGGTTCAGGTTGGGAGGTTTCAAGAATGGGGAGTTCCATAATGAGGGGTGGAATAATGGTAGAAGGTGTAGAAATAATAGGTGGAAGGAGTGAAGAAATAGGAGTGGGAATAGGTGTAGAAACTTCAGGGGAAGCAATTGTAATAATGAGAGGAGTTTCTAGTTGGGGAATAAAAGAATGTGGAGATGTTGGGGTAGTGTGAAGTCCTGATGAGGTTGAAAGAATAGGGTAAGTAGAGGGAGGGATATAAATAGGCATGTCTGGAAGTACCGAGAGTATGCTGGTGGTAGCAGAATTGATCTTGGAGAAAGAATATTGGGAAAACGATGAATAAAAAATGCTCCCAGCTAATTGGGTGGTAATAATAGACGAGGTCATGCAAGTGAAAACATCCACATGATAGGTGGAAGGAGTGTTTTCCTTGTCTAGATCACTATGGATCTCATGCACTTCAACATTGGCTTGGGGTAATGGTTCTACCTGCTGAATTGGAGGAATTTGCAGGACTTGTTTTTTAGGTCTCTCCACCCTTTGAATTTCTTGTGGTGGAGTTTGAGGGATTTATTCTTATGGATGGACTTGTGGAATAGCCTGATGAATCTTTTTCTTCTTCGTTGGAGGTTCTTCCATAGTTGCTTGTGCTTCTATTTCAGAGCTAATCTTATCCAAGATTTCTTGAAATCTGCTGCCTTGTGTAAGATATCCAATGTGGAGGAAGGTTGTGATTTCTTAGGGCCTTCAAGAATAGATTTACCTTTATCCTTTAATTTGTCAGCAGAAACAAGAGAAGAGATGACTGATGCTTCCCTGGCCTCCATTTTTGCATTCTATCTGTCTCTATCCTCTTGCACTTTCAACCAGAGCTGTCTCAAATGTAAGGCAAAGGTCTTTAGCTCCTTCTGATACTGGAACAAGTGAATCTTCTCTAGAGGATTGGGAATCCTACTCAATACTTCTAAAAAATCAATAACCCCTTTGTATATAGAGTCATCAGGAACCTCATGAATGGCAAATGGAATTTTAGTGTGCTCTTGGACAAAATTATTTTCCAGCAAATACTTGGGATCATGCATTCTTTTGGGTGCCTCTCCTAAACTCCTATCTGCTATGGATTTTCCTAGGATTGTAGCATGAGTAGAATTTTTCACTATCAAGAATCCCAAATTCAAAGGGAACTTGGGCCAAGATTTCCTCTTAGATGATGCAAGCTTTGGGAAAACCCCATCTGTGACAGTCTAATAAAAAATTTCTTATAAAACCATAAAGTTTGGGACTATCCTTGGTAGAAGATGAACTCTATTACTGCCCCAAATCTGAATGTAGGAAAAGTACTCACCTACATACAAATCCCCCATGATAGAAATTAGAGCTCTATCCCTCTCTGAAAAAGTTGGGGCATCTCCCTTGAAAATCATCTGGTGCATTGACCCTTTAAAGTGGTCACAAATTTCATATATCTGAGGGACAAAGTTATCTTCCCACGTATCTCAACAATATATGTGTATCGATGGAGATGTCTTAGTCCAATTCTATCCAATGGCCAGGAATGAAGAATTCACACAGAAAATGTCCATGACGTACCCTGACATGTAAAAAGTCGGCTTCCTAGATGTCAAAACCTTCTGATATTTTTCAATAGGCACCACTGACAAGATTTCTTCCTAGTTGAAGGACTCACTTGTAAGTAATATGTGATGTGCTATAGGATCCCATTCAATCTTGAAATTTGTATAGTTAGGTAAACCATATAGCCGGCAAAACATGGCTGCTAGCAATGAGAATGGTTCTATAAACCATGAAATGGGGTAGGCCTTGCTTGCTTTAGGGATAAATTTGACATGGTTATCCATCGAGGATTTTATTACTTCCTCAAATTCGAATTGGCTCATGGATGCATCGAGAAATTTGGCTGTGAGAAGTTGCTGAGGAGGTTTGAGAGAATAATCTCTCACAAATACATCTGGATGGAAAGAGACCATCGGGGTTCCAGTATGGTCATTGAAAGACAATTCTTTAGGGTTTTAATGGTCAAGTTCCCACTTGTCCAGGTCAGTATACGACATGAAATGAGGTCTAGCTACAATGCAGTGAAGCTGAGAATTGCTAATTTTAGCATATGCAGGCTGGTCGAGGGTAATGGAAAAGAAGTCATCATTGTCGAAAATGGCATAAATACTCAACTAGTCGAGATAAAGGGTTTTAGATACTTGCCTAGTGGTGCCAGTGAAGATAACGAAATTTGGGTCCTTTCTCTTTTTCTCATTTAGGGTGGTCTTAAACCTAGTATTTTTGGACATACTGGCTGACTTGGAGGTAATTTCTGATTGAAATTTGGCAACCATTATTACAAATTTACCACAGTGAAAACAAAAAAAATAGCCACTAAGAGTAAGAAAATTACCGGTGGACAGCTTCGACATTAAGGATTGGTGAGTTTAACCAAAAAATCCGTAGTAAAAATCTCAATCGCAATAGAAATTGCAAGTGAAAATGGTAAAGAATTCATAAATTCGAATGAATTAAATAATTCATGACTCAACGATAGAAAAGATCTGGGTCGTAGATCTCACAAAAATGGACGATTCAGATTGAGGCAAGACACTAAAATGCGGAGATGAAAAACAACCAAAAACTTTAGATCTTGTGATTTCCGCAATCCGCAATTGGGTGTTGCGGAATGCAAGATGAGATTATCGACCAGGAAAAAAAATTTAAAGTTCTACAATCCACAATCCACAAAAGATTTGTGGGTTGCGAGTTGCGAGTAGACGATGTTGCAAAATATAATTTTATTGAGTTTCCACTTTTGGTAATCTGCATTTCAGGTTGTGGAACCGAAAAAGGAAAACATGCAAAAAATGAATTTTCCACTTTTTGCAATCCGGATTGCAGAATGCAGAAGGCAGAACTGAAAAGAAAACCTTATTGCGGAAAGAATTTTTGCAATCCGCAATCTATATTGCGGGTTGTGAGTTGCAGAAAGACAAACATTTTTTAAACCAAGAAAACTACAACATTTCGCAATCTGCATTGCGGGTTGTGGAAAATAGATTTCCAAACCCCCCCGCCCCCAAAAAAAAAAAGGACTTGTGCTATCTGATTTCTGGCTGTGGAATGCGGGTTGTGAAAATCCACACATATATAAAAGAAAAAAAATCACTTCCGCAATCCGCAAAACCAAAAAAACAACGTTGAGTTGCGAAAATACTCAATTATGAAAAGGTTTAGTTGCAGAAAGACACAATATTTTTACCCTCTCAACATTCCTTTGCACCTCTCGTCTCGGTGCAAATGCTAGTAAATAGTACTAAAACCTTAAACATGAGATTTTAATAAAAATAAAAATAAGAGATTGAATCATATAAAATAATTAAAATTCTAGAAAGGGGAAATTAAAAATATAAAATTAATTTCTTAAAACTTTTTAAAATGTTAAAATAAGAAAAAATAAAAAATCAATTCTTTAAAACTTTAAAAATAAGAAAAGAAGTATGAAGGAACAGTGGAAAAACTTTTTAAAAGTGTAATAAAGGTATTTGAAAAATAATAAATAAGGGAAAATAGATAAAATGTATTATTATAGAAAAATCAATTAAGAGAAAATAATTAAGCTATGGTATTAAGAGGAAAATAATACCTTAGTTTTAATTGATATTCTTATATGTGTTTGTATTTTTATTGAGATTTATAAATCTCATTGATATATATGTTAAACTTGGACAAAACCCACAGAAGTCCTGTGTATTCCAAGAAGTATGACCCAAGGTAGCTACAGTATGGACATGGGTCTAAGATGAGTACGCAAATGAGTTTAAGCTGGTCAGGATCTTGAAGGCTATTGATGCATAGAGGAGGGCAGGTGCACAGTCCAAGAAGTTGTGCCCAAATGGTTCTTCAGACTTGTATCAGCATGAGTAGGATTACTTATAGGAAGTTAGGAGGGATGGATAACAAATTCTTGCATAATAGTGTGCTTGACGCAGGTGCCTAAAGCAACATCATGTCTTTAAATTTAATGAATCAGATTGAATTTCGGATCATGTTGTACTGTTTTGGGAGGTTTTTGAGCTTAATGTTTCCATTTTACCAGTGTTTAAAAAATCTGTTGTTTGAGCAAAATTTATTCATTTGTCTTTTTTGTTCTCTGCCACCCCTTATTAGCTATTGCAATAGAGCTAGAAGTCATAGAAGGTTATTGTTCATTTTTATATGTATGTATTCTCTCCTTAAAGCCCAATTCTTATTATCTTTTCAACTATGTTTCATTTCCAAGAGAATTTTCTAATGACTCTAATATTCTATTCCGATTCGGTATGGTTGTTGAAGTTCATTTTCCTCTATAACTCCTTCAAAGACATTTGATGGGTCTAATTTTCTCAATTCCTACATGGTTTCTTCTCCTTTTAGTTCACTGGATTGAACTTCATCCTCAACAACCTCTTAAGCATTGTCAAGTGGGTATGCTTTGATCATATTTAAGGTCCATAGAATTGAGCCACTCATATATACCACCAAGTGAAGCAAAAACATATTACATCTATGCGAAGAATTTCTCACTTGAAATCCTTGAAAAAATAGCCATATCAAAGGTCCTTTTCCCAAGCCCTCCTCTGTCCATATTAACAATGTCAATTTCACTTATGGTAATGCTAGGAAAATTAATTATAGGAACAATGAAAGCAAAGAATTTGTGAGGAAATCCATGAAAAAATTAGCTCTCTAATGGTATATGAGACATTTTCGTAGGGAGCATTGACGTGGTGAATGGTGGAGTTTTAAAAAGCCGGCGACTTAACATAATAGGATCAACATTGTTGTGAGTATTTCACACTCACATAGGTGAAAATGTGGGTACTACTGGCTTGGATTATCCTAGGTAGGAGTCTTGCTCTCGTGGCTCTAATGTGTGAAAATGTGTGGTAAGTGCAGGTAAATTCCAAAAAAATAAACTAAACTATGGAGATGGGGACACAAGCTAAGGTTCACAATATTATGGGGAGTGAATGAAGACATGCAACAATAAATATTGTGTGGTAAGTAAATGCAGTAAATCAGAGGGAAGACACACTATCCAAGGAAGGGCTTAGTATGGTTGGTGGCCATCTTTCCCTCACTGAAACATGTGAGGATGAAGTTTTTGAGGAGGTTTAACTCTAGATATTTTGAAGAGCACTGCTCTGGTTCTTAGACTATTGTCTCTTAACTCTTGATTTGTGAAATTTTTATGGTTGAGCTGATCTGTATTGTCTTTGGATTTCGAGTGTTGCAAGCCCTGACTTGGATATTGTGTTTGGGTTCTTATTATTTTCTGTAAGGACATATGACTGAGTGCCAACTTATCATTTATGAGAGGTCATTTTTGTATTTTTTTCCCATTTTCCGGTTGCTAAGCTCTGTGGTAGTGATCCCCCTTGTTTGTATTGCTGGTTGTTACGGGATCCTTAGTCTTGGACTATTGTAACCTGCTGATGTACAAAATTCCTTTGATTCAATGAATAGAAAGGAATGCCTTTTTTCGTCGAAAAAAAAATTAAATGTGGTAAAAGTAAAAAGACCTAAATAACCATGCATGATAACAGTAAAGGACTGCAATAAAAGTAATAAGCAAACAGTAACAATAAAATTTCTTCTTTTTCATCTGCACATGAATAATACATGAAAGAAAATTTCTTTTATTAAAATATTTGGAGCATTACATGGTAGGAGAATACCTCGGACTAATGGCCCCTTGCAGCTAATGGTGCTTGTGTTGGCACAGTCTAGTGTCTCCCGTATGAGGTCATAAAGGTGTCGAATCTCAACCGTGTTGAAGGAATGGGAAGTAACAGAAGGTTACAAGCTTCAGTGAGAATTCCATTGGTGCAACAATGGAGATATGGAGGGAATCGATCCTTCATGTTGTATTTGTAGGAAAATATTTGTGCTTTAGGGTTTTGAATACCATAGCGGTTTTTCCTTTTACCGCCGGTAATATTTGAATTTAAGTGAGATTAACTTTTGGTGCGGCCTTCCCTTGTTTTATGGATTTGTGTCTTAATGTGTACATTTATCCCTAATTTGGTGGGATAATTTTATTTTGACAACAATCGGTACATAACGTATGGAACTTTTGATATTTTTTATTTTTTGGGTGCATAAAGGCTTATATGGTAAGTTTGGAAAATGGATCATGTGGAATATAGTAAGTGTTTTATAATGCATGGTCAAATTTTGGGTGTTAACAAACATCTTCCATAAAATAATACGCATGACCAGCAACCATTCCTAATAGCTCATCCCATGGGTTTCTCCCAACAAGTACATAGAATCTAAGCAACAACCATGCTAAGTAGGGTGCAGTAAATGTGAAAGACCAACTCTAACTCATATTGGAAAAAGGATTTTGTTTTATCCACACATAAACCATCATAAACGAGTTTCTAAGAAATAAGATTTTGGCAAAATACACTGGAATATATTGGACCATGTCGCTTGCTAAATGACCATGATTAACACTGTGCTTTCTTTTTCACATGGAAAAACAAATTTCTTTCTATTACGAAGGAATCAAGGAAATTTCACACACGCATGAGAAATATCAACAAAATATCCACTTACGTAAATGGTAGGTCAAGTAAACCGGTGGTAAACCATTAACCGGACATCCAGGACATATCATGTCTCAACCATGTTTAAGGAATGGGAAGTAATAGAGGGTTACAGGCTTCAGTGGGGGTGAAACAATGGAAAGATGGAGGGAATGGAGCCTTCATGTTGTATTTGTAGGAAAAATTTTGTGCTTTATGGTTTTGAATACCATAGTGATTTTTCTTTTTACTGCTAGTAATATTTGAATTTAGGTGGGATTAACTTTTGGTGCAGACTTCCCTTGATTAATGGATTTGTTTATTAATGTGAACATCAATCCCTAATTTGGTGGGATAATTTCATTTTGACAACAAGGGTTCCATAACTTATGGAACTTTTGATATATTTTTATTTTTGTGTGTATAAAGGGTTATATGGTAAGTATGGAAAATGGATCATGTGGAATATGGTAAGTGTTTTATAATGCATGGTCAAAATTTTGGTGTTAACAAACATCTTCCTTAAAATGATATGCATGACCAACAACCATTCATAATAGCTCATCCCACAGGTTTCTCCCAACAAGTACATAAAATCTAAGCAACACCCATGCTAAGATGGGTGTAGTAAATGTAAAAGAACAACCTGTTGATGCCTGGAAATTTGCAGGCAACAACAGCAAGGGATTCTCCCCAGTCAACGTTCCCAACTAGCCCATGACTATTTGGTGTAGGGAATCCATCCGATTTGCGGTCCGACTACCATAGGTCAAAGTAACAAAAACAAAAGGTTTTACCAGTTGCGGCACGGTCCACCGTGTATATTTTTGTATTTTTTGACTTAATGTACGAGATGCACGTGCCTAACTAAATGCAAGGTGATAAAGATGCAAAGAGTAGTCACAATGTGATGCGCAGGTTCTTACCTCTCGTCTTAGAACTCACAAGCATCCAAATCATGCAAGAAAATAAATACTAACTAAACTATCTCTAGAGAGCTGGGTATTCATTCATGAGTAATGCACCCCTGTTCATGCGTTATGGCAAATCACAGATAGCTGTTCTTATAACCAAACATATAAACATGAATAAAATTATATATGATAAGATAGCTCATCAACAGTTAAAATTTTCATTACTCATAGTGGAAAAGACATCATAAAGGTACTGAAGAACATTCAGACAAGAACATAGGTTCAAGAAATTAGAGCACTCTTACAGCTAATGAGGCATAGCTGAAAACGAAATAGTTCACATTCAACATTGCTCATTTAATCACATTGACATATTCCACATAGTACTTCCTCCAACAGGCAAAATTTGCAGTCTCTGGTTGTAAAACGAAATAGTTCCTCTTAAAAGCATTAAGTTGCAAGTTTTTCTAGGGAAAAATCCCTTTCTAAATTCTACTTTCAGATATTTAAACTACCACCGCCGACCACTTGGGCTGCCCCCCCTCAAACGTATGACCTTCCGGTCCTTCAAAATGCTTCATCTTCCCATTTTATTTTCTGTGCGCCTTCATGATCTGATGAGTAGCTGACAGATCTTTTTGGGTCTGTGCCTTTGTTGCCATTCACTTTGTCTTTTCCTTCGTTTGTCCTGCTTGCGATCCTAAGGTTTCATCTCTGCTTTTACCAAATTACCCATCTCCCTTCGCGCCGCAGTAGTTTGACCATTCTCCGGAAACCATCTGCAATCAAATGATGTGCATTATTGACTAGGATTGTATTCTAAACAAATGTCAGATTAAACCAACTAATGGCTAATCCACAAGAAATGGCCCAGTGCGCCACTATCTCGTCCACCTGCGGGCTCGGGAGAAAACATCAACGCTGAGAGACGGAAAATTTAAGACCCGAGCTGTGGGCGGGAAAAGGAAAAAAAAACAATCGAAAGTCGAAAGGACTTTGACATCGGAGGCTAAATGACTTTCCCAGCCGCAACGATGGAAAAGGAAAGGTTAAGGATACGTGATCCGCGGGCGGGAAAACTCTCCATCATAAGTCAGATGGTTTTAGACTTCGGAAGCTTAATCACTTTGGGAGCTGCAACGGCGGAAGAAGAAAAGTTATGGGAAAGCAACTAACAGACTGATGCATCGGTTGGCGGAGCGTTTTAGACTTTGGGAACTTAGTCGATTTGGGAGCCGCAACGGCAGAAGAAGAAAGGTTATAGCCACGCGATGCATATCGGAGGGTGAAGTGCTTTATACTTTGGAGGCTTAACTACTTTGAGAGCCGCAATGATGGAAGCAAACCAGGACAGCAACCTCCAATATAAGTGACAAAAAATTCAAACCTGGCAGCGATTGAATTGTTTCGCCTCTGAAACAGCATTTTGCAAATGACAAAAACCTGATCCACGTTACACTCAGCAAAAACAACTTTAAAAACTGAGATTTACAACAATTCCACACACGAGCGAAAATTAAGCCAGATTATTTATAATCATCAAACCTATCCAAACTTAAAGCACAACCAAAAGGTTCAAAGGATCCAACGATTAGAAACAACGCTAAATCATGAGGAGGGGCCCAAAATTTAAAAAATTTGGGGAGAACGGTTGTAGCTGCAACAATTGGCGATTACCTAGTGAACCTAGATATTTGGGCGATTATTCTTTGAGTGACAGACTGTTTAACAACAAATGCATCTATTGAATTCTTCCATCTATCTAGACTTCTGAAATGATGGAAGTGTGTACCTTTAATCATTGATGATAGTCCAATTTGGGAGAGTGGAAACCAAGATTTTCAAGTCCAGATAACTCTGTTGAGGCCAGAGGATGAATTTCATTATTACTTTTGTCTTCAGGTAGCTGATAGCTTGGACACCACAGGATTGTAGCATATGGTAAACAGAAATATTCGTTTGTTCCTCATTCCCATGCCACTTTAGCACTTTTTGTTCTTTTGGACTTTTGTCCCTTTTCATATGAGTCCTCCTTCATGCCTTTCTTTCTGAATTTTAATTCAGGCTCCTCTATCCCATACTGTCCTTTTGTGTGAGCGGTGTACTTCATTTTTCAGCTCACGGACGGAGAGGAACTTTTGGCAATTTAGTACTTATGATTCAGCATTTGCTTTGATGTATGATGCTTTCATAGGAGTTTTTTTACTCTTATTTGCCTTTTGGCATTCGTTTCTTGGCATGGGATCATTTATATTTAATATACTGTTCACCTTGCTCCTTTCCATGGGTCCTTTGCTGTTGCCCCTTAGAACATTTTACTGTTCACCTTGCTCCTTTCCATGGGTCCTTTGCTGTTGCCCCTTAGAACATTTTAAGTGTGACATGGATGGAGCCTCAACATAGTATTCCAGACTCTTTGAATCCGGTTTATTTCATAGGGGTTAAACAGGACTTCAATGCACTCAGAGCTATTCAAGAAAACTGCTAAACTGGAAGAAGTTCTTTTAGACAAACAGCAACACACCGTCTAATTCCCAAGAATGTTTATCATTCCCAAAAAAATTGGTGTTCCCCATGCAACCACGGGCTCGTTCCCTTTATTCAAATCAAGAAAACTCAAACTAAAACCAACTGAAAAACATGACTCAAAAGACAGCCAAACAGATTATTTATATACAAGATAGAAGAACTCAAAGAAACTCAGGAAAAATAAGGCTTGAGAACCAAACCATTTACTGGTAAGTTCTCCTCCCACCCCTGTAAATCTTGCAACTTATAAGTAGAAGGTCCAAGCTTTGCCGCAATCTAAAAAGGACCTATCCACAACTGCTAGAATTTAGTATGCTTTCCTTTCTCATCATGGGGGTGATCCCACTTGAGAACAAGATCTCCCACTTCAAACTCTTTTGTTCCTGCCTTATGTTTGTCAAACCATCTCTTTATTACCTCCTGTTGTTGCTTAAAGCACTCTCTGGCTTTAGATCTAGCCTCTTCTGCTTTCAGGAGATTATTTATCCTTATTTGCAAAACTTCATCATCCGACCCTCTAGACTCTTGAGCTATTAGGGAAGAAGGTAGCATGATATTGGGAGGAAGAATGGCTTCTTTACCGTAGAAAAGGGTATATGGTGACACTCCTATAGCAGACTTGGGTGTGACTCTATCATCCCAAAGGGCATTTGGTAGCACTGAGTGCCAACTCCTCTGGTTTTCTATTACAGTCTTCTTTAAAATTCTAATCAGATTTTTGTTAGAGGATTCAGCCAAGCCATTTCCTTGTGGGTAGTAATTAGCAGAATAATGCAATTTTATCCCTTTATCATGAGAAAAAGCAGTTAATTTAATTGATGAAAATTACTTAGCATTATCAAAGACTAATGAAATTGGAACTCCAAACCTGGTCATGATATGATCTTGTAGGAAGCTGATGACCACGTCTTCATTTATCTTGCGCAGCGAGATAGCTTCAACCCAGCGAGTGAAATAATTGGTCGTGGTCAGAATGTACTTGTGTTGTAGGGAGGAATTTGGTTTTATTTATCCAATGATATCCAACCCCCATTGCTTGAATGGCTCCGTGATCATCACAGGATTTAGGGGTGCCCCTGCTTTAGGTTGTTTCCCACTACACCTTTGGCAAATATCACACTTCTTGACATGTGCGTGTGCATCTTTGAAGAGCGTAGGCCAATAGTAACCTGCTCTGAGGATTTTGTGGGCTGTAGTGTCTCCTAAATAATGTCCTCCAGCAGGCCCGTCATGCAAATCTGTCATTACTTTCTTCCCATCTTCTTTCTCTAAGCATCTCAGGAGAACTCCGTCATAGTTTTTACTAAATAATATTCCTTCAACAATTTGATAGGATGCTGATTTGAGACACAACGCTCTTCTTTGCTTAGAATTCCAATGTTCTGGAAACAACCCTGTCTGTAGGTAATGTATGAGGTCTCTATACCAAGAATCGGGGGCTGTGAACAAAGGGCATACATCCATCAAATGTAGTCCGGCCTCATCCTCCCAGGCGTGTTTTTCACTATTCCCATTTTTAGTCATCAGTTTGCACAACCCTTGTCCTTTAACTATAGAGGCTGGCTTGAATTCAAGGTCATACTCTTGAAGAGCTATTACCCAGTTGCCCCTTCTTTCTCCTAACTTTTTCTATACAAGAAGGGACCTTACAGCTAGGTAGGGGACGATCACCTTAGTTCTATTTTTGAAAATATAAGGCCTGAATTGCTTCACTGCTTTGAATACTGTGTAAGCTTGTTTATCAATGGCTAGGTAATTTAATTCGGCCCCTTGTAGACCAGTGCTCGTGAAATATATTAGGAATTCATCCCCCCCATCTTCTTTTTGTGTAAGCACAGCTGCTAGCAAATCATCGGATGCAAAGGTATACAGAATAAAGTCTTTATCAAAATCTGGGCTTTTCAGGGAGGGTGCGTGTGCAACAGCAGTTTTAATTTTGCTAAATGCATTCTTCTCAATCTCAATCCATTTGAATTGTGCATTTTTCTTCACCATCTGCTGCAGCAGCTTGACAATCTGAGCGAAATCAGGCACAAATATTCGCATGAAGTTTATAGTTCCCATAAATGATTGCATCCCTTTTTAATTATGGGGTAACGGGATCTATTCAATGGCCTTAATTCTTTCTGGATCTATAGATATTCCTTTCTTTGAAACTATATGACCCAGCAATTTGCCCTCTGTGACAGCGAACACACACTTCTTGGGATTGAGTGAGATGCCATATTTCCGACAACGTTCAAAAATTTGCCTTAAGTGAAACGCGTGTTCTTCTCTTTTCTTCGAGAATATTGTAATATCGTCAAGGTACACTACAACACTTCGGCCAATCAATCCGCAGAAAGCTATGTCCATAGCCCTCTGAAACGTTGCTCCAGCATTTATAAGCCCAAAGGGCATCCTTATGTAGGCAAAGGTTCCCCATTTGGTCCTAAACGTTGTCTTCAATCTGTCTTTTTCAGCTACTAATACTTGATTGTAGCTAGAGAAACTGTCTAATAACAAAAACAGTTTCGAACTTGAGAGCATTTGTATCAATTGCTCCAAGGGTGGCACAGGATAGTTATCTTTATTGGAAGCACAGTTTAAATTCCTGAAATCCACGTAGAGTCTGATTTCTCCAGTTTTTTTCCTCACGGGTACCAGATTTGATACCCACTCAGAGTGTCTGACCTTAAAAATGATTCTAGCATCGAATAATTTCTTCACCTCACTCTAAATCAGCGGTTCCAATTTTGGATGCATTTTTCTTAAAGGTTGTTGATACGGCTTGACACCAGCATTGATGGGAATAACATGTTTGATGATGCTGGTGTCGTATGTTTTCAAATATTCGTATGTCCATGCGAAAACATCTTTGTATTGTTTAAACAGACTGGCGAACTTGTCTCTTTCTACTGGTGAACAACATTTGCCAAGATTCATAAATTTAGGATTCGTCTCAGTCCCTAAATTTATCAGCTCGAACTGTAGAGATGAGCTGTGGGTCTTCACGTTGGCTGGTCTTCTGAACTTTTCATTTAAATTGAACATTCTTTCTAATGTTCTGACTCCCTTCAGGATGAAATTATCATACTTCAGCTCGGCCTGATGTTCTTCATCGTCTATAATTGCTCCTTTAAATACCCCGTCATTCGTTAAGCATTCTATAATTTGTTGGTCATCAACGAACACTTGTAGGTTGGTAATCATATCAGGTACCAACCTAGTGGCTGATGTGGCCAACAAGTCAGCCGCTGCATTTTTAAGTCTTGGAATTGAAATAATATTGAATGCATTAAAACATTTAAGTAGGTCCCATACCTCATTTTGGTAATCCTTCAAGTGAGGGGAAACACAATGTATTTGATTTCGGATTTGTTTCACAATAATTTCAGAATCTCCAAAAAAATTTAGATTACTTACCTTTAATTCAATCGCTTTCCTCAAGCCCTGCACCAGCGCTTCATACTCAGCTGTATTATTCGTACATTCAAACTCTAATCTACATGAAAGAACATGTTTATTCTTCTGGGGGTCGATCAGGACACAACCGGCCCCTGACCCTTCTAAGGTCTTAGATCCATCAAAAAACAAAGTCCAAAAATCACTAACTACTGAATGCGAATCTACTCCTACTGCTAAGTTTACTATGTTATAGTCAATCTCATCAACTTGTGAGAATCAAAGGAGATCAGGTTGAGTATCTGATGTGTTGCTGGCTTCTTCTGCTTGGTAATTTCCTGGTTCCAACTCAATAAAATATTTTTCCAATAAAAAATCCACTGGTTCATTCTTCTCATCCAATTGAGTAACATTGTATTTCATGTGAGGCTCCCTTAAAATCTTAATCTGGTTTGGACTTCCTTTGTATGGCAGCCACAGATGCGACCAATCCAAGGCAAAATATCCATTTAGTTTGGTCAACCAATCTCTACTCAGGACAAGACCGTAAGCGTCTGGTATATCAGCCACCATGATATTAATGACTTGGCACACTTTATCATTGGATTCCAGACGGACTAGGATGTCTTCCATCTCACCAATTACCTTTACATATGTCCTATCCAACTGAAAAAACCTCCACATGGATGGCTTAGGCTGCCCATTGATCTTTTTACAGACTGATATTGGCATGACATTAACTGAAACCCCTGAGTCTACCAAGCAATTATGCACATTGTGATTGAAAATTTCAAATGTGAGGAGGAAAGGTGGATGTTTGCTTTTAGACTTACCTCCAATGCTGGTTTCTCTGATTTCTTCTTCTTCCTGAGGTCGATTGTCAGTGGGAAGCTTCTCATCCGATGCTTCAAGTGCTTTCAATAGTCTTTCTTTTTGTTGTGGCACTTTACACATTTCGAATAGTGAAACATTCGATTTTACCTTCTTTAAATCCTCCATGATGTCATTTTCCATGTACTGTTCAATGGGATGAGGTTTATCAGCATTCATCTTTTCTTCATTTGGCTTGGCCAACGTATTATTCTGCTTAGGATCTTGGCTGGTAATAGAGAATTCTGGAATTTTATCAGCTAAGGATTTATTTTGAAATTTCTTAACATTTCGCTGAAGCCTCTTAATCTTTGGGAGAATGAGACTGTTTTCTTTAATTGGCCCTTGGCTCCTTGTTGTCATGTTGGTTTCCATGACATCCTTGTAGCCCTACTTCTTTTCTTCTTCTATGTCAAATAACGAAACAGGATTCCACAAAACCATGGTTTCCTCTTCTTGTTCTTTTGTTGAAGTAGTATTTTCCTTTCTTTCTTCATCTCCATCTTCTGTTAACTTAGAATCCAACAGCTGATTCATAACCAACGTCATTGAGTTTATCCATTGAGGACAATTTCTTTCAGAGTGTGGTTTTTGGTGGAAAGTGCAAAAATTTTCCATTCCTACTTCTGTTAGATTCATGGATGCAGCATTGTGAGGAGGAGGTTGAGATTGATTGTTATCCTCTCTTTTCTTATAATAGGGCTTATAGAACTTTTGTGTTTCCTTCTCTTTCTCCAAGTCTATGATTTTATTAGAAAGCTTCCGCATCATTTTGGCCATACTTTCATAATCTGGTGATTTCTCTTCCTTAGGCGTAGTAAACAATAAGGCTTTCCTTCCCCCACCTTTCTCTCCTGACTGTTCGGGATAATATTCGATACTTTCTCTTTCAGCTTCCACTATTTCCGCCTCTTCATAGGTTTCTGTCAAATTAGGCTTGGCCCTACCTTTGGAAAACATGGCCAATTCAAGGCCTAAAGCTGAGGTATAATATTCAATCAGGACCTTGTCCGAAGGTTTGTCAGCGTCAAAAAAATTCTTGAGGTATGCTACAAATCTTTGAGTAAAACTGTGCACCTTCTCCTTCTCTCTTTCTTCAAGGCACATAGTCCTTTCATGAGGGCTGCATGAGTCTTTTGAATCGCATACTTACTTCTGAAAATTCTCTCGAAGGTATCCCAATCAGGGATAGAGTTAGCAGGCAACCCAAAGTACCATGATGATACAGCTCCTTTAAGGGTATGTGGAAATAGTCTACAAACTACATCGTCATACTCCCCAGCCCTCAACCCTTCTATCACCAAGTAAAAACTTTGCAGGTGATCATCTACTAGTATCTTCTCATTTGGGTCGAACTTGGGCAGCATCTTTTCAAAGGATTAAGGTAAATCATGTAGCGGAGGCGTTAGATTTAAAGGTGATCTAGCTCTCCAGGCGGCAGGTGGTGGGTTTGGTGGGTTGGGTGGTGGATTAGCATTTACTCCTGCCATGATTATGGGTGGAGAGTGAGGAGGTGAGCCAATAGGAGTGTGAGCAGGAGAACTGTGAGGGGTATCTGGGCCTTCTTGATTCAAAGGTAGTGCAACTTCCTGTAAGGCTGTTTCTACAAGTTCTTCCCAGTCTCCAACCAGCACTGAGTCTTCTACTATAGGACAATCTTTCTTTTTATATTCTCTTCTGGGCAATTTAGGGATAATTGGCAATCCTCCAATCTTCTTTACATATGCCCTGGTGTGTCTTCTCAGGTCATTAACAACTTTGTTGCCAATAGAATATAGATGTTCTCTATTCATTTCTTCCGGAATTGGATTATGAAGTCCACTTCTTTCAGAACTGTTACCGGTGGAGTAATCTCGAGAAAACGGGTTTCCTCGGCCAGCCATGCGCTGGCGGCCCTCCTTCTAGCGCCAGAACTGTTGAGGACTGGAAATTCGCAGGAAACAACAGCAAGGGATTCTCCCCAGTCAACGTTCCCAACTAGCCCGTGACTATTTGGTGTAGGGAATCCGTCCTGTTTGTGGTCCGGCTACCGTAGGTCAAAGTAACCAAAAAAAAAGGTTTTACCGGTTGTGGCCCGGTCCACCGTGTATATTTTTGTATTTTTTTACTTAATGTACGAGATGCACGTGCCTAACTAAATGCAGGGTGATAAAGATGCAAAGAGTAGTCACAATGTGATGCACAGGTTCTTACCTCTTGTCTTAGAACTCACAAGCATCCAAATCATGCAAGAAAATAAATACTAACTAAACTATCTCTAGAGAGAAGGGTATTCATTCATGAGTAATGCACCCCTGTTCATGTGTTATGGAAAATCACAGATAGCTATTCTTATAACCAAACATATAAACATGAAAAAAGTATATATGATAAGATAGCTCATCAACAGTTAAAATTTTCATTACTCATAGTGGAAAAGACATCATAAAGGTACTGAAGAACATTCAGACAAGAACATAGGTTCAAGAAATTAGAGCACTCTTACAGCTAATGAGGCACAGCTGAAAACAAAATAGTTCACATTCAACATTGCTCATTTAATCACATTGACATATTCCACATAGTACTTCCTCCAACAGGAAAAATTTGCAGTCTCTGGTTGTAAAACGAAATAGTTCCTCTTACAAGCATTAAGTTACAAGTTTTTCCAGGGAAAAATCCCTTTCTAAATTCTACTTTCAGATATTTAAACTACCACCACCGACCACTTGGGCTGCCCCCGCTCAAATGTATGACCTTTCGGTCCTTCAAAATGCTTCATCTTCCCATTTTATTTTCTGTGCGCGTTCATGATCTGATGAGTAGCTAACAGATATTTTCAGGTATGTGCCTTTGTCGCCATTCACTTTGTCTTTTCCTTCGTTTGTCCTGCTTGCGATCCTAAGGTTTCAGCTCTACTTTTACCAAATTACCCATCTCCCTTTGCGCCGCAGTAGTTTGACCATTCTTCGGAAACCACCTGCAATCAAACAATGTGCATTATTGACCGAGATTGCATTCTAAACAAATGTCAGATTAAACCAACTAACGGCTAATCCACAAGAAATGGCCTGGTGCGCCACTGTCTCGTCCACCTGCGGGCTCGGGAGAAAACATCAACGCCGGGAGACGAAAAAGTTAAGACCTGAGCTGCAGGCGAGAAAAGGAAAAAAAAAACAATCGGAAGTCGGAAGGACTTTGACATCGGAGGCTAAATGACTTTCCCAGCCGCAACGGTGGAAAAGGAAAGGTTAAGGATATGCAATCCGCGGGCGGGAAAACTCTCCATCGGAAGTCGAAAGGTTTTACACTTCGGAAGCTTTATCACTTTGGGAGCCGCAACGACAGAAGAAGAAAAGTTATGGGCAAGCGACTAACATACTAACGCATCGGCTGGCGGAGCGTTTTATACTTCAGGTGCTTAGTCGATTTGGGAACCGCAACAACGAAAGAAGAAAGGTTATAGCCACGCGATGCATATCGGAGGGCATAGTGCTTTATACTTCGAAGGCTTAACTACTTTGAGAGCCACAATGGCAAAAGCAAACCAGGATAGCAACCTCCGATCTAAGCGACGAAAAATTCAAACCTGGCAGCTATTGAACTGTTTCGCCTCTGAAACAGCGTTTTGCAAATGACAAAAACCTGATCCACGTTACACTCAACAAAAACAACTTTAAAAACTGATATTTACAACAATTCCACACACGAGCGAAAATTAAGCCAGATTATTTATAATCATCAAACCTATCCAAACTTAAAGCACGACCAAAAGGTTCAAAGGATCCAATGATTAAAAACAACGCTAAAGCATGAGGAGGGGCCCAAAATTTAAGAAATTTGGGGAGAATGGTTGTAGCTGCAACACAACCCTAACTCATATGAGCAAAGGATTGTGCTCGCTCCACACATAAACCATCATAAATAAGTTGCTAAGAAATAGGATTTTGGAAAAAGGCACTAAAATATATTGGACCATGTCGCCTTCTAAACGACCATGATTAACATAGTGCTTTCTTTTTAACACAGAAAAACAAATTTCTTGTTATTCTGAAGGAATCAAGGAAAGATCACACACGCATGAGAAATATCAACAAACTTCCCCACTTCTGTGGATGTAGGTCGAGCAAACCGTCAACCGCAAATCCAAGCCATAACATGTCTCAATCGGGTTGAGGGAATGGGAAGTAGCAGAGGGTTACATGCTTCAATGGGAATTTTGGCAAAGTAACGGTGTGAAAAATGGAGAGATCGAGGGAATGGAGCCTTCATGTTGTATTTGTAGGAAAATATTTGTGCTTTAGGGTTTTGAATACCATAGTTGTTTTGTTTTTTACTGACGGTCAAGTAATATTTGAATTTAGGTGGGATTAACATTTGGTGCGGCCTTCCCTTGTTTTTTGAATTTGTGTCTTAATGTGGACATTAATCCATAATTTGGTGGGATAATTTCATTTTGAGGAGAAGGGATCCATAACTTATGGAACATTTGATATTTTTGTTCTTTTTGGTGCATGAAGGCTTATATGGTATGGAAAATGGATAATGTGGAACATGGTAAGTGTTTTATAATGCATGGTCAAATTTTAGGTGTTAACAAACATCTTCCATAAAATAATACGCATGAACAACAACCATTCCTAATAGGTCATCCCACGGGTTCCTCCCAAGAAGTACATAGAATCTAAGCATCACCCATGTTAAGTAGGGTGCAGTAAATGTGAAAGACCAACCATAACTCATATGAGAAAAAGGATTGTGTCTTCTCCGCACATAAACCATCATAAACTATTTGCTAAGATATAAGATTTTGGAAAAAGACACTGAAATATATTGAAGCATGTTTCCTTCTAAATGACCACGATTAACACAGTTCTTTATTTTTCACACGGAAAAAACAACTTTCTTGTTATTCCAAAGGAATCAGGGAAAGCACACATGTTGTAATCTCACAGATCACATAAGGTTACCAATAATACATACTAAAACATACATAAATATAGAATAGAGACAAGAGACAAGAATAGATAGGATCAAACAGATTATATTATTACAATGAGTTCATACAATGCAGGGAACTGAACTGAGTTCTCGTTTGGCTCAACAGCCTAATATATACAATTTACAGATGGTTACAAAATAACTACCTGTCAGTTCAGTGAACCGACGCAACTTTAGATGGCTGACCTAATCTCTTTAGTTTAGTCGGCCAACCGACTCAATCGACTGATTGACTAAGTCAGCCCAACGACTTAGTCGACTGGTCAACTAAGTCAGTCCTCGTTCAAGTCGACTTATCGACTTTCTCCTTCTACATCTCCCCCACGAACAAAATGTTTCTTCGTCTCGAAGAAACGGGGAGGTACACAAAATTTGTTTGTTTGGTCTTCGAAAATTTTATTGTGGCGGACTGTGGAGACGGATGGTTGGTCGTTTCTGTACACAGACCTCAATAATGGCTGGAGCTATGATGGCGATGAGTCGGTGCTCTTATAGCTTATTGAGCTGAAGTAGTCAGTCCTTCCTTCCCTATTTGACATTGACATGGAGGATTTTTGCAATAGTAGGCGTCTGTTGTCGGAAATGTAGAGGGACTACAACTTCTTGTCCGTAGACTAGTCAAAAGGGGGTTTGGTCGGTCAATCATTTATAGGTTGTTTTGTATGCCCATAAGACTGCAGGTATTTTCTTATCCCATTCGTCCTTGTCAGCATTACATATTTTAGTTAACCCTCTTGTCAATGTTTTATTGAATGCTTCAATTGCTCCATTCGACTGAGGATGATATGTCGTACTCTGTCGGTGGTCGATTTGGAACTGGTCGGTGAGGGTTTTGATGGTTTTGTTAATAAAGTGTGTCCCTTGGTCGCTAATCAAGGTTAGGGGGCGTCCGAATCTAGTGATGATATTTTCATAGATGAATTTAGCAGCTATTTCGCTAGAACATGTATCGACAGGTTTAGCTTCTGCCCATTTAGTAACGTATTCTATTGCAGTAATAATATACCTTGCACCTGATCTTTTTGCTGGGATAGGAAATGGTATGATGAAGTCTATGGCCCAGATTTCAAATGTGAGACTCGGGTTTACTGATATCAAGGGCATTTGTGTACTCAGCAGGGGTTGACCAAGTCATTGACATCTGTCACATCGACTAACAAAACTTTTGCAATCTCTGTGGAGTGTCGGCCACCATAATCCTGACTGTTGGATTTTCTTTGCAGTTGTGTCTGCTTGAAAATGTCCTCCTGCAGGTCCATAGTGTGCTTCATGCATGATTTGGTCTCGTTCACGTTCGAGTACACACCTTCTGAGGATGTCGTCTAATCCCATTTTGTATAAAAATCCATTGATGAGGCTGTATGGTGCAGCCTTCATGGCTAAGATTTGTTTCTTCTTGGTATTCATACCTTCTGGTGCCTGACCGTTTTCTAAGAACTAAGCTATTTCTTCTAGTTCTTCTGGCACTGCTTCTATGCGAAATAAATGTGCATCCGGTAAGTCGTCGTCGACTCTGGTCGGTTCCTCTCCTGTGTCTATTCGAGATAGATGGTCAGGCCCGACATTTAGCTTGCCTAGTTGGACAACGACTTCGAACTCAAATTCTTGGAAGAGGAGTAGCCATCGACAAATCCTCCCATGATGGAGTGGTTTATTGACAAGGTACTTCAGGGCTTGATGTTCGGTATAGAATGTGAAGGGGTTGGCTAAAAGGTAATGTCGATACTTTTGGAGGGAAAAGACCATACCTAGGGCTTCTCTCTCTGTAGTTGAATAGTTTCTTTCAGCCTTATTTAATTTGTGACTGCTATAAACTATAGGGTGATCCATCCCATCATCTCCTGATTGAGTTAGGATTGCTCCTATTTCTATTCCTGATGCATCGATATGCACATGGAATTTGATCGACTAGTTTGGAAACTTTAGAATGGGGGCTTCGACTAATTTTCTTTTCATTTTTTCAAAAGAGATGTGGCATTCCTCTGTCCACTTAAACTCTTGATATTCCTTTAGTAGTTCTTCCAGAGGATAGGTCATATCTGAATAGTGTCTTATGAATTTTCTATAATAGCTTGTATGGCCAAGTAACACCCTAACTTGCTTAGGGTTTACTGGTGGTTTCAAGTCGAGGATAATTTTAAGCTTTGCAAAGTCAACCTTGATACCTTCTTTACAGACAATATGCCCTAATAGTATGCCTATGGGAGTCATAAATATACATTTCTTAATGTTCAGGGAGAGTTGAATCTGTCAACATCTCTCCAGCATCAGCCTGAGCCATTTACAGTGATATTTTAAGGTGGAGTATATTGTCCAGTCATCTAAGTATACTGCCATGGTCTTATATAGGTACTCTTGAAATGTTTTGACAACGATTCGAGAAAACACTGCAGGCACATTATTTAATCCAAAAGGCATAACTCTATAAGCAAAGGAACCAAATTCACACACAAATGTTGTCTTCTTTTGATCCTCTTTAGCTATTGGTACTTGGTTATAGCCTGAGAATCCATCTGTGAATGAATAGCATTCGTGTCCTACAACTTCATTCAAGATTTCGTCAGCATAAGGGGTTGGGAATGGGTCTGTCAGTGTGACTTTGTTGAGTTCCCTAAAGTTGACACAAATTCTTAACCTTTTCGGGTCATGTTTCTTGGGCTGTACGACCATTGGACTTGCCCATTCTGACTGGTCGATAGGGTAAATGATCCCTACTGCTAACATGTTATCAATTTCCTTTATGACTATTTCTTTATACTTGTGAGCCAGTTTATAAGGTCTTTTCTTAACAAGTCGAACATCAGGTTTAGTATCAATTTTCATCTCTCCCATTTCTTGGACTAAGCCTTTTAGGTCTTTATAGTCCCTGGAAAAGACATCTTGGAACTCTTTTAGTAAGTTCATGATCTCTGTGGTCTGTTGTTCGTTCCAGTAGTGACCAATTTTTGCTAGTTTTGGTCAATCATCATTTGAGATGTCGACTTCTTTAGTTTTTACTTTGGCATCTAGCCACTCTGGTGCTTTATCTTCATTAATCGGTCGACTTCCTTCTTTGAACTGTGAGAATGTGGTAGGGAATTCGGCTACAGTCATTCTGTCGGTATCTTGTTTGTCAGTTGTTGCGATTTTCAGGATCGAGTGGATAGGTTTTGTTGTTTCAATGTGGGTGGATTTCCATCTGAAGCTCTTGCCTTATATGTTTTCATTCTCTAGTTGTAAATGAGTCGACTGTGGTTTTGACCATATTTGTAGATTGTTATAGTCCTTTATCTTTCAATGGTCTTGGGAGGGTCATTTTTTGGTCGGTTGGATAAATTGTTTAATTTGTTTTGCTTTCTCAACCATATTTTCATTTTGCGGTATGAAATTGAAGTCTTTAATAAAATTCTCCCTGATTTCATGCCATAAGAAGGTTTCACCTCTAGCTTCTTCCATCTTATACCACTTGTTGGGTAAGTCAGCTAGGGTTGAGGGGAACAAATGTGGCCAGGCTCGCTCATCCTTGTATCCCAGTCTTCTCCACTCCTTTTCACAGGTTTTGATATGTTCCTCTGGGTTTTGTCCTTGGGTAAAGATAGGTATATGAGCTTGCTGGGTTAATTTCTTTCCTCCAAACCTCTCGCCAAAGTAAGTCGAAGCCATTGTCCAGGTCTGTAGCCTGGTCTGGTGGGTATCCCACCATCTAGCTACTTGACCTGTAAAAGTTTCAACTAGGCTCTAAAGTCAGCCATGTTCACCAATATTTTTAGATACTTGTTCGATGTGCATGACTGGTGATTCCCTCTCCTTATACCTTGGTAGTTGTGTAGTATTTAGGCTGGTTGGTTGTAAGGTAGGGTGTTCCCTGATTTTATTTTCGAAGATTTTTGGGATAATGGATACTACGAAGCATTGTCGGGTGGGTTTTTTCTAGACTTTTTGTATGGTCCAGCACCCTCTTGCTTGTGTTTCATAATTCTCAATCTCCCAGTCATACAATTCAGCATCTGAGTTATAACCAACTGAGTCTTGGTTACCTAAGTTAAGTTCTCCATGGATGTTTGGTTCTGTGTAGTCTGCATTGTTGTGGATTTGGTAAAGTTGTCTGATATCGAATTCTTCATCAATAGGTTCAGTCCAAGGCTCCCCATGGGATGGATGAATGGGTACAATGACCTTTTGACCATTTCCTTTTAATTTTATTCGTTCCTTGTCCAAAGATATGGATGCTTTCATCTTTCGACCCCAAGGTCAACCGACTAGCACTAGGAAGGAGCTGGATCCTTCTTTTGGGTCAATAATTTCAAAATCAACCTTGGTCGAGATTCCCTTGATGGTCGTGTCGACATTTTTCCAGACTCCAATGGGTTCAATTAGGCCTTGGTTGGCGAGTTTCAAGTATATGCCTGACTCGTAAAGTCGAGGTCTACCCATCTATTCCCAAGTATCCCGAGTCATGATATTTACCTATGAGCCGAAGTAGAGTACTACTTGTCGTACGTGGTAACCTTCGATTTCTAGGTCGACAAGTGGGTCAGCATCACTTTTGTCTTTTTGATTCAAGCTGCAGATGTTTTTGGTTTGTTTTTCTAGGTTTGTTCCTTTTATTTCATGTAATAAGTCAATGAACTACGATACTGATTTGTCTATTTGAACAAGTTGGATTAGTTGATTTATTGTGTTGGGTCGACTGTTATGGAGGTCTTCTTGTCGTGCAAAGTCTTGAAAGACTTTGGTTGCTTGTTTATATGTTTGTTTTTCCTTTATTGGGTCAGGATAAATGTTTGTGTCTTTAATCTTACTAATTATGGGGTTATCAAGTCCTATTTTTGTTCCTTGTCGAGTTACAATATGTAAATTTTTGGTGGTTATTACATCATTCTTTTGCACACAAGATAAGACATTAACATTTTTCTTGGTATTAATTTTTTCTAACATAGTAGGGAAATCCTCTAACGAGTGATCGCCTACTCCACAGTGGGTACAGAATTTGAGATCAGTCCTATCCTTATATGGACAGTCTGCATACTGGTGACATTCTTTGTAACATGTGAAGCACTGGGTAGGTCGACACGGTCGTGTGTCGCGATTCCTAGGGAATCGACCTCTTCCTCCATATCCTTGGCATCGATTGTTGTACCAGCACTCATATAATCGGTTGTCGTATCTTTGTCTGTTCTGATCGTTTGCTGGATTGTTTTGCTGGTTATGTTGTGCCACTACATTCGTTTGGTATACTGCCTGATAGTTTTGTCGGTTCTTTAGGTTTAACTGGCAGTCAGCCGTGTTATGACTTTTGGTTTCATAGATGGCACACCAGGAAGCCTTGTCGTTCTTCATGTTAAACAGGCAGTCTGCTGTAGAGTGATCTCCATGCTCCTGGAAAATATCACAAAAGGATTTGGTCTATACAAATCGAACGTCTTGTTGGCTATATTCTTGTCGACAGTTATCTTTCGAATGACCGGCCGTCGAGCATTTGGTACACCAGATCTCTTGATTCTTGAGGCTTAGTTCCTTCAAATACTTTTGTACGTTCTTGAGTTGTTCTTCCAATCTTTGGTCCATGGGGTAAGTAGGTATGTCTTCATCCATCTCCACCTGAAGATATTTTGTTAGCGCATCCTCATACGTTTTGAACATCTCCAGACTGATGTGTCGACGTACTTTCTGCGATAGTCCTGCAAGAAACCATTGGATTAATAACTGTTCATCAATAACATAATCCAGCTGTCTTAGTAGGTCTTTCCAACATTTATCGTAGTCGCGGACGGTCTCCCTTAGCTTTTGTGATGTGGTTTTAAGCTTCTTTGCGGCCAGGTGCTTAGCGTCTGGAGTTTTAAAAAATGACAAAAATTGCACCTTAATCTTGGCTTTTGTCACTTTGGGTTGTCTTTTCAAAAAGGTCATGTACCATGTCAATGCCCTTTTCCTTAAGGCCCCTACGAATTGTGCCATTTTTCGATCTTCATCTGTAACCTGGTTGGCTTCCCAGCTCGATTCGTAGATGAACCAATGTCGTCTGGGGTCTTTATCTCCCTCATAAAGAGGAATGTGAGCGGATCCGTGACCCATGTCTGAATCACTGTCACTTCTCTTAGAAGGTGATGGCGGTGGGGGTGGGGGTGTTGATGAGGGTGGTGGGGTTATTGGTGTATTCGTGCCTATGGAATTCTGATCGACGGAACTTTCATTTTTGTCAGTTGTTGAGTCTTCATCGACTTGCAGTCAGTTGATGTTGACTTCTGATGTCGATGGTCCACTGCAACTATTTGCTCGCAGGTCTGATTGTTCGATTTCTTCTAAAGTTGTATTTGGCGGGGGGGGAGCTCCTTCATGTGTTGGTAAGAGCAAGTGGATACTTTGGAGGGAGGATGCCGCTTGAAACATCACCCAGTTCCCTTCCACTGGTCGACGTATAATAAGGTGTCATCCAGGGTACGTTTCGTCGCCTAGTCGGCTCTATATAGTGAAGTCACCAGCTCGTAGTCGGAGGTATTCTTCGACAATAGTCTATATTATAGTACGCGGATTCAATGGGGAAAGGGTTGTTCCTTCATCAGGAGCTCTTAGTTGGAGAGCTTCTGGCTGCTCTATCCATAATTCTTCCTCCTTAGGGGACGCTTCTTGCTCAACGCCCTCTTCATGTCGGTCATGACCCAACTCTGGCAGATTTTCTTCCTTGTCATTCTCCCTAGGCTTTTGTCCTCTGTGCAGCTCTAAGGCCCTTTCTCATCGTGCTTCCCTTCTCTGATGTCTCTCGTCCCTTTCTACTTTCTGAATGTCCGACATACTTTTGTACGATCTATTCTCTTGATGTCCCTTTTTGTTGACTTCTCATTACTGGTGACTATTATCTGGTTTGTGTCGACTAGGATCCACTATAATCTATCTTTGACACATGACCAGCTACCCCCCATAGCCTACCTAACACTTTTAGAAATCCCAGATAGTTCGATTTATTTGCCTAGGAAGTATTCCCACTTCCTTTCTGTAATGAATTTCTCCCACTTCCTCTGCTTCTCCTCCTAGTTAGTGTTTGATGGCTGTTCGTACAATGGTGGTTGAGGTTCAACAATGTGTCCTGCTCCTTTCTCGATCAAGAATTTGAACAGTAAGGTCAATAGGGAACACAAAAATTGTTCGGTGAAATCTGTGTAAAATTTCTCTTTGACGGTTTCCACCGAAGTTCTGTCTTTGACTGCTTGCTCCTCACAGAAGTCGGCGGCGATTTTTTCAAACCACTCCGACAAATTTGTTCTCCCTCCTCGGATTAGTTTCTCCAGAAACTGTTGTTCTTTAGTTGCATCCAGCTTTCTCATCCAGGAGTTGCTTCAAGATTTGGGGCACTGATTCAACAAACTTTTCATGTGTCTCTGTAAAAAATCTTTCTTTTGCTTCGGCGACTGTTAATCTGTTCCTTCGTGCGTAATTCTGCAAATAGTTTGCAATTTTACGTTCCCACCAGTCCTTAATCTCTTGCTCTGGTATCATATGTGAGCATATATTTCAATCATGTACTACTGGCAACGGAACCNACCAATAATACATACTAAAACATACATAAATATAGAACAGAGACAAGAGACAAGAACAGATAGGATTAAACAGATTATATTATTACAATGAGTTCATACAATGTAGGTAACTGAACTAAGTTCTCGTTTGGCTCAACAGCCTAATATATACAATTTACAGACGGTTACAAAATAACTACCTGTCGGTTCGGTGAACCGACGCTACTTTAGATGGCTGACCTAATCTCTTTAGTTTAGTCAGCTGATCGACTAAGTCGGTCCATCGTCTTAGTCGACTGATCAAATAATTCGGTCCTCGTTCAAGTCAACTTATCGACTTTCTCCTTCTACAACACACATGCATGAGAAATATCAACAAACTTCCCCACTTTCGTCGATGGTAGGTCGTACAAACCGTCAACTGAACATCCTAACCATAACATGTCTCAATGAAATTGAACCTAGATATATGGAATGAAATCCATCTAACCCCAACAATAAACCATTATATCCTTAACAACACAATGCCTTCTAATAGAAGTGTGTCCTGGAAACAACCTATACATTACACACCCAAAAACAAAATTGTACAAAACTATCTTAACCCGACGAGTAAACCACTTCTTCCTTGGGTTCCTAGTTAAATCTTCTAGACATATGGAACAATACTTTAAAAATAATCTTATGGATATACAACTTGGATTTGGACTTTTGGACACATGGCATGAGTTTATGATCTTGACTTAAGGAAACTAGATAACTTTTGAACTTAAAGGAGGGTAAAATATCCAACATATTTTTTATTATTATTTCTTTTTATCCAAACTTTAAATAAAGTTAAAACAAAAATAAATGAAATAAACTTCTTTATTATTATGTTTTAATCCAAACTTCAAATAGAGTTAAAATAAAAAGAAATGAAATAAACTTCGTAATTATTTATATTTTTATCAAAACTTTAAATAAAGTTAAAATACAAAGAAATTAAATAAACTTCTTTAAATATTTGGGATTTGACTAAAAATCATGAGACACCTTCATAACAATGGGACAAGGATAATCATTTTGACATGAAGATCTAGGATAAATTCCATTGCACTTAAAAGGATCATGAAACCACCAAAACTTTGATGACAAGAAAGTGGTACATTGTGCAAAAGAGGTGAGGAGATAAAAATAATTGAGGGGGTAAATTTTTGTGTTAAAACACAATATTTCCAAAAAAACCCTAACCCAATCTTTCCAAAACAACCTTAACCTGTAAATTTGCATTTTAAAAAGACAATCTTTAGAAATTAGTGAACAAAGGCTCTCTAAAATAAATTTTTCTAAGCCAATGATATTTTGGGCTTCCTTAAGAGCATTATAGGAGTGCCATTGGTGGTAATCATGGTCCATAAATAATTCCAAAAAAAAAAATTATGTCTTATTTTGGACGTTAGAAGAAGATCCCCGTTGAGATTTCAATCAAATGTGTCCCTACATGTCCTCAACAACAACAATATATACAAGCATGATATATAGAAGTATTAGAGTCTAATCTAGAATATTCAATTCCAACATGTAAACAAAGTAATTACATATATGGATACAAATATTTATAATTACACATGTAATGGACAAGAAATGAATATTTCTATTAATATAAACAAAGATACAGATGACAACCTTTGTCGGAACCTTGTTGAAATCGAGAAACCGAGTCCCTCCACCTGGGCCTCCACCACTTTAATCCACCATACAAAGGCAAGCTCACAAAGATAAAGGCAAGCTTGGGAAAGATCACTAAAGGCTGCTTCAAGGACAAAGGGATACAGACTCAACAATATAAGACCAGGGCACTCCAAAGTCCTCCTCCTCCAATGTCTCAGAGTACCTCAATATATAGCCCCTGAATGGGAAATGAAGGGTTGATGTTAGATTTTTATCATTTAAGCAATATGATCTTAGGATATTATCTAAAAGAATAACATGCACAACAATAAACACAAAAGACAAGAATTTTCCTCGGGGAAACCATAAAGGAGAAAACCCTGCAACTTCCTCAGAGATAGAATGAGCACCAATGGCAATAGTAAAACCCAAAAAAAATAAAGATGATCTCCAACAGCTTGTTCTCTCTCTCTCACTTGAGAGAGCTTCTCCTTTCTCACTCATGCGCCCTAGTGAGTGAGTGAGTGAGTGTGTGTTAAATAGAGAGTCTCACTCTCTATTTATATTATTTTTTTCACTTAATGTCCACTCCAACAAGTTGGCCCCACTTAACAATTACTTACCAGGGCTGACATCTCTATGAGAGTCTAATAAACCTAGTGCCCCACAACTATGGGGACTCTTCCCTCTGATCAACAAGGAGGGTTAAACTTGACTCAATTCCAGGGACTATTTCCCTAACTTACAATGGAGGGTTAATGTCAATGACTTTAGATGACTTGTTTACATTATTGAATATCCCGATCGGAACATCAAGGCATGACATGACTCAATTACATCGTAGATACTTCTTGGAATAAACATTGGGGTACAATACATAAGATATACAAGTCAATATATTCCGAAGTTACAAATACATCAACACTCCCTCTTAACTAAGAGGGTATTCTCTCAGCAAAATTTATCAGCACAAGTCTTCTTCTCTGTATCATCTGGATCATCATCAAGTCATCTTCATCTTCAGGTCATCTTCATTGTTAAGTCATCTTCATCAAGTCTATATCATCACTAGATCTGGATCATCACTGGATCATCATCGAGTCTAGATCATCACTTAATCTGGAGCATCACTGGATCATCATCATCATCACTGCTTCCTCTATCTCAATCAAATGGTGCTATCTCTTCATTCTTCTTGTCACATGAAGTTCTATAAAGCCAACCCTTTTTCATGCTGGTTGTAGGCCTAGCCTCCATGTAGGTCTTCTTTAGCGCTTATATCTAAACCTAAGTCAGAATGGCCCGCCCAGCACTTACATCTGACCATGGGAGGAACACATCCAACAACCATGTCAGAAAGGCACACCCAACACTTACATCTAACCATGAGAGGAACACATCCACCACCATGTTAGAAAGGCCCAACCCTTACATTCATCAGCATGATAGGACACACCTACTATCATCTGTGAAAAGGCCCAGCACTTACAACCATCATCATGATAGGACACACCTACTATCATCTATGGAATGGACCAACACTTGCAACCAGTGGCATGGTAGGACACAACTACTACCATCCATGGAAGGGTTCTTCACTTACATATGACCTCATCATGTAAGAAGGGCTCTCAGCTCTAGGCTGAGTATTCCTGGTAACTGACCAGGTGCCTCCATTCCCCCAAAGAATGGCTTCTCAGCACTAAGCTAAGTATTCCTGGTAACTGACCAAGTGCCTCCATTCTCCCAGAGAATGGCCTCTCAGCACTAAGCTGAGTGCTCTTGGTAACTGACCAAGGGCCTCCATTCTCCCAGAGAATGGCATCTCAGCACTAAGCTGAGTGTTCCTGGTAACTAACCAAGTGCCTCCATTCTCCCAGAGAATGGCCTCTCAGCCACCTCTCAGCACTAAGCTGAGTGTTCCAGGTAATTGACCAGGTGCCTCCATTCTCCCAGAGAATGGCATCTCAGCACTAAGCTGAGTGTTCTAGGTAACTAACCAGGTGCCTCCATTCTCCCAAAGAATGGCCTCTCAGCACTAAGCTGAGTGTTCCAGGTAACTGACCAGGTGCCTCCATTCTCCCAGAGAATGGCATCTCAACACTAAGCTGAGTGTTCCTGGTAACTGACCAGGTGCCTCCATTCTCCCAGAGAATGGCCTCTGAGCACTAAGCTAAGTGTTCCTGGTAACTGACCAGGTGCCTCCATTCTCCCAGAGAATGGCCTCTTGGCACTAAGCTAAGTGTTCTTGGTAACTAACCAGGTGCCTCCATTCTCCCAGAGAATGGCATCTCAGCACTAAGTTGAGTGTTCCTGTTAATTGACCAGGTGCCTCCATTCTCCTAGAGAATGGCCTTCAGCACTTGTTGGGCCTAGAAATGGCCCCTTTTGGACCACCCTTATCCACCCCTTTTTTCCTCATCCTACCCTATTGTGCAAGCTAAACAGACGTTTTTCCCTCACTTGGCCCCTCAACTCACAAAGGTATGGTTAATCATTGTCATATTTTATTAATGCTTTAGATTATGGTAATCAAGGCTCTACATGTTAAAATATGCTAACATATGATGGTTTATAAAGGTATTTCGAGATATAGAGAATGCAGGTGTAGCAGGCTGATCATGTCGATGGAAGGATGGAAATTCATTGCTAAAGCTAATCACCATCCATCCCACCGTTGCCCAAAGAACGCAGTCCCAGTGTATTATTCCATGCGAGCTGTACAAGGGTAGCTGCAACAGAATGCAAAATATTTGGAGGCAATAGTGTGCCACTGCTCAAAAGTAGCTATGATTTGTGGGATATATGCTCAATCAATCAGGATCATTATTTCTGGGTTGAATAACAACTTCCCTATATCTTCTACTCTCATCCTACCATGACTGTAACAATTATTGTAATTGAGGCAACCTGAAGATCAAAGATCTTCATGGCTGCCCAATAATAGGGATAGGATGTTATGATTGAAATTGTATAAATATGGGGAGCTATTCTAGGCTAGGGGTTGAAATTTTAACCAATTTATTGTATCAGCTATGACTGAGTTTGCGTGATTTATCTGCCCTCTTTAATACAAGGAGTTACTTCAGATCTCAGTGTTTTAACGTGCGTTATCTCCAACATCTCTGTGTGAAGGCTGGGCCCGCCTTCCCACAGGGATTGCTGAGTTAATTAGGAATTATATTTATTCTATTGTGTGATGTTGTGTTAATTTCCTCTCCTCATAGTAAGCTGCAACAGTTATTGATTTATAGTGTGGTATTAATTGTATTTCTTGGAAAGTTGCATTGGTATGGTGTGACAGTTGACTATATAGGTTAATTGTCTTTTATGCAACTGTGTGATAGCTATGACAGCTCTATTCATCCCAGGTTCTTTTAATTGCTATTCTGTAGATCCTTGTAGTTCATTCCCTTGCTTTTATAGTAGCAGAATTTCATTCATGTACTTTGAATTTATAGAATAGTTGAATTCAATTCATATTCTTTGGATTTCTAGAATAATTAGATAAAGATAATTGGGTGCATCATTAGATGGTTTGGCAATCAGGATTTCATTTTCTGCAAAAGTAGTCTAGACATGCTTTCTCAAATCTTTGAATTCTAGATTAAGAATAGTAAAAGGCAATTGTGGCTGTATTCTTTAGAAAGTAAATTAGATTAAGTGGATCTTTGGGATGAGCGTAGCTGAGCAGAGAGTAGGATTATTTACTTACAACAACTAAGTGTTTAAGCATATATAGTGCATATTATCCTTGAAATAAAATACTTCCTTGGGTTGACAATAAATATTGAACACTCTATATGTTAGCTTTAATTAACTTGCATATTGGTTGTCCAACATTTTGGCGTTGTTGCCGGGGAGGATAAGTATTAGACACTATGATAGTTGCATCGTGTAATTGTTTCTATTTATTCTTCTTCAGTTTTTTCTGTTTGCGTGATTTGGGTTGCATGAATACAAGAAGGGTAGAGCATGATCATCTTATAAATCCCAGAACCCCATAGAACACTAACGTTGTAGGTGGTCGAGGTCGTGGGTGAGGTATAGAATTGGGGAGAAGAACATTCATTGATGATTTGGTTGATAGAACCAATTCTTCTACCAAGGCTCGCTATCAAGAAACACCCATCAGAAGAAGTCTGCCAACCCAGGAGTGCCAACATTAGGCTCTACAGTGGAGAACACATGAGGAGCTGCAACACCCTCGAATATCCCTGTAGAGGAGGACAGATTTAGTACTACAGGATCGACTGATCAAGATCTAATCTATCACATTAACAGGAAGTTTGTAACTAAGGAGGAGTGGACACAGTTCCATCAGAAATTCGTCAATCAGTGGAAGAATGAAGAGGAGAAAATAGAAGAAACTTTATGAGTAACAGAAACGAATCCGAAGAGAAAGAGGCAATGGGAGAAAATCATCATCTTGAAGGTAATTCCCTACCTGAAGGGATGGTGGCTAGACTTCAGTTCCTAATTCAACAACCAGAAGGGATAACTCCTATGAAAAATATATCGCCATCGGTGTTGCCCTATTTTTATGGAAAAGCGACAAAGGATCCAAATGAATTTCTTTTCGAATTTGATATCCTCTGTCACAACTATGACTACACCACCAATGCATAGAAGCTGAAACTATTCCCTACCACTATGAAGGACAATGCATTACGTTGGTTTATGAGCCTAGGAGGCGGAACTGTCACTAATTGGGACAGGATGAAACAGGTGTTCCTGGAGAAATATTAGGAGTATTGCAATACCAAGGATAAGAGAGAATAACCGTTTAAAATGGTACAGAAGGATGATGAAAGTCTAGAATATTTTATCGAGAGGATTTTATATAATGTGCTAAGTGCTGGATAGACTAATATGGGGATAGATGTGCTCAAAACAATCCTACTTCGTGGGATTAGGGATGATTTCCTAGATATGTTAAACCTATTAGGAAAGGGGTATATCTCCAAGGAGTCTTTCAAGAAAATTGTGGAGCTATGTAAAAGGTACTCCAGGGGATCCTCCGGGAATAACAGGCGAGAAAAATGGGACAAATTAGAACATGGTGTCTTCGACAGAACTCAGAAGTCATCTAATGGAGGAGCCACCCGTGCAGAGATAGGAAACCTCCTCGAAAATTTCAAAACAAAAATGATGAGCTCTATCTCCTCGGAAATAGATGTCCTGAGGGCAAAGCAGAAACAAGCAGTAGAGGATCTCACACTAGGTGTATTCTTCCCTCGATGTAGAAAGAACCACCCTCTAAAGGAGTGCCCGCTCGACAAGATAGAAGTGTGTCAGCTGTGCGAGCTGAACCATGACACAAAAGAATGCCCGTCACTAGCCCAAGTGAAGGCTATTCTACAAGCATCAACTCCAAAGGTGGAACTAGCCTACTTTATTACACAAAAGAAGCCCTGACAGCCTCAAAATCAAGGTATAACTCCAGACTCGTTTCCATTTTTGAATAACATGAATAATTGGAATAATATGCAGCACATCAATACACAATTCCCTTCATCTTATTCTAATCCTCAATGGTACCTCTCTTAACCTTCAATGCAAAATTTTAACTCTTGGAACCCATGGGTTCATCCACCTCAGCCACCGCACCAACCAAAATCTTGGTCTCCTAGATGGAGGAATTTCCATCCAGGGAACCAGTTTCCTCAACAGCTTCCACATCAACCATTTTCTCAATAGCCATACCCTCCTTAATATCCTCAATATCCTCATCCTTATCAGTAGTGGTAGCTGCAACTTCAAAACAATGCTACCCCAATATGTCGATACAACCTTAGCTGCCTGCTCAACCTAATCCTAACCCAAATAATAAAATAGTCCATCAATTTGAGACTATCAACATGCCTACGTACTCCCTTACTCCTGTACCCTACAACGATATTCGCTTACGATCAGGAAAGGTAGTGGAGCCTTTGATCATTGAGGATGTTCCATCCCCTGTGCATGAAGAAGGGGTGAACCCACAGTATTTATCTAATGTGACCCCCATCATTGAATATGTTGAACATCCTACTAATATGTCGGTTGAAACATAGAATAATACATCTACCGACACACAGCCTACTCAGCTGATTAGGGAACCATCGTACCCTGAAAGATTAATGCTACCAAAGGTAGTGGGACAACCTCAGTTTAATCTCTTAAGAGAGTTAAAAAATATTTATGTTAAAATTTCCCTCCTTTAGGCTCTTCAAGATGTACCTATCTATGCTAGAACTGTTTGGGATCTGTGTATAAGGAAACCAGGAAGGAAACCTAGGGATCCTCCCACTGTTCATGTCACAGGGAAATAATCTGCATTGATAATGGAAAAAACCCTCTTGGCCAAATATGAGGATCCTGGGAATCCCACTGTCACTGTCCAAATTGGGAATACACAGATACCCAATGTACTGGTATATTTAGGAGCAGTAATTAATGTTATGACTATTGAAACTATAAAAAAACTTGGGCTCACTAATCTCAGACCAACCCCCACCATTTTAGAACTGGCAGATAGATCCAATATTAAACCTGAAGGATTTTTGGATGATCTCATCATCTCAGTTGATTCTTAGGAGTAACCTACTGAATTCTTGGTTTTACAACCTAAGTCATAGCTAGGAGGACACCCACTGATCCTGGGAAGGCCTTGGTTACCTACAGCTAATGCTTGCATCAGCTGTTGATTTGGGTCTATGACCATATTAGATGGCACCGAGATAAAAAACCTCACTCTCTATTCTCTAGCTCGACCGAGCTTAGAAGCTGAAACTCCTTTATGGATGGAGCCAGAGGAAGAAGAGTGCGTTCAGCCATTATTAACAATAGGGAGGGCCTTAACCTTTAAGGATGAAACTGAAGAGGATGCCATTAAAATTTCATCAGTGAACCCACTTCTGTCAATAAGGAAATTTATCAAATCCTGAATATTACTCTAAGTGAGGAGGAATAAGAAAATCTCACATAAGAGGCATTAGTCAGTAACACTCATATAGTCCCAGTATTGAAAAATTTGAAAAGTGTTCCTATCGAGGTAGAGTCTGGAAAAACCTTGAATATTAACCCGGGCTTTTCCCTAAATGAACTGAAGCACCTGATCAGTCTCTTAAAAGAACACAAGGGGGAATTTGCCCATGAGTACATAGACATGAGGGGTATTCCCTCTAATTTGTGCACCCATCATATTTACATCAAAAGTGACTCCCGGCCTGTGTGCCAGCCTCAACAATGAATGAACCCCAATCTTAGGGACATAGTGAAGGAAGAAATTCAGAAACTCTTGGAAGCAGGATTTATATATCCTATTTCAAATAGCAAGTGGGTGTCCCCATTCGTAATAGTACCCAAGAAGAATGGTAAATGGAGAGTTTGTGTTGACTATAGAGAGATGAACAAGGCAACACAAAAAGATCATTTTCCCTTGCCTTTCATTGACCAAGTACTTGAAACCTTATCCAAAAGAAGTTCTTCTCCTACCTGGAAGGGTTTAGTGGGTACAATCAGATCCAGATTGCTCTTGAAGACCAGGATAAAACTACCTTCACTTGTCCCTGGGAAACTTTTACATACAGAGTGCTTCCCTTTGGTTTATGTAATGCACCAGCAAAATTTCAAAGAGCTGTGATTGGAATATTTTCAGAATTAGTTAATGATAGTATGGAAATTTTTATGGATGATTTTACTCCTTATGGCAAGGATTCTGAAGAAGCATTGGAAAATTTGGAAAAAGGTTTCAACTTGTTGTGAATAGACCCAGCTCTCTTTAAGCACTGAAAAGTGCCATATGATGATGAGTGAAGGAGTAGTGTTGGGGCATTTCATCTCTGCTAATGGCATCCAGGTGGATCCCTCAAAAATCAAGGTAATAAAAAATATACCTACTCCTGTAACTCAAAAAGAAGTGCGAAGTTTCCTAGGGCATACTGGATATTACCAAATATTTATAGAAAACTTTTCCAAAATTGCCTCTCCTTTGTTTTCACTGTTAATGAAGGATGTGCAATTTGTTTGGAATGAGGAATTCCAGAAAGAATTTGTTAAACTTAAGGAGAAGCTGTCCACAAATCCCATCTTAAGAGGACCCAATTGGACCCTGCCTTTTCACATTTCTTTAGATGCTTCTGATACTGCCATTGGAGCATTTTTAGGACAGCAAGATGGTCAAGTACCTTATGCAGTTTATTATATTAGTAAAAACTTAGCCCCTGTTGAACTTAATTATACTATTACTGAGAAGGAGTTCTTAGCCATTGTTTACTCCATTAACAAATTTTGACATTATATTACTGGATATCCTACATTTGTGCACACTGACCACTCGGCCATCAAATATCTAATGAATAAACCTATTACTAATGCCAGGGTGACTAGGTGGCTTTTATTATTATATGAATTTGATATTACCATTATAGATAGACCTGGAAGAGAAAATGTTGTTGCCAATTTCTTATCTCGTTTCACTAACAGTGATGATAACTTTCCTGTTGAGGACTCTTTTCCAGATGAACACTTATTTGCAGTTTCAGCTCACTCCCCTTGGTATCCAGATGTCGCTAATTACTTGGCTGCAGGAAAGCTTCCAACACATTTTTCCAAAAGAGAAAAGAGGAATATTATTCAACAAAGTGCCAGGTATTGTTGGATAGACGGTCATCTCTTCTACACGGGCCCTGATCTTGAGATTAGAAGGTGTGTAAGAGACGATGAAATATTCCATATTTTGAATCCCTGCCATGATGATCCTTGTGGGGGGCATTTTACAGACAGGAGGATAGGACACAAAGCGTTGAGAATGGGCTATTATTCGCCGACCCTTTTTAGGGATGCAAAAATATATGTCCAGTCTTGTGATAGTTGCCAGAGGATGGGCCAGCCCAATAGATTAGATCAAATGCCTCTTCAACCACAATTAGTGGTTGAACCCTTTGATAGGTGGGATTTAGATATTGTTGGTCCTATCAGCCCTCATTCCAAGAAGAAATCCTACATCTTGGTCTATACTAACTACATGAAGAAATGGGTAGAATCTATGGCTCTGGTGAAGGCCAATGACCAGGCTATGATTGATTTCCTGTATGGTGAAATCTTTACCTGTTTTGGGGTACCCAAGGAAGTGGTTACCGATGGAGGACCGTAGTTTGTGTCGCATCAATTTGAAGCTCTGCTATGGAAGTACCATATTTAGCATCGGATAGATTCACCCTACCATCCCCAAGCCAATGGCTAGGTGGAAAGCACTAACAAAGTCAATTTAGCATCGGATAGATTCACCCTACCATCCCCAAGCCAATGGCTAGGTGGAAAGCACTAACAAAGTCATTCAAGCTATTCTTATCAAGACGGTCAAGAGCCATCGTAGAGATTGGGTTGATAGACTTTCGAAAGCATTGTGGGCATATCGTACCACTTGGCGCAACACTACAGGTTTCTCTCCTTATGAATTGGTGTATGGGAAAAGTGTTGTCTTCCCGATTGAATTTGAAATTAAGACTTTGAAGACAGCCATAGAGGTAAACCTAGATGTAACCGAAGCTCAGAAGAAAAGATTGAATCAATTGAATGAACTTGACGAGAACCGGTTAGCCACTGTGGATCAAACAGTATTAATTCAACAACAAAGATCCAATTGGAACGACCGATTCATGAAAAATAAAGTCTTCTGCGAGGGAGACTGGGCACTATTATATGATTCAAGATTCAAAAGAGACTTCAAGGGTAAATTACGCACAAGATGGCTGGGCCCATACATGGTAGAAAGAGTATTTGATAATGGTACAGTCCTCCTGGTAACCATTGATGAGAACCGTGCACCATTATTTGCTAATGGTCACAAGCTACGACTGTACCATAAGCCCATTTCAAAGGACGCATTTACCTCACAAATTGTAGCTAATCCAGACTACCAGTTAGAACAAGGGCAAGAATTTTTCTCTACCCCTATGAATCCTTAGTTAATTGTTGTAAATCTTATCTGAATCTTTGTACATAAATAAATTGTTTGTTTGTTTTTTCTGCTATTGTTATATTTTTCTTTTGCACTTGATCCATTTTTTTATTTATGAAATGTGCAAGGAAGCGCCTAAAGAGAGGTGGTCATCATCAGGCTTGTTGACCAGGGTCTTCCTTCTATAACTTCCTACACTGGAAGAAAATTACTTAAATAAATCTATTGCAGCCGCAACATGTTCCTTTATCCTATTTCCCACAACTGCAAAATTTTCAAAATCAGTCTTTTACCCATTCAATGTAGCTGCAACACCATTTTAATTTTTCCCTTTATTCCCTTTCATGCAGCTGCAACACCGTCTTACTTTTTGCCATTATTCCCTTTCGCGCAACTGCAACACCGTAAAACTTCCACCTTTATTCCCTTCTGTGCAGCTGCAACACCGTAAAAATCCCACCCTTACCTCGTTCTGCGCAGCTACAACACCATAAAAACTTCTGCCTTTTTCCTTTTCTGGCAGCTACAACATCGTAAACTTCCGTCAGCTTAACACCTTTTTCTGATTTCCGCAGTTGCAACACCGTTTTACTTTTGTCCATTTTCATCTTTTACAACAGCTGCAACACCGTCAACTTCCGTCATCTCAACGCCTTTTTTCGATTTCGACAGCTACAACACCATTTTACTTTTGTCCATTTTCACCTTTTCTAGCAGCGGCAACACTATCAACTTTCGTCAGCTTAAAATCTCTTTCCTATTCCGGCAGCTACGACACCTTTTTCGGTAGCTGTGACTCTGCTACATTTGGCTGATTTTTCTATAATCCAAGGCCACGAATGTGCTAAACTGTCTGATTTCTCTATGATCTACGGCTGTGACTCCTCTGTTATTGGCAGAACTATTTGCAACCGCGGTTAGCAACTCCTCCAAATATGGCTCTGATTCCTGATGCCGACGATTCGATTTATATTCCATCACTCATCATGTTTCCGACCAATTTGACACGATGGTTTTTGGTTTGCCAGTAGAAAAGGTCATTACAACATCCCTGTAATAATGATTACACTTAATGGCTGCACTTCACATACTCTACTATTCTCCAAAGAACACCATCCATTGCGTATTTTTGAAGGTATGGTTTTGATTAACTACTTGATTAAGTATTAATTGGATCTGACAATATTAATCATACCTTCCTTTCTGTGCCCATTATTACATTGTTAACTCTCCACTCGTGCGGCTTCATGACTAATTATGTTACCTAATCACTGCCACTATTCCTAATTTGGGATAAATTCCAAATAATCCGATGCGCTGAAACTTTCCAAATTTACCCAACTCCACTCTCAGCTATTCATGCATACTCTGTGCTTTAACCTCCATTGTCGGGATTTTTAATTTGTTGGACTACAACATACCTCTGAATGCATACAAACATGGGTATTCCAGCTCAGCATGAACCTCCAAACATGCGAGAACTCAAACGAAATGCTGAAATTTTTGTTATTTTTCAAGCTACAGGTTGGACTGAATTCTTCCAATGCCTGAATGGATTTCACCGTGAAACAGCTTTATAGTTCACCTTGAATCTTACAAAAACTCACTTAGAGGTCTGGGGATTGCATATTGAAGTCTCTGAAGCCATAGTGGCTAAGGTCACTGGCCTTCCTTAGGTGGGTAGAGCTTAGTTTGGACAAAGAACCCCCAATCCTGTAGCAGTACAGGATTTTCTTAGGGAAGGGGAGCACATTCAACTGTCACGGAGGGGGATAGCGTTACAGTCACTACCACACCCATGGAATCAAGTAGCAATTTTTCTCAAGAAGTATATCACTTGTGAAGGTAGGTATCAAATGGTATATCACTCTGAATTTCCTTTATTATCTCATCTCTGGCATAGGGCTTTGCTAAACATTCCATTTTATTTATTCAATTATTTACATCATATGGTGGGGTTTGTCCGAACCGCCAAGCATCCAATCTCTTCCCTTACCCACCATGGCCTCATTAAATTGATAATTTTATGAACCCTTGCTCAACAAACCCAAACCTAGGAGCAATTAACAGGTCAAGTTCAGGAACTCGTTCTTCTGCCCAGTGTTCTAATAGAAGAGGAAATGGAAGTACCTCTGCTCATGGGGCCTGTTCAAAATCAAGAAGAGTCATTAAATCCACAGTTGCGGGGAAATGTAGAGAAAAAAGAGGTTTGGAGTCCCTCCAATTTATTTGGGGGGTGAGATGATACTAGATTGGAGGATCAGTCAAGAGATCAAGCAGAACAATTGGGAGAGGATATACAAGAAAACCCTATGGAAAGACTAAATAATAGGGCAGCTGTGACAGCAGAGCTTGAAATTGGAGCATCATTAGATGCTATGATAGTTGAAATTGAAGATGTTAGACCTATGATAATACAAGAAAACACAGAGGTGGTGGCCATTAAATCTTCCCCTGAATGGGGAGAAACCCTGATTGAGGAAGAACATCCTGAAGTACAAGAAAATGTCAAAATTGAGGATATCCCTTCCACATCAGCCGCAAATTTAGAAACTCCAGCACCATGGAGAAAAAGGAGGAAATCAAAAGATGAAATAAAGGCATCACCACCAATAAGACGAAAAATAACTAGGTCAGTCATAGCAGCATGGGAACGATGGGCAACCTTAGAAGCACAAATTGAGTTCCCCATTCTTAGACCTAAAGAAATTGATACCCCACAGGAACCGGTTGTAGAAGAACCCCAAATTGAAGGACTTCTGTTTGAAAATGGGCTATTAAAAGAGGAAGTACAATCACTCCAGAAGAAATTAAAAATTGGAATGAAGCATGCAAAAAATAGAGTGAAAGGAAGCTGCACACATTGGTTGAAGCTGCAGACCAACTAGAAGGATCAAATCCTGCTGAGTTTGGTGATGAGGAAGAAAGAGTTGTTTGTCCTGCATGTGGAGAAATCTTTAACGAGTTAGGTTACAAGGTCATAGTTCATGTCTTTGCAACACAGCATCCTGCACCTACAGCTATGGAAGAATAGGGAAAACCTAATTGGAAAGATGGTGAGACTCCCCAAGAGAAACTCTAGGAAAAGGAGGTTGTAGATGAGCAGGATACTAATACACAAGAACCATCATATTTGAATATTCTTGCTGAAATTTCCACCCAATTTGGGACAGAGGAACTAGAGGATGAGGTTATTCCTGATTTTGTTGAGGAAGGTTGCACTGTGACCCCTGAACCCTCTTATGACACAAAAATAATAGAAATGGAACCATAGCAGTAGAACAATGATGAGGTCAAACAGGACATTGACACACAAGAACCAGCATCCTTGAATGTTCTTGTTCAAGTGGCCACCCAATTGAGGGAAGAAGAACCAGGGATTGAAGACATTTTGGAACTCAATGAAGAAATTTGTACTATGACTCCTAAACTGTCTCATGACACAGAGATATTAGAAATCAAATCCCAACAATAGGAAGATGAGGAAGTAAACCAGGATGTTGCTACACAAGAACCAACATCCTTGGAAATTTTAGTAGAGACTCTCGGGATGCAACAAGAAGCCAATCCTGAATTGGATATCATTCCTGATTTGAATTTAGGAGAAGATGAACAAACTCAATCACAATCCTTAGGTGATACTGAAATTATTGAGGAACAACTCCATATTGAAGTAGACATACAATCCCAGCAGCAAGAAGAAAAAGAAGGACAGGGATATGTCACACAAGAACCAGCAGCCCTGCATTCCCTTGGTGAAATTGTAGTTTATAATCAGGTAGATAAGAATATTAAAATTTAGGAGGAAGTTGTACCACAAGAACCAACATCCTCACAATCAGCTACCGAAGTTGCCATAGGAGAACCCCTGAAAGAGGATGTTGTTACACAAGAACCAGCCTCTCCAGAAGTTGTTTCAGGAATACCTATGGTTGAAGTTGTTGTAGAAGAAATTCTAGGAAGGGATGTTGTTACATAAGAACCAGCACCCCCAGAAGTAACTTCAGAAGTGCAGAATGTTCAATGTGGCACATCAGGTGATAAGGTGTGGACCGAACTCCCCCAAAATTTTATTAATCTAGATTCTGATAAGGAGGAGCATCCCGAAGAAGAAGAGATCCTGAAGCTTACAGAAGAACTCTCAGTCCTGAGAATGGAAGTAAGGAAGTGGAGGAGCCAGGTTGAAAGATACCAAGAAGGGAACTGAAAGAAAAATGGGCTAAAGAACTCATGACCCAGAAACTCCGTGAGGAAGGACTACAGAAGGAGCTAAGGGATCTAAAAAAGTTCAAGTCTATGTAGGTGGAAAAAGACCAGCTATATGCTCTTTATCAGGAATTATTGGGCACCAGAGTACCATCCTCCTCTTACCCTGTCTTTTTATTCGAGCAGTTTATTTGGTTTAAATTAAGGGCTATGAAAGAAGGGAGATAATATCAAATAGCAACCTCGGCGAAATTCTTGGAAACATTTCTAAGAAGTAATTTTGAGGACCAGAATTTGATATGTGAGCTTTATTTGCATGAGATGGCTTGTCCTTCAGACTGCCATTTGAATCCTGTTCCTTTTTCAAGCGATGTTCAGCTGAGGGCTTTTGCCTCCTTTGTGAGCAATCATGTTCAGTGGGAAAGGTCTTTCCAAACTTTTTCTCACAATGAATCCCACTCTAATATTTGGATCTGAAGTGAACCTCAAAATCCTCGTCTTCTCCTTGCTTGACATCAGAGTCTACTCTCATGCCCCATCCAAACTCGACATATAATGGAACTATAGGAAGGGGTTATTTCTACTTGTACCGGCCAGATTTCCATACATCAACAAACAACTTTGGAAGGTAGTAAGCACAGATGGTAGGTTGCCTCTCCAACCCTCAGAAATAGGGACCCTTACTATTATAGGAATTTTGAACAAGCACTTTCTAGGATTGAGGGTTATGTTGGATGCATAAGGGAATGTGGGGTTAATTGGCTGGGACTAAAATTTAAATTTCCTCTCATCTGGTGGCCAGTAAAACCATACAGGGAAGATTTCTCATTAACCAGGGCAGAAGAGCAGAAGTGTTGGAGATATTGGGTTGTCCATAAGGGATTTATAGAAAAAGAAGGAACATCTGAATTCCCATACAAGTTTTCTTCTCTCCATGAACAAAGGATAATGCCAGATTCAGATTCAGAATAATGGAGGTTGTTGCACGAGGACATGCAACAGGACAGTTGGGGGGAGATGTTGGGCCCTAAAATGGCCCCTTTTTTACCACCCTTATCCACCTCTTTTTGCCTCATCCTACCCTATTGTGCAAGCTAAACAGACGTTTTTTCCTCACTTGGACCCTCAAGTCACAAAGGTATGGTTAATCATTGTCTTATTTTATTAATGCTTAGGATTGTGGTAATAAAGGCTCTACATCTTAAAATATGCTAACATATGATGGTTTATAAAGGTATTTCAAGATATAGAGAATGCAGGTGTAGTGGGCCGAACATGCCGAGGGAAGGATGGACATTCATTGAAAAATCTAATCACCATCCATCCCATCGTTGCCCAAAGAATGAAGTCCCAGTGTATTATTCCATGCATGTTGTACAAGGGTAGCTGCAACAGATTGCGACAGATTTGGAGGCAACGGTGTGCTTCTGCTCAAAAGTAGCTGTGATCTGTGGGATATCTGCTCAATAAATCAGGATCATTATTTCTGGGTCGAATAACAGCTTCCCTATATCTTCTACTCTCATCTTGCCATGACTATAACAATTATTGTAATTGAGCAAGCCTGAAGATCAGAGATCTTCATGGCTGCCCAATAATAGGGATAGGATGTTATGATTGAAATTGTATAAATATGGGGAGCTATTCTGAGCCAAGGGTTGAACTTTTAACCAATTTATTGTATCAGCTGTGATTGAGGTTGCCTGATTTATCTGCCCTCTTTAATACAAGGAGTTACTTCAAATCTCAGTGTTTTAACGTGCGTTATCTCCAGCATCTCTGTACGAAGGCTGGGCCCACCTTCCCATGGGGATTGTTGAGTTAATTAGGAATTATATTTATTCTATTATGTGATGTTGTGTTAATTTCCTTTCCTCATAGTAAGCTGCAATAGTTATTGATTTACAGTGTGTTATTAATTGCATTTCTTGGAAAGCTGTAGTGGTATGGTGTGACAGTCGACTGTATAGGTTAAATGTCTTTTATGCAACTGTGTGATAGCTCTGACAGATCTGTTCATCCCTGGTTCTTTTAATTGCTGTTCTGTAGATCCTTGTAGTTCATTCCTTTGATTTTACAATTGTAGAATTTCATTCCTGTACTTTGAATTTCTAGAATAGCTAAATTCAATTCATATTCTTTGGATTTCTAGAATAATTAGATAAATATAATTGGGTGCATATTAGATGGTTTGGAAATCAGGATTTCATTTTCTACAAAAATAATCTAGACATGCTTTCTCGAATCTTTCAATTCTAGATTAAGAATAGTAAAAGGTAATTGTGGCTGTATTCTTTAGAAAGTCAATTAGATTAAGTGGATCTTTGGGATGAGCGTAGCTGAGCAGAGAGTAGGATTATTTACTTACAACAACTCAGTTTTTAAGCATATATAGTGCATATTATCCTTGAAATAAAAGACTTCCCTGGGTTGACAATAAATATTGAACACTCTGTATGTTAGCTTTAGTTAACTTGCATATCGGGTGCCCAACAACACTTATATCTGATCATGTGGGAATACATCCCTTAATCACATTAGAATGGATCTGCACTTATCATTATGGGAACACATCCCACAATAACATCAGAATATCTCTGCATTGATCATGTGGTAACACAACCCACAATCACATCAGAAAATATCTACACTTACATCTGACCATGTGAAGCTCAACCTTCCACCATGTGAGAAAGGCCAACGCACTTATATCTAACCATGGAAGGAACCAATTCTCTCACCATGTCAGAAGGGCTCATGGACTCATCACTTCTCATTGGAAGGAACCTCGATCTGGAGAACACCAAGCTTCTCCCTGAAGTACTCAAACTTCACTCTGGCCAGATCTAGCATAGAATCACATCAGGACTGATTATGTCCAAGGATAACCTGCGAGCTTCGCCAGGACCTATTACATCTGAGGACAACCTACAAGACCGATTACGTCTGAGCAACCTATGAGCTTCACCAGGATTTATGCTCAGACAACCTATCTCACTAGATATGCTAGAACTCCCTCTTTCGAGAGATCTCGATCTGGATCACATACTGGAGCTTCACTGCTCCTCTCTGCATCATACAAAAATGCAAGTCAGATCAACCAAATCAAATAGTAGTTTTCAAAAGAAACATACTACCTCCCAAATAGCAAGTGGCAACATATTTTTCCTCAACTATAATCAGTGCCACGCAGGACTGCTTCCTGCTACACCAAGAAGTGATCTTCCTATCAATGGAACTGCCTACCCAATCCGAATCCACATAACCCTCCAGGTTAATGTTCTTATTCGCCTCATACTTGAGCCCATACTCAACTGTACCCTTCAGGTACCTTACTGCATGCTTTGCAACCATTAGGTGAACATGTCTCAATGTGTTCATAGGAAAGAAAATATCTGGTCTTGTATTCGCCAGGTACATCAAGGAACAAATCATCTGATGATACATCGTGATATCAACCATCTCTGATGAAGCAACACTCAATAGCTTCAGGTTTGATGCCATAGGTGTGGTCATGGACTTGCAGTCCATCATCCTAAACCTCTTCAGGATCTCTACTGCATACTTCCCTTGTCCTAGGGAGATTCCATCCGCATTCTGCCACACCTCCATGCTTAGAAAGTAGTGCGTCATATCTAAGTCCTTCATCTCGAACTCGGGAGCTAGTCTCCTTCTTACAACTTTAATGAGTTCCTCTTTTCTGTCAGGAACAAGTCATCGACATGTAACAGGAGCATCACTGGTCTTCCACCTTCAACCTTGAAGAAAAGGTTGGAATCCGATTTACTCTCAGTAAAGCCTAGAGTCATCAGTAAGCTATCCATCCTGTCGTACCATGTCGAACATCGAGATCTTCTGCAGTCACTCCCTTTGAAGCGGAGCATCATTCTCCCTTTTCCTTTCGTACTTTATGCATTGAAACATTATGTACTGGAGTGACAAGTAGCTTCCTCTGCTACTAATATTCTATGTATCCATCTAGGGTCACTGGATACCAAGATCCTTTATCTTGAAAATGTTCTTCTCGCACCCATCTGCAAGCTTGTCATCCCTTGATCTTTGGAGCAAGTCTCATCCTTCTTTTCTTGTAGGTGATTGTACGCGATATTTCCTACAAGTCAAATGCATTTGTATGGTTAGAAACATTTCATAAGGCATATTCATAATGGAAAATTCTTATGCATAAATATATGATCATGCAACTATTTTAGCCAATACAACATTGATCCATATCTCACAGAAACTTTCTAGATGCCTTCCATCTCTACTAGGACAACATTGAGATTGTGCACTAATCCAATATGTCAGCAAAGAGTTTTCATTCTAGATAAGTAGCAATGGAGAGTTGTATAGCACCATGAGCTACTTACCCATCACATGCATCTTAGTAGTATATTGTCATTAATGCAAACATTATATCATGCATAACACATCAACTAAATATAAAAAGTGCATAACAAAACAATATCATGAAATTACAATTGAATACTTATCTTTATTTGTTTCGTGGGTAGACTCCTACTTTCAACTTCATCATCTTCTTCATTCATAACATCATCATTTCTTATCCAAATGCTTAATATAGATAAGAGGTTCTTTAAGAATTGAGTTCTTCATATTCCTCATCGCTTTAGGGATATTCTTTGGATGGTGAGAGCTTGATCTTAAGTTGCTCCCATATTCTGTTCTCTTATTGTAAGTTGAGCTTCTTCTTCTTCCCAGAGTCTACTAAAAGTAATCACTTCCTTCTGGCGTACATTCCTTGAATGAATGAATTCCATGATCCTGGGAGGCCATTATCACAACTTCTGCATTCTCCATTTCTTCTTATACCACTTCAAGTTGTTCTTTGATTTGAGAGACCCTTGTAAAGTATGACTGTATGGTCTCTACATTCTGGATCTTTCACATTCTTCAACTATTTTCTCAAATTCATCCTCTGATTTATGTTCTTTCCTTCAAATAGCTTGATCAAAGAATCAAACATCTCTTTCGATGTCTTTAGGGAATACACTTGTGGTATAAGGTGATCCATGATTGAATCAACAATTATATTCTTGGCCTTGACCAAGTTCTTCTTGTGTAAGGATTTTAGCCTCATCTCCCTCTAAAACTGGAACCCCTCTACTTATGTAGGTGTCCAATTCATTTTCTTCAAGAGCGAGTGAGATCCAATACAATTTGAGGTGTCTGTCTTGGTTTCGGAGCTAGCTGATCTAGGGTTTGTCAGAGAAACCCTAATTTAAAAAAATTGGAATCTTTCATATCTGATTGGATAGAAAGATAGACCTCTTCAAGGCGAGCTGTCCAATGTACTCATTTTCTGAAAATAGTGGAGGGAAGCCCTAGTTTACCAATTTCTTTTGCAGAAATTCCTGATACTGTTTCTATGGTATCTCTGAAATTACTACTCCTCTATGTCTGAAATTTTGTAAGGAGGTAACCTCTTCTATTATTGTTCCACCACCATAGGTTTCATCAGAATTGGTTTCACCCATTGGGACTTATTATCATTTTCCCAAGGTGACCTATTTCAGGACTGTTCATCATAGCAAAGTTGTACGGACTTCCACGTGTCACTGTTTCATCTTCGGGGTCTAGAAATTTTACCCCCAAAATAATTGTACGTGCCCTTTCTATAACATCTTGAGAAATTTCATTTGGACCTTCGTATCCCTATATATAGCAATTCTCCCCAGGTGTCCTATTTGGGGAGGAATCCTGTGAGAGGATGGAACCCTAACTTTGTGGAATTATATATCCGCGAATATAGAGAATATGAGGCTGAAACATGGATACAATGTACGTCAGGAATTTATCATCGGCATGTGAAAGTTTCAACTTCTCATCCTTCTCCAATCTTGAGATATAGCAAATCTACCAAAACTTATCAGTTTTAGTATTTTAAGGTTTTTCAGGCCCGAGGTCAAACTAGGGTTTGACTTTCCCGGAGTTTCACCCAACCAAAAATCTCGAACCAGTTCTCTAAACTTCAATTTGATGAGGAGAGCAATCCTATGCCAGGATCACTCAAAAATTCCTCTTCTATAAAAAGCCCTAATTTCCCGTACCAAAAATTGAAAATACCTGAAATTAAATTATGGTTCGACAAAAAGATGCGCCCTTCAATGGAGAGTTAGCCTAGCCTTTTTTTGCTGATGGATTGTGGGGAGAGACCCAAAAATTAACAAGCCCTAGCTTCTGTAGCTACACAATGTCTTCTTCTTAGGTTAGCTCTGATACCATTTTAGATTTTTATCATTTAAGCAATATGATCTTAGGATCTTATCTGAGAGAATAACACGCACAGCAATAAACACAAGAGACAAGAATTTTCCTTGAGGAAGCCATAAAGGAGAAAACCCCACAACTTCCTCAGAGATAGAGTGAGCACCAATTGCAGCACTAAAACCCGAAAACATAAATATGATCTCCAACAGCTTGTTCTCTCTCTCTCACTTGAGAGAGCTTGTTCTCTCTCTCTCACTTGAGAGAGCTTCTCCTCTCTCACTCACATGCCCTAGTGAGTGAGTGTGTAATAAATAGAGAGTCTCACTCTCTATTTATATTCTTTCGTTCACTTAATGTCTACTCCAATAAGTCATCCCCACTTAACAATTACTTACCAGGGCCGACATCTCTATGAGAGTCTAATAACCCTAGTGCCCCACAACTGTGGGGACTTTTCCCTTCGATCAACAGGGAGGGTTAAACTTGACTCAATTGTGGGGACTATTGGCCCGACTTACAATGGAGGATTAAAATCAATGACTTTACATGACTTGTTTACATTATTGAATCTCCCGATTGGAACATCGAGGCATGACATGACTCAATTACATTGCAGATACTTCCCAGAATAAACATTAGGGTACAATACATAAGATATACAAATGAATACATTTCGAAGTTACAAATACATCAACAGTCGAATTAGAGCGTTTCCTAGCATGTGGAAGGCCAAGGATGAAGTCCTTCGTTACTTGATGTGGAAAACTCCAAATATTTTTATTTTTTTAGCATAAATCCCGATGTATGTGGGTGACAATGGTGCAAGTTGCGTTTACGTGGGTTGTATACTTGTGAGCCGCGTATATATTCAAAAATGTCTTTTTAGGGGTTCCACTAGAGCATAAGGGTAATGATAAGAAAATGGGATAAAGGGAGTCTGCATAGGGACATGGATAGGCCATCAAAGCATGCTGTATTAGGTGTGGAAAATCACACTATAACGCCATCTTTTTGGATCTATTACATACTTTTGGGAAATGTTTGTGTTCATATCTGCTTAGCTGAGTTCTTTTGTCTTATACTAGGTGGTCCAGCTCGAGGGTGAAGTTGGGCAAGTGACTGTGGCTTCCCTCTTCTACTTTTGGGATGAACCGGGAAGCTCCAAGTGGTTTTCCCCCTTTTATTCCCAATACGCTTCCTTATTCCATGTTTGTTTAAATATTTGATTAACTGCAAAGTTCAATTCAGTTGAGTATTTATATTATAAATTACCATCGATATAATATATGTTGCTGATTTATTTAACTATTTAAATAAAGAACTATCTCCTTCATAACAATAGATTCATTGTATTTTGTAAATGATTAATTTACCTATTTTATGAGTTGTTTTAGCAATTTTGTATTTAAGAGGTTGTTTATCAAAATTATTGTATGCAAAAATATAAGTATTATAAACTCGATTCTCCTTACACAATTACCTTTTAAAATGTACCCAATAGTAAGAAGGAAATTAAGCCAATCCTTAAGTCTACCCTACGATATTTCATAACCATAGTTGTTATCTATAAGGTAGTTGTAGATAAATATCCTTAATACAAAGAAGGTAAAAACCATATCGATAGTTGTAATATTAAGAAAAGATTTGGACTTTTGTCGATAGGTACATAGATAGTAAATATCTACACAAACATCTTAGAGTTTAACAGTAACTTCTTATGCAATCTTTATACATGATACGGGTTAACTCACCCATAAGAGACTTCTTAACTATTTTAATACAAAAACTATGATGCAGGTCAAAATACTAGCAATCACAACTAAAAACTATACATCATAATACAATATGAAAAGTCATCCGGTATTTATAAACCCTTATATAAGTTTAGATCAAATTACCATGAGAGTTGCAAGGTCAACTCTATATACGCTAAAAATCAGAAGAGTTTAATTCCAAAATACTAAACCTTACAACAATAAACAATGTGATTTAATGGTGTTATGTAAATGTGAATTTATTGGCTCAAAGGATTATAAACATATTACATAAGTATGGTTCGAGGCCATAACACCATATGAGTGGAGTCCTTGACTCACAGGTTTCGAGCTCAGCAGGTGCAATTTATGTGAACATGATACCGAATTCATAGATAATCTCTTCTTATCTTGCCCTTACGCGCAAGAGGTGTGGAAATCTCTCACATATCATGCGGGCATTCCACACTTTTGGAATTCTTCAGATATCAAATTGGTTTGGAAGGATTGGATTAGCGGTCCACACTTCTCAACTCTTGTTGCCCTTCCGGTTTTTGTAGTTGGGGCATTTGGTTAGCTTAGAATAAGAAATTATTTGACGGAATTCTCATTCTGGCCCAAACTTATGCTGACCACAGTTTTGGTATCTTCAAAGTTTTTTTGGCACTGATCTCCCTTAAAACTCCTCGAATCGTCTCTGCGGCCATTATGGATAATAACTTTCCATGGGCCTTTGCTGATGGTGCCTCTCATGGTTGGCCACAGTTGGGTGGAGCTGGGGGTATTATCCACGTATCCCCCTCTAGGTCCATCCATTTTGCTACTGGGTTGGGGAAAGCCTCCAATAAAAAGTCTGAATTCGTGGCTGTCAACATCCTATTGAGGCTCGCTCTTGAACTTGGTGTGGACAGATTACAGGTTACTGGTGACTCTTTATTGGTTGTGTATTGTCTTAAAAAGCACAAGGCCCCGGTGGATATCTTTCTTCTTCCTCTCTTTGAGGACATTGGCAGAGTGAGGACCCACTTCTCTTTTCTTTCTTTTCAACGTATATTCTGAGAAGCTAGTGTGGTGGCTGATGGCCTATCCAAGAAAGGTTTGCTCCTTTCACCGGGATTCTTTGATAGATGGGAGATGAATAATGACCAGATGACCCCACTGGGTCTCAATGTCCATAGAATTTCCATTTAAGTTTTTTTTACTATGTAGAGTTTATAGATCAACGAGATCTTTAATTAGATATATTTGATTGATAGGGATGAATAGTCTTCATCTGGCTGTAGATGCAATGATCCTATAAGTTGAAATTCTCATATGCAAAATGTAATGACCGAGAGGTTAATAAACTATATAGTTTTATTTTAATAAAAATTACGATATTTTCCAAAAAAACAGAAACAAAAAACGCCATATCATATGAGTCCACTCATATAGGATAAAATCCAAGAATGACAAAACTGTTAATATAGGAATTCATATTATTATCACAAATAACAAATATTACCAGATTACCAACAAGAAACAAATGTGAGTTTACTTGTGAGTGTAAGTGTGACAATGCCATTATCCTCACTTTAAACTCAACCCAACCCATATAAATAAAGGAAAGACAAATGACACTGATATATTTAACTAGTTACTCACGAAGCCTCTATGCTCTGTCCAATAACATTAGACAAAGGTTAGAAAATGTGTTTTACTTGATAAAAAAATGATGATATTATTATTTGAAAAGGTTTCTTTTTTCTTCTTATGTGTTAAATGAATTTTTATATATTTATGTAAATTTATATTTTTTTACATATCTAAATATTATTAATTATAGTTCAATACTACATTTTTAAAAGTAGTTGATGAGTGTCATTTTTCAATTTTTTTTAATATAATGTAGTATACCAGCCACTTTTAAAAAGTGTGGTTGTGTTAGTTTAAAGTACTATTAAAAGTAATTTTTTTAGTTTTTTATTCATCTTATTATACCTGCCTCTCAGGTATATTGTAATCGATTGATTTTGACTTTGGTTGATTTTGGTCTATTTTGATGCAGGTTTAAAAAATTAAACTCTGTTTTGTAAAGAATCACTTAGGGATTTGTAAAATATTGTTTTTAATTTTGTTAAAAAAACTATTTTGTCTACCGCTGATTGGTGGATAGAAGCTGATGTCAACATTGAGATTTGGTATTGGATTTGAGTTGACATGTGTCCACATCACGTCATTAGATGACAAGTGGCAACTATGACATCATCTTGGTGTCAAATTATCCTCGTTCCTCTTCTTCCATTGAAAGCTCGCTGTATGATCTTCGGAATAATGAACGCATCGACGCCACGTCGCTTCGGATAACGGCGTTGGGATCCACCACAGTAATGAATCCGACCTTGAGCCTGTTTCCCGACGTCCAGAGCTGCAGAAAATCAGTAGACAGGGCTCTGAAGAAGCTCGCCGTAAAACGCAGTTCCAATCTCAACCACGAACAAGACTCTAGATCTAGATGACAAATTAATATTTCAAACAAAATTCGCAACATAACCCTTTTTTTTGTTCTGCCAGATCTCTAATGAACCAGGGATGCTCCTGCATCACATTAACAGATTGTTACACTACAAATTCCCTCGCAAAACTGTCAATAGCCACTGTGATAATGCCAGCCTTCAATGTTTTTAATGGAAAGAAAGCAAACATGGACATGTGCTTACCTACAGGAACATCTCCCTCGAGCTGGAGGCAGGCTCAGAAACATTATCAGAACAAGGAAGGAACCATTTGTCTGTAGCAGACGGACCTGGCAGCATTAGCGGCAAAGGCCTGTCAGGGATTTCGGGAATCTCCGCCAATCCATCTAGCATCTTCACAGCTTCGACCATTCGAGGTCTGAATGCCACCATAACATGCGAGCACAAAATACCCACCAAAACAAATCTCTCCATCATGCTCTTCGCTTCACTCTGCCGGATTCTTTCGTCTACTATTTCACTGGTTCTGCCTTTTTTCACCAGAGACCATGCCCAATCCGTGATGAGATAATCGGAGACAGAATTCCCAGAGGTTTCCAGCGCCTTTCTGCCGCTCATGATCTCCAATAGCAAAACACCAAAGCTATATACATCGCTCTTGTCTGTAAGTTGCCCGTAGAGAGCATATTCAGGGGCCAAGTAGCCGTGTGTCCCTGCTACTTTAGTCGTGATATGTGATCGTCCGTCTTTTGTCATCAACCTCGCCAGACCAAAATCGGCCACACAGGCATTCATTTCATCATCCAGCAGAATGTTAGTGGCCTTGATGTCTCTGTGATAAATCGCTGGCTCGATACCGTCGTGCAGATAAGCTAATCCCTTGGCAGTCCCCATGACGATATTCCTGCGCTGCGGCCAGCTCAAAGGCCGGACCTTGGACTTTAGTCCAAAGATATGATCATCTAGACTTCCATTGGGCATGTAATCGTATATCAGAAACCGCTGGTGGCCATCCCTCTTATCGCTGGCGACGCAGCAACCCCTCAAAACAACAAGATTCCGGTGCCTGATGTTGTTGATAATCTCCACTTCGTTCAGGAATTCGGAATCCCCTTCGGGCGTGCAGTTTCTAATTCTCTTCACAGCTATCTGTCCAGAATCCGGTAGTGTTCCCTTGTACACTGTGCCGAATCCCCCTTGACCGATGAAATTGATCGCGTTGAAATTATCGGTTGCGTTCCTGATCATTCGAATGTCGAACCACACTGCTCCGGTATTGGGTTTCACGGCTGTCTTTAGAAGTTTTTCGTTCCGCCTCACGAATCGCCTGTGCAGAACCGCCTCTGGATCAATCCTCATCACCCACAGACAGTAGAAAAGCCCTAGAACACATATTACTATGAGTGCCAGGGCAATGGCAATGAAAGTGTAGACCAGAACTAGGCGATCCGACGCGGTTTGGACGAGCGGCACCCGGAGGATACACTCAGCAGTAATTCTGTTCTTCGGGCCGAACTCATTAACAACTCCGGCCACATACAAACAGGTGAAATAAAAGCATTTCCTACTTGTTTCCTCGTCTGTCAAGTTCTTGCAAGTGTCCACCAATATCTTGGTAACGAGGCTTCCACTTTGCGTGCATTCTAGACAGGCGCCCACATTTGAGAGATCGCCTTTGCAGGCCGAGTCTAGCAGAATCGTCCCCACTGTGCTATTCGAGTCCTGCTTGGTCTGTATTCCGGCGCAAAGCTCTGGGCTCGAAACGAACTCAGACGTATTCTGGAAACAGCCTGCCACCAAGTCTGGTGAGAGAGCCAGAGACTCCAGCTGCTGTTGAAATAGCTCGAAACAGGAGACAGCAGAGGCATTACTGGGAAACTCAAATATGGATGCATCTCTCAAATACTGAGCTAATCCTATGCCGAGCAAGCCCCGCAATGTCTGGCAGCAGTCGGCTTTATTATTGAGCGATTGACAGAAAGATTTGTCCCAAGGAATTTGACGGACATAATCAAGATCCATTGGACATGCCGTATCAGAGCCCAACGCCCAGTTCAACAGCAACAGTAGCAGCAGGATATTCCTCATCTTCGTTTTAGTTTTTGAGAAGCGTTGCTGTTTTTCCAGCAATTATAAAAACTGGGGCCGAGGATATATCACCAGGGTTGGAATTTCAAATAACTGACACCCGTCAAAATTGTTGGTAACAATCAAAATCTGAAAGGTTTTTTATATTCCAAGTCAAATTTTGACGGTCTCGGTCAAATCTTAGCTGTATTTGACGGGTAAATTGACCCATGACGGGCATTTACCCGTCAAATTCCATCCCTGTATATCACATCAATGCAATGCACCGACTAACAGTATGCAATGCACCGAAGCCTTGCAGTTTCCAAATTGTGTACGTCTGTAATGAATGGATTCCTGATCCTAGATGGAATTCTGCGCGCTAAAAATCTGGTGCCACGAGGTTTTGAAACGTCGACACATTTACGAGTGCCTCCAACAGGATCGGTGCTGAAGTACATGTAATTTAAGTTGAATTGTTTTACTAATATTCAAAAGTAATATCGCTGATAATTAGGTGAGCTAACTTTGAATAGATATATATTAACTCCTCTGTTTAAAGTAATCACACATGTTTAGTAATATTATATAATAACGAAGATAATCATTTATTAATTTAATTATTGTTTTTTATATTCTTTGATCAATGCAATGCAAATGCAATGTGAATGGAATGCGTTCAGTGCAGTCTGGACTTATATATCAAGATTTGTTTTTCCGATATAAAAATCAAGGTATAATTAGATTATATAATCTATGTATTTATTACAAAGTCTTTAACAAAGACAATATGCCACTTACAAAATTTAAAGCTATATCCAATAAGCCATTTCATGAATTCTTATTTATTCAATTAATGTTAAATGGAAAGAAGTGTCTATATATAAAGTTAAAGTATAAAATTAATGTTAAATGGTTTCATGAATTTTTATTTATTCAAGTAAAATTAATGTTAAATAATGTTAAATAGAAAAAAGTGTCCATATTAAATACATTAGTGTACACTAAAATGCCTAAAATTTCTAATTTTGTTGTGATTTTTTTTTTCAAATTTAATATATTTTTAATCATTACAAATAATTAAAATTTTAATGATATAAAAAAAATAATAAGAAAATTCATTATATATTTTTTCTATTGTGTTATAGAAATTTAAAACTTTATTAACATAAGATTCAAACTCAATACAAGAATTTATTTTTAAAAACTTGGTCAAAATTGACAATGAATAAAGACGATATTATTTTGACTTACAAATAACGATACTAAAATTATTAAAACATATATTTATTTTACAAATTATTAAAACATATATTTAGTTTAAATTTTTGTAATTGTAATTGTTGTAAAATAATAATAAATATTTTAACTCGATGATAAAGGTATCAATTTATATTTATTTAATAAACATTTGCATTTTATATTTTAAATATATATATTTTATATTTTAAATTTATAAATAATAATAGACATGTGTATTTTCTATTTTCTTTAGAACTTTTGTCATCTAGTTTTATTCTAATAAAAAAAACATATTGGAAAAGGAATCTCGATACTTTTGAATGTGTTAAGACGTATAAATGTGTTAAGAGGTGAAATTGTAATGGGGTATAGTAATTTTATTTGAAAGATGGAGTTAATTTTGGTGAATATTTGATATCACATGATTTGAGGCTTGATGAAAAACTAAAGATATTGCTTATCTTGAGAATATTATAGGAGGTTGAAACCATCAATTTGGTTTTAGGGTAACACTTAAAACTACTTTTGATTGGTTAGGAGACCATAAATATGTTAAAAACCCAAGAACCAGAGAAATATGACAAGAGTGGACATCTATTCTTTTATATACTACATTACACTAATAATATATCCAAATTAAAATGCAAACTAAGATCATTAACATAGTGACACCATGTCTAAACCAAACCCCTACACCACATCACAAGCTCTATCCTAATTATGAAGCTTTGAAATGAGACAAAGATGTTTATTTTCCTAGTGCAAAACAAACAAACAAAAATTGTCAAATTACCTTTTCATATTTTGGATTGGGTTGTTATTAAAATCTCCTTTAGAAAATGGTGTTTTACTAGAAATATACTTTTGAGCATTCCTTTCCATCCTCTTAAAAAAATAATCTCTCCTTTCGTTATTAAACTTATAAATCTAATGAGTGCGACTATTAATACTCATATTTAGTCTCTTTCTCTTTTTCTTATGTTAAATCATTTATTAGTGTATTATGACCAACAACAACATTTCTTATAGCCTTTCCTTCCATATCCATGTCATAAAGTAGTGAATGTTTGTTTTTCTTGCGTATAAATTGCAAAGGAATATCATTTTAGTAAAGGTGATTCTCTCTCTTTCTCATTCTTTTTCACTCTATCTATGTTTAATGTTAGAAACCTATTTCAAAGGTTTCATGTACATATTCTAAAATTATTCTTTTCAGTTACATATATAAATATCCACTTAACTTTGGACCTAGAAGGCCAAAGGTCACCCATGATCAAGTATAAATAAGACATTTCTTAATGAAATATTTATCTTGGGAATTATTCCACAATAGTGGTAACAAAGAAGGGATCTTCCTTAGCTCATTTCTCTCTTGTTAGATCCTAGTTTTATCTCGTTGCCATATTCCTTTTCTCTCTATCCCTCTGCTATCTCCCATTACTACCATTCCCTCATCCTTCAAACCTAATACTTGCAATGGGTATTATTCTCCGTTTTTTTTTTCTGTATACCTGGGTGTGTGTTTTTGTATAAAAACTAATAAGAAACATGGCTACTTTAAGAAAATTGTGGGGAAGCTTTTGAATTTGGTAATGAATAACATCATAAGTTGACCGATTGAAGCAATACATAAAACCTGATACAAATTACCTGCCATCATAGACTGATACACATTATTGGCCATCATAGACTAATACATCAATATATTTTCTTCTGAGAAGTTCCGACATATTGGCTTCCAGGAACACTTCGAATGCATGTGCTCTCAGGATACATACACGATGAATGTTTCTCATCAACTATTCCTAGAGAATTTTACGGAGGTTTATATAACAAGTTCAAATTGACATGGCATAAACAGCCAACAATACATTGTATCTGACATGGATCAATATTGGCCATACATTGTGAACAAATGCCACGGAACACAAGGCGAACTCCTCCAATACTTACCCTGGGATTTGAGAATTTCGCTTGCCTTGTGTTTCGTCTTTGATGTGCATTCAAGTTGAAGGAGCATACACAATTTGCAGATGGCACCAATCTGCACCATTTCCTTAAGAAGGCCAGGGGTCGGAGAGGGCTTGCAGAGCGACCAGAGTATTCGAACTGCTTTCTCGGTTGCAGCTTGTGAGATTCTCAATATCTTCTTGGAGATTGAAGCTATGCCCATGGCATGATCAATTGTTGCAGCTCTTCCCTCTGCACATTCACAGAAAATATCCAGAAGACACAGCATCTTTTCACAAGTTATTCCCTGCGATTCAAGCAGTGATTCAATCAATACATAAATAGCTCCAGTCTCTATCGCCTTGATTCTATTCTTTCTTGAGGGATAACAGATGGCCATCAAAACCTCCAGAGAATAAATAGTTGATTGAGGGCAGACTTCCTCTGTCATAAGTTGAAGGAGTCCTCCAATCAAATCTTCGTCCGTATTCATAACGAGCTGTTGCAGCCTCTTCTGCCCACTGCTCGAAAGGGTCTTCAATAACATGACCGAATGTAATCTGTTGGACTTCTCGATGGAGTCTTTGGAATACAACTATACATTTATCTAAAAGTTTTTTATTACCAAGTTCATTTAAATTTGATTTAATAGTTGTATCATTATTATAGATAACCAATAACTATCTCATAGTTAATCTAATAATTATGTAATATATAACTATGATTAGAGTTGAAGTTAAGTTAATATTTGTAGAATCATTGGAATTAATTCAAAAGTTGATATATCAACAATTGCACTTCAAGTAAAAGTCATGATTGGAGTTGAAGTTAAGATAATAGTTTTATCATCAATGGAACTATAAAGAAGTAAATTGTTAATTTAGAATTTTGAAAGACCCTCATAAAATCAATATAACAGTATAGTTGCAGTACACTTCTCATTCTCATCCATAGATGAAAAAACATTGATGGTAGTCCACCCAAAATTCTAAGATATATATTTTTATGTGCGTAAAGATATAAAGTCCTATTTGTGTAATTAGCTAAATGCCCAACTTCCAGATGGAGGAGTTTATTAGGAGTTTGGAGGAGTTTATTAGGAGTTTTAAGGATTTTATTAGGACTTTGACAATAACTTAGGAGTTCTAATGATTTCATTAGGAGTTCAGACTCCTAGATGCCAAATGTACTTCGACTAGAAGCCTTAAGCAATTAGAGTTGAAGTTAAGCTAATAGTTGTAAAATCACTAGAGTTAAACTAGTCGTTGTATATAATAGTTAAGCTAATAGCTATCTAATATAACCGTGATTAGAGTTGAAGTTAAGCTAATAGTTGTAGAATCATTGGAGCTAAGTTAATAGGTGTATCTAATAGCTAATTTAAAAGTTGATATATCATCAATTGCAATTCAAGTGAAAGTCATGATTTGAGTTGAAGTTAAGCTAATAGTTATATCATCAATGGAATTAAGCTCATAGTTGTATCTATTAATTGAGTAGTTGTATCCAATAATATTGAGCCGCTGTTAGGCTCACTAAATTGGCATCTGGATCTAAACTGTCAACAAAGTTCATGAAGTCCCATGCTTGGTAATAAACATGGATAGAATCATTAATAACATCAGAATTCATATCGTCTTCATAGAAGTCGATCATACAATATATTAATGACACTGCTCTCATCTTCCTAGACTTTTTGCCCAGGTCCCCGTGATACTTTTCTTCATCGACCATCAGATCTTCATTTACCACCAGCGGCAGCGATGTTGTAGCGTCACCGTCGGCAGAGCAAGTTTTGTCTGTAAGTATATTGATCAATTCTTGAGTATCATCATTGCCCTTTGCAATTCCTTGCTTCATATGATTCTCTGCCTTTTCAAAGGCCCATAGATTGACTATCCACGGGTTGTAGGCCATTTCTCCTGGCATTCGTATGAAGTCCAAAGCATCTCTGTAAATCGAAAAGTGATCATGACTTTAATATAAATAAACTATTCTCACAACAATGATATTAATTTATAGTCTTAAAAACTATTATTTCTCATTTCCTATTTATGCTAGTCTATAAAGAAACTTGGATATTTCTATAACATAAGTCAAGAATATTACTAGAAGTATGTAAGGAAGCTTGAATATGCTTGTTTTATGCTACATTGCAATAACCTATATCGGATTTAAATGGACATTTTTTAATTCATTTTTGTTTTAATTTCTTTCAAATTGTAATTATATTTGTTTTATCATATATTTTTATAGAAAAATTATCGTATTGCTATATATTTTCAATCTCTTCTTAGGAGGGAGGTACTAAGCAACTTTGTTGCTTATTCCACTTGTTTGTTATTAAATTTGATTTAGCAAAATCGAGTGTGAAATAAATAGCATAGTTAATCCACTAGTCGAGATTAGCTAGTCTCAGTTGATGCGAATGGCAGGGATTATCGTTGCAGAAGTTTGATAGAATCCATTTTTTTTGCAAGGCAGGTAACGCCAATTAAAACCCCAAAATCGAGTGGAATATTCGTCACAACCGGAATTAAATACAAATGTAATAGCAATAGGAGGAGAAGGTGGCATGAGGCAAAGGCTCATGAATCCACAGGTTGAGAATCATTTCATGGTGGGGGAGATGGTGAGGGATGTCTTAATGGGGATGCTAGATGTTCTCATTGTTCCATTTTCATTGGAGGATGGCTTATCCGGAGCAATTGTTCTTCCATACTTATCCTCACCACTATCCTGGTTGAAGTCGCTGTCAATGCCATCTCCACAGAATTTAATCAATAAGTATTTATACTCTGTGATTTCAACAGGATTTCCTTTACGATTTCACAAAAAATTAGACGCTTATTATCAATTAATGGAATATGTAGAAAATGTGACCTGTTAACCATCAAAGTATTAATAAATTGGATAGAAAATGTGACCTGTTAACCATCAAAGTATTAATAAATTGGAAATTTTTTTGGGGAAGTTGTTGATATTGTGAAGTTATGTAAAATGTAGGAAACGTGGAAAATTTTGGCATTAAGTTCTTGAGAATTTGGTGACATTCTATGGAAGTTGTTGATTAGTGTTAACTTATGCAAAAGATACATATTGTGGTAAGGTATGGCATTAAAATTCTTTAAAACTAGTGTACGTTTTATGGAACTTGTTAATTATTTTAAATTGATGCATAAATGTAGGAAATATGGCAAGGTCTGGCAAAGAAAATTTTAAGAACCCTGTAAACATTTTAGGGAAGTTGTTGATTATAGAAAATTTATCTTGAAAATATAGGAAATATGGGAGGGTCTTGCATTAAATTCTTAAGAAATTGTTAAGCATTTTAAATAAGCTATCGAGGTTGTAAATTTATGGAAAATCTAGGATTTATGGAATAATCTATTGAGGTTGTAAATTTATGGAAATGTTGGGAATTTAATTCTAGATAAATTGGTAGAAATTTTAGAAACTGTTGATTGAGGTAAATCAATGGAAAATATAGGAACATGACAAAGTCTAGCATTAAATTTGTAATAAGTTGGTAGACATTTTATGAAAAATGTTGATTATCCCAATTATTTTTTGGTGGGATTTAATTGGTCACAAAGTAGTGAATTGGTCATAGTAAGAGGATGGGATTCTCTATGCTTCGGTGGTTTGTACAATTACATTTGAAAATACAATTTGCTTCCACACCCACTCAATAAATAAAAAAATTTGATGTTAAGACTTTTTCGTGTAAGTACTTTCATGAATTTATTTAATCATTGTTAACACAAGTAATTTGGTGGCTTCCTTAGAGTTCTCTACTAATTTGTGGGCAATCTGGTTTGCTAATTTATCTTTGTAAATTTGTAATGTTTAATGTAGCTACCTTACCTACCTTGATTGGTTGGGAGTTATATAAGAAATTATTCTCATTTATTAGTCCCCGTCGTAGTCACCTACTATATGTTTCGATTTTTCTATTAGTTGCAATCAACATATGTTTTTTTCTAAAATTAGAATAATGTTAACATAAAATTTAGATTTATGATTAATTTTAAAAATTGCTATTTTTTAATTGGCAAATTACCTTGAATTGACTATTTTTTCATCATTGCCCAACATCACAATAAATAAAAAATAGACAAAAATAAAACCTTACCTTGGAAATTTACTTCATTACCATGCAACTTCACTCTCCAACTTACCTTTCCGTGCAAGTAATCACCTGTAATTTCTACACTTCATGTCATGATCCTTCATTCAATCGATTTCTAACTACATTGTTTTGCAATTTATCCTCACCCTATATGCTAACAGAGGTTGTGAGCTAACAGGAGCTGCAAGTTGTAAGTTAACCTTCACACGTAGCTCCTTAGTTTTCATTTCAATTGAAAATTTTAATCGGCTCCATTTTGGCCTGTGTTGGCATTGCACCTCCCCATACGCCTACCAGGGTAAGAGAAGCATGAAGCAACCTTTGTGTTGGATATGGGGTGAGAGTAACATGAAGCCTTAGGTATGTATCTTCATTAATCATGGTGCTTTCATTAGGTATTTTATCATATTTTTGCTCTCCATTCTATCTTGATGATGAATTCACAGATAATGGCTAACGAACTTGGTGGCAATGTGATTGGAAATTTGTAGAGCAATGAGGGGAAGTGTGAGTGATTACTGTGCTCAAAACGCCTTGTTCCTAGTTTTCGTTGTCAATGAAAAGTTATTTTCTGGATAGAGAGGATCTATTCTATCATGTTCTTGTGGATTTATTCCATGTTGATGGAAAGCATTATATGTATATGGTTTAGTGCGAGGCTTGTAGAATAAGAAGATAAATCCCATAATGGATTTCCAATTGTGTAGTTAAGTTCAATGAGTTAACTCAATGAAAATTTGTTCACTTTTTTCTTTCAAACGCTTTAATAATGGCACATCTCTTATCTATATTCATAAGAGAGACTCAAAAGAAAAATATGATGTTATAGAATTGTCAATCATTACAATGTAGCTAATTATCTTTTATGAAAAAAATGTTAATTTATAGAATTAGTGCTCTTTAAAACACTTCTCTTTTCATCTACATCTCTCCATCTACAAAGGGATTTGAAGCAGGTCTCCATAATACCTCGCTACCAGTACACTATTGTGGATGATTGTATTATTACATGCCATATTTATCCTCTACCATGTTATACAACTCTTTAAGCAATGATTGATTATTTCTATTTATGAACTATTTTTGTGGCATTTCAAAATTAAAAATATTAATTTGTGAACATATGAAAAGTAAAAAGTTATGCCAAATAAGTCAACAAAATTTAATTGGGGGATGAGAATGTTTTCAATCGTCTTTCTTAATTAATACACTTTTTTATACCATCTTGGTTAAAGTTGTGAGGAGGAGGTGCAGGGAACATGAACCAATTGCTGACCCAATTTGTTGATAAAGTTGGGGAAGGTTAGGTGCATGGGATATAACATAATATTGAGATTATATTTTGACACAGTCAGACATACATGATATAGATTGATTGGACCGTCCTTCCTGGTAATAGATTATTTGTTGAATCATTAAATAAAATAGAAAGCTTGATTCCCAACATTTTCGATCTTCAAGTATATTCATGTATTGTGTGATCCATAGTAATAAATTTATATGAAGTTTTTGCCACCCCTTAACAATAAATAACTGACAACCTACTAGCTTCATCGGCCCAATAACATAGTGGATTTTCTTCCAGTTTATTTTTTCTAAATGGTTCAATATATGTAATTTTAATGTTATTGTTTGAACCTGAAATGATATGATTTTGGTTTTATTTAGCTGATGTCAATGAAATTTTTTTTTTCACTCCCTATTAGATATGAATTTATCCGTTAAATCCAATTCGATGTGTTATTTAATATGATTATATATCAATTTAATTCGATTCTATGTAAATTTAAGTTTTATGTGTCAACCAGAAGCTAGTCACAACGTAAGGGATCATCTTACCCACCTAGACACCTGCCATGACTATTTGACCCGAAACCAATCGATATACCATGAGAAGGTTGAAGAGAGCTCTAAAACGCCTTGGCTCCAATTAAGTGGCTACATGCGATTAGAAGATTAAAGGAGCTGACTAAAAAGTATTTAATTTGGTAAACCGATAGCAAGAGAATTGAGCAAGTGCCCTACCAAAAAACCAATGCAGAAAACCATTGCATTTTGCAAAGGTACTTTATTTTACGTCTATATATGTTCAAGTCTTCTCCTTTCTATCTATTATGTCTCTATGGATTCTTATACTTATTTTTGGGTTATGTTAAATCTTACTTTACTACTTGAAGAAATAAAGGGCTTTTTTGGACCTTACTAGCTCAAGTTTTTTGGATCGAAGGCCTTTATGAAATAAACATTTCATTCTGGAATAGCAACACAATAACAACTAATGATCTTTGTAGAATTCCTTTATGTTTTAAGAGGACAACTTGTTCCATATTGTCTATCACCCAAATGAAAAATTCTCGGAATTACATTATTTATCTCATATCCCCTTTTCGCATTCTAGAATTCATGTGCTGAAATTTTTAGTTTTAGGGATTTTCCCTATTGAGCAAGGAAGAATAGATGTGGTCCTAGAAAGAATCACCACCTATATTGAGGTGAAAACCTTGCTTATATTGTACTGTATTAAGTCATCATCTTACTAATTTGACTCATAATTACCCTTAAACAACAACACAAACATGAGTTTAGATTGGTTGCTTCAATCTATATTAATTATCACATTTGTTCATGTGTGCATGATTGCTTGGAAGCGATGCCACTGCTTTGTTTCTATCCTACAGTATTAACATGATCATCATGTCTATTTGCTTGAAGAAATACGCAATGTTGTAAACAATTTTTTCTTTTATTTATTTATTTTTTATCTGGAAGAGGCTATGTTCATTGAGTGGGTTTGGATTTCGGGTTGTTCTTATATACCATGTTTATTACTTGTTCTTATATACCATGTTTATTACTTGTTGTTAGAATGTGTTTTGAAAAGAAATTTTCAATTTGTCAATATCCCACAAAAGCATCTCGTAGTGGTGGACTCTTTTTGAATCCAATTAAGGGGGTTGTATATACAAGTTCTTGAAGAAAGCTCAAACATTGAAGGAATTCATATATAAATAGTTCAAAATGCCCAAATATATAACTTTTTCATCTGGACAAACAAGATGCATTTGGACATTTCAATACTTTGCGTTGCTTTGTGCATTCATAGTTTCTCATTTAACAAAGATTCTATTTTTATTAATAAATTATCATTTAGTCATTAAAAATTCAAATTGTCAAACATAATAATATAAAAGCTTTTGCTAATTATAAATATTGTAAACTAGGGGATGATTACGTTTCCATTTCATCTCGCTCGTCTAATATTGGTGTAAAAAACATCAATTGTGGCCAGGCCATGCCATCATGTGAGATAAGTAGTTTCAATCTTATCATGTAGAAAACACAATCAAAAGTTACCATGAGGATTTTGATCTTATCATGTAGAAAACACAATCAAAAGTTACAATGAGGATTTTGATCTTATCATGTAGAAAACACAATCAAAAGATACAATAAGGATCAAATCTCAATTTTACTTCTTCTGTTTAGGATTTGAAGGCTAGGAAAGAATGAAGAAAAGGAAAAAAAATCATAACATCACTTTTATCTAAACATCCAATGGAACCAGAATCAAATATTGGCAAGTTAGTTTAATATGTGTACCAACTCTAAATGGTAATTCATTATTGTTAAATGGTAATTAATTATTGTTTGTAATTGATATTAAGCTCTATTAATTAAGATGATTGATGATTAAAAAGACACTATCAATATTTCTAAATATATATATAAAATTGAAACTTAGTGGAGAATGTAACAACCATTCCTCCCAACTATCCAAGCTATATCCAATGGACATACTAATTTAAATGCCAAATTCATATGTATTTGTTTTTTATATTATTTTTAAAATACTTTTATACTTCAAGTTAAAAATTATTTAATAATATTTTAATGTTTAAAATTAGAACTTATAAATCTAAATGTTAATTCATAAAATACATTCAAAATATTTGTTTTAATAACGTTTATTTATTTATTAAGAATTAATTTTATAATCTTTATAATATTGTTAATAAAGATGGTTAATAATTCTTAATAATAAAAGTTGGTTTACAAAAATATAAATATATTAATATTTAATAAGTAGTGATGGTTTGTTTTTGTTTTAAGGTAATTTGAGCTTCACTAGGTTTTGGGGAACGTCTCAGAATATAGTTAGTTTAGCACATGTTAAGGCGGAAATAGGTGATCTTGGTGCCCTAACCAGTAATGTTTAAGAAAACTTAGTGGGGAAGAACGATAGGGCTCCATATGTGGTGGATCTCGTCAAGACTTCGACTCATGATGCTCTTACTAGTTCTCTGGCTTGTGCTAGGAGAAAGGCAAAGGACATAAATGTTAAAAAGGAGTTTGAAAGCCTAACTATTGGCAAGGATTTCACACTGAAGAAGGTAGAAGGATTATGCGAATAAGTAGTGGTTGGAAAACTAGAATATATTAAAATGAGTTAGATGGATTTGGTGGGTTGAGTTGCTACAAAATGGAAATCCATTTTTAATTATTCTCCACGGGTCCTTTGGATTCCAAGAGGATGGTTTTTCTTTATTTTCTTGGATAAGGTCCACGTACTGAGGGTTCTGAAAGAATACTAGATAATCAATGAAGTTTCTCTGGCTTGTACAAAAGGTGTATAAACGACACCTATGGGTTCTATTGCCTGGTTTTCCCCTGCAATTTTGGTCGAAGGAGTTCTTAAGGAAAATAGTAAATCATCTAGGGCATTACATTACTGTTGATAAAGACTCTTTGCGGTCAGGTGACAAAAGGATGGCTCCGGTAATGGTAGATCTTGATATCCAGGAATGGTTACCAAAGTCCTTCTTGGTAAATTAGGGGGATATAGCTTTTGAACAGAGGATGGATTACAAAGGTAATCATTTCAGCTGTTTGATTTTCCATAATATGGGGCATGTCAAAAGTGAATGCTACTTTTTTATGAAGAATTCTCCTGGAAAGTTTCAGAAGAAGGATTTGGTTGCGGTCTGGCCATATTCCCCTGTTGAGGTCACTCAGAAGGAAGATGTGTTTATCTCAAAAGGTATGTGTAATGATTTTTCTCATGTTCCTTAAGAAGATATGACTTATAAAGAACTTGAATACATTACTTACGTGGAAAAGGATTATTCTAGGAGATCAAGCTTTAAACAAAACCCTTTTACTATCCCATTATCAAACTCTAGCTCCTGTAAGGTTTTTTATGAAAGATTATCATATTTAAGGGTTATGCACTCTGACAAGCTTCTGCTTAGTACTGACTTAGAGAACCCTCCTGTATTAGAAGATAATGCTACCATCAATTACCCTATTTTTGTGGCTTCCAATACAAGCTCTAACACTGTGGTAAGGATTAATGATGGTTTGTCTCTCGATTCCTCTGATGTTCGAGTAAAAAGGGTTGAAACTGAGGGGTCCATAGATAGATAAACAATTATAGAGCCGGTAAAAACCACACTTACCACCTATGGTAACAAAGTCATGGGTAGTTCAGATTGTTTTCCAATAAATTCCATAAGATGCCAGAATATGACGATCTAAAGAAAAAATAAGAAGAAGAACCATAGTGAAAATATTACTAATGAAGATGAAAAAGACCTACTCCTAGAAGCTGGTTACATTCTGATTTCGGATAGGACTCATATGGTTGAGGAAGATTCTAACACTTTGGTTAATTCCAATACGACACTTAGAGCACAGAAGCCCTATGTGGAAGTTCTAGAATGATTTGTATCTCTTACAACATTAGGGGCTTAGGGAGTGGCCAACCATTTTGAGCCCTCAAAAATTTTATTCACTGAAATAAAGTAGATATCTATTTCTTTGAAGAAACTATTAATTTAGGAACTAAAGCTTGTGATTTTATCCTAAGGATCCATAAATATTGGGAGTGTTGTGCTATAGATGTTGATGGGCTCTCTGGTGGGCTGGTAGTTGCTTGGAATCCTTCTACCTGTTCTTTCAAACCTTTTAGTACATGTTATGGTATCCTGTTGGAAGTGAAATTCATGGGTTTTGGGGAACCGTTTGCTCTTCAGACCCTTTGGATGACTACTTTTTAGAACTCTTTAAGAAGTTCCAGTTAGTTGATGTTGTGCCCTCTAAGCTCATTCCTACATGGAAAAGTAAAAGACTTGATTGCTTTCTTATGAAGGAAACCCTGGTTGATTTTTTTACAACATATAGAACTTGGGTTATACATAATAGTATTTCAGATCATCTCTCAATTGTTCTTCAAATTGTTGCTGACCCCCTAGAGTCACTTAGACCGTTCAAATTTGATCATTCTTGGTTAAAAAATGAACATTTCTTCCAAATGGTCAGGAAATTCTCGATAAACGTCATTTGTCCTAGATATTTGGATGTCATTGATCTTTTAGTTTTTAAGCTGGAGGCTCTTAAAAAACATGTTTCCTATTAGACCAAAAGAATAACCACATAGGACAGTTCCAATCTTTACCAAATTGAATCTACTATTTCTGCTATTATTTGTTCAAATCTGACAGGTTCGCTCTCATCTGAAGTCAAAGAAACCATTTTAAACCCTACCATCAAGTAGGATGAGATCCTAAAGAAGAATGAGGAGAATTTAAGGCTCAAAAGAAGAGCTATTTGGATTGAGGCGGGGGATAAGANAAGAAACCATTTTAAACCCTACCATCAAGTAGGATGAGATCCTAAAGAAGAATGAGGAGAATTTAAGGCTCAAAAGAAGAGCTATTTGGATTGAGGCGGGTGATAAGAATTTGAAGTTCTTCCATAAATATGCTTCTTATCGCAGGAATTTAAATACGATCTAGGAGATATATGATGAAAAAGGTGTAAATTCCTATTCTCAAGGAAAGATTAAAGAAGTAGTAGAATCTCACTTTAAATCCATTTTCAAAGATCCAAAGAAAACTCTAATTGGTAATAAGTTAAAAGTTCTTGAACTTTGTTCCTCTTTCTTTACTCAGGAAGATGGTATGGAGGTTGGAAAGGAAATTTATCTAGAGGAAATACTTAAGGTTCTGTTGAGTCAGTAAATTTTTCCTTCATTTTTGGTTTATTTTCTCTAGTTTTGGTTTGTTTTTGAATCACCCTCAGTTAATTTTTTGGTTTACTTTTCAGTTTTGGTCTCCTTAGAGATTCTATTAATGATTGAATAGTTTTTCGAACACATTTTGTTTAGGTTTTATTTGATTTTTAGTGGTCTTTTTAGTTTTTTAAAAAGGGGTAAAGAAGGTCTATGTTCAAAGGTTGAATCAATAATATGTTTAGAGACAAAGCAAACTTGTTTCTAAGCCAAGCAATGCTTTAAACCTCCGACAATTTAGAAAAAAGCTGCAAAACCGCGAGAAATTGGCCTAGAAAATATTCTTGTAGCGCTGGTGGAAAATTTAACAAAGGGCGCGCTACAAGAAAATCGCGCCCCTTTGTTTTTCAGATATTTTTGCAGTTTTTTCATCATGGCTTTCATTTGGAAGTGATTGATTGGGTTTTGCAAGGTGTTTAACACGTGTGAATGCAGTTTAGACACGAATCCTAGCAGTTATCAGTCACGCAGCCAAAGCAAATTCATCATTGCTAAAAACGTGGAATCAGTTGAGAAGATCATCAAATCTCGGCTTAAACTGTCAAATTTTTCGTTCCACATGCATTTTTATAGGAAGGCGAGTTCGTGGAGGAGAATCAAAACGCTAAAAAACTGGATTATGTTCCTGTGAAGGAAGACAGCAATGGCAACGCTAACAG
>LPNX010110136.1:0-12177 GCA_001517045.1 Pseudotsuga menziesii | reverse complement strand
ATTGTGTAGTATGATTAATGCACATGGTTTTCGTGTGTGCAGGAACATGATCATTGTTTCCAATCGATCCACAAAAGGATGATGGGGTTGTACGGAAGAAAGTACCAGTATTGTTAGCACATATTTCCATGTGGCAGGTTGCTAAGCGAGAGAGACTTTTACCTGCAAGAGGCATGTTTCTATGAGGATAAGCCACAGACTCGGTCACTCACGAGGATTAACTGAGGGGCATGCAATGAGGTGTTGACCTTACTCCTCAGTAACCATGAGTCTCTCTACAGCGTGGATTGGACTGAGTTAACATGGTCTCAGCCATCGCACTAACTCCCCACCACAAAAAGTGAGATATTTGAAGGGCATGAAGACGGTCATGGCACCCTTTGTAATGTCCCTCTAATACCTGGGTGCCAATATGTGTGGAAAAAAAAAATTGTTTACACTATTACTGTAGAGGAGACCAATATGTTAGCAGCAACCATTATCAAATTTCATATTAATTATGTCAAAACCCATGCGCGTTGTAAACCAGTCATTTGAGAATTATCTTTATGTAATTCACAACATGTCGTCATCATAGTGCCCTGAAGACGGCTTACTATGCATACCATAAATTAGTAAGATAATAGTCACATTTTTAATTATATTTTTGCAGTATCGCCTTCCTATTACCGTCCTGTACAAATAAGGATTAAGGATCAATCTTTCCTAAACAGTCATTCTTAGATTCAACTCACACATAATAAGACTTTCTACAGCTTCCTTACCACGAGAACATATGAAAAGGTAGTATACCAAAAGCACCCAAGATACAATGTCAAGGACACTCAAATTGTGACATCCCAAATGAACTAGAATTAATTCTTAGAAGGAATGCGAAATTGTTTCACTCTACATCAGGAATACTTAGTTATGCCAATTGGACTAATCTCATTTTTACGTTCCTTGATCACATAACATCCCCCAAACATAACATACATATTCCTTATTTTTCCCCATGAGATCCTTATGCCATATTACTATTCTCCTGAACCAACTTAGTCGTAAAGGACAATTCATAATACAAAAAACAAAGAAGAAACATGAGGTTATTATCATTACATACACATGCCACTTACTTTATAATCAGGCTACATAGGAACCTATACAAGTGCATAAAGGTTATCCCCATTTATAATCATCTTGAGTTCATTTATGTTTACCTTCAATTCTTGTCACTACATGATGATTCGACTACTGGTCCTGCAAGCACTTCAATAATTCTATACAACCACAATTAAGAGATCTTTCTCAACTCATAGGTTATTCAATAGACATAGTTGACATAGGCACGACAGATGCAATGCTTCGTCCACATAATAGCCCTTAGAATGATACAGATCTATATCAACAAATTGTAATTATGCATGACTAAAATCCCTATCACCATTCTTATAGCATTCGTCGAGCGATCCAAGTACAAGCAATAGGTGAAGGGACAAGAATCCCCAAGGCAGTTGTTAAGATACAACAGGGTTAGACAGTTACCGTTTGATGAATAGGATAAAAATAATATGTTACATAATCAAATGCATTTATACTATATGGTGCCCTACCATACTTTCATTATCCGCATACTCATTACAACTCCTTCGCTTCACTTCACAACTTAGCATTAAAATATTCAACTATTCAAAGAGGAAAATATAAACTCATTTTATAAATGCAGCTAGCCACTTTAACGACTAACACTAACAACTAGTAATTAAAACTTCTTCTTCTAAGTTAAAGGACTAGACCGACTGAAAGCTCAACTTTGACTTTCCACCCAACCAAGTGACTCTATCTGGCGTGCGTTATTCTGCCTAGAGTCACTCCCGAGCTTGGGCGACGAACCAACTAAGGTAGGGAGAAAACATTCCCAAGTGATTTCAACAAGTTCCATGGTTCGACCACACCATTTATCAACACAATGCTACCCTCCTACCCAATCGGGTGCCATTACTCTGGTCTGTACATAGTATAAACTCGCTTATCTCATAGATCGTGGTATAGAATTAAAGATTTCGCAAGGATAAATTCACGCAAACGTTGTATCCACTAGATCATGGCATAGACAAAGAACAACACACACGGTATAAATTAACGCAATCACCGCATCCACCAGATCATGGACATAGAGAATAACAACACATATTTTTAACATAGTATATATATTCATGCCATTGCTATATTCAGCAGAGTTTTAACAAAGAATAAAAGCTATATTCAGCAGAGTTTTAATAGAAAATAAAAGCTATATTCAACAGAGTTTTAACAGAAAATAAAAACTATATTCAGCAGAGTTTTTAACAGAAATAAAAGCTATACTCAGCAGAGTTTTAACAACAAAAATAAAATTCAGGCAATCATTGTATCGACCCGATCTGAGATCGTGGCATGGAGGGTAAGTAATCTACATAATTTTAACACAAATAAAAACTTGCCATCGTTGTATCCACCCGAATCACATCGTGGCATAGAGGGTAAGTAATCTACAGCATTTTAACACAAATACAAACTTGCCAGCATTTTAACACAAATAAAAACTTTCCAGCATTTTAACACAAATAAAAACTTGCCAGCATTTTGAAATAAAAACTTTCCATTGCTGTATCCACCCGATCTCACATCGTGGCATAGAGGGTAAGTAATATACAGCATTTTAACACAAATAAAAATGTGCCAGCATTTTAACACAAATAAAAACTTGTCATCGTTGTATCCACCCAATCTCAGATCGTGGCATAGAGGGTGAGTAATCTAAAGCATTTTAACACAAATAAAAACTTGCCATCGATGTATCCACCCAATCTTAGATTGTGGAATAGAGGGTAAGTAATCTACAGCATTTTAACACAAATAAAAACTTGCCAGCATTTTAACACAAATAAAAACTTGCCAGCGTTTTAAAATAAAAACTTGCCAGCATTTTAACACAAATAAAAACTTGCCAGCATTTTAAAACAAAAACTTGCCGTCGCTGTATCCACCCAATCTCATAGAGATAAACTATTGTGAATCCACATAAACAGATAATCGGTCCATCCATGAGATCATGACAACTCAAGGCTAGGATCAACCATGAAAATCGGGACAAATACCAGACTGAGTACATCAAATCGAGACAACATAAAGTTGAGATTAAGCATGAAATCAGGACCACATAAAGCTGGGATCAAGCATGAAATCGAATCAACATAAGGCTGAGATGAAGCAGCGCCGATTCAAAGCATGGGATCGTGACATCATATACCAAAATAGTAGATACAACATAACACAAGAAAGGTTCGAACGTAGATACTAGAATGGTTGCCGGAGACTCCCTTCATATTTATGGAGCAAGGCACAAATTCCCCTAACCTAGAATGCCCTCGGCCATGATTCATTCTTCACTTCCAGAGTTGTTCCCCCTCTCTTGTATTTTTTAACTTCCTTAAAAAGGTTGCAGGGCCCTCAAATTATTTTCTTCCCATGCATGTGGGATCGACGATATTGCCATTAACTCAGCAACCAAAATCCCTTCTCTTTTAGTATATTTTACCTTTCTAATTATTCAACTTAGCTTTTACTTTTAGTATAATCAACCTTTCTAATTATTCATCTTAGCTTTTTTCTTTATTTGTACTTCCCTTTCCATTTAACTATTTTAACCCTTTTTAAAGGTGGAGAGCATTTTGGAAAAAAGTGGCACATTCCTATTTTTTTAAATATAAAGTTCTCAAAATTATGTATTTCCACATTATCCAGACATTTAAAAATAATGCCAAATAATGTACCATTCTCTATATCTATACATATAGCATAATATGATGCTCCACAATATATGAAGGGAAAGGATTAAGATTTCTAAAGGTTTTTCCTTTAATAAAGGTTCTGTATCAATATGCTTTTCTTACAATTGTATCCCATTGTGTTATCTCTTTAATATATATAAATATATATCTGTTAAAGAGTCATTGTCATAAGAGCCTTGATTTATTTTTGCATATATATAATGTGGTATAAAATATCTTTTCAACTATATATAAGGCATTATGTAAATTAATATAGGAGTTAGCTCTCCATACTTCAACCGTTGCATGGTTCCCTTGTTTTATTAATTAAAGCATTGTCTTTCTTAATCGACTCCACTTTATATACCAAAGACTGCCATGCTAGTGATTAAACACTACTCCTTATTCTCTTAGTATTTACAAGCACACAACAATTTATTCATTGAGTTTCTGAGTTCCCCTTGTCCGGAAATCCCTTTCCCCCTAGTGGGTTCGTCGCCAAATGTTGTTTTAGTCATTCGAAGCTTTCAGTCATTAACCTTATCAATTATAACCACAACTTGAAAAAGGTTTATAGTCGATACTTACAGTGATATTTACTTACACGGTGAGCTCTTGGTCGAGGTGGCGAGGGTTGTTACATCCTCTCCCCCTTGAATTAACACCGTCCTCGGTGTTACCAGTTTTTCCAGCCTCGTCTCCTTTTCTTCTTCAGGTTCTTAATGCCTATTTTTATATTCTTTAATCCCTCTTGACAGGTGGGATTAGATCACCAAACCTGCATTTTAAGCATATATATGCATGTCTACTACATCAATAAAACATGACTACCATCATTGACATTGAGACAATCTAGAAACTTGATTGTACAATTTTCATAATCCACAGTGGCTCCAATATACCTCTCAGTTCTATCTATCAATAAATGAACATATTACCTCATGGGTACAAGTTTACCTGTAATGCACATACCTTTTCCCGCATTGTTCCTTTCTTTGGATGTCCTCCATCTCAGCACACCAAGTGCCAACAGTACTCCAAGTACCAATTCAAGCCACCCAACACAAGGACGATACCAACCCTTTGTGTAACTCCTTTGTGCTATTTAGGGTGCTTTATCATTATTCTTTTCTCTGGATGTTCCTCCATCACAGCACACCAAGTGCTAACAGTACTCCAAGTACCGATTCCAGCCACCCAACACAAGGATGATACCCTTGTATCTCCTTTTGTGCTCTCCACGGTGCTTCACCAAGCTGAGGCACTCCATTCTCGCACACCCCCACAGCGCCTAGAGGTTATTCTCTTCATAGAGTCCCACCACTCATGTGACAATCCTCTAATGTGTGTGGAATGAGTCTTAACCAAATGTCTTACATCTAGGCATCCCCAGAATGCATAGTGGTCCCTCACTGGCCCAGGGGAAAAACAAGGTAGCTTTCAACCACTACCTCCATCACCACCCTCGTGGTGATAACTTTATACACATGAGATTTAACTCATCATAGTTCTGGAGCTTTAGCCTTTTCTTACGGCCATAATTTCCCATGCCTGCAAGCACTCCATAAGTGGTCAGCACATCATATCATTTCTTCAAAGAACATCAAACTTTTTAACATAAGTCACGTCTTACTTTATTTCTCATTCACTAGATAAGAGTCTTTATACTAGTGCACTATTTTCACCACTAAGGCATTCTATTGATTTCTTAAGCACAACATATTTCATTACTTACCTTGGCTACACTGTAGCCCAAGTTCATAAGTAAATCTACTTACATGTCTTTGAAATATTTGTTTCATACCTTACGAGTATGTATGAAAGATCAATAATCTCAATGTTTGCACAGCCTGATTTCCTAGGCTTCTCTTGCATGCCCGATATTACATTGCATCTAACCACAACTTTTCATTCAGTTTCCGCATTCACTTAGCACTCATTTCGTAGTTAATGGAATCTAATTGGAGATTCTTTAAGAAAACCATGTTGTACTTTATAACAGATCACAACATAGCATCCTATATCGTCATTCACCATTATTTCCAAAGCAAAACGATAGCAGTTATATGATAAATTTTTACCTCATGTTTATGTCCATTTAGGCTGCAAGGTCAAATGCTATTGCTGTGCACACCTGTAGGGGGAGCATTAATGGCCTGTTCCTGTTGTTTCTTTATGGACCCAAAACTTGAGAACCAGTAGTTCCTATGAATCTATTATCCCCAACCAGAAACAATTGTTCTTAGTTAACAGCAATTTGTTCATAAAGGTGTTATCATTTTATGCAGTTGTGCCTTACTATTAACATTCATTTGGTATACCTACATAATCCTAACAATATGCGTTCATCACTTATGTTCTCAGTTAGATTTGTACATAATGAATTTATCTACACTTGCTAGGATTTTGGGAAAATATATTTACTCCTTTAAATGATTTTTTCTTCAGAATTCATTGATAGCTACCTTGTCCCCTTTTTCTAAAATGGTGTAAAGTCAAATTTTTTTTGCTTACTCTACATGACATGATGGGACTTCTAAAAAGAGTGGAAACATTTCCGTATAAGTCACCTTTTATTCCTTGCTAATTAGCAAACAGAAGATACATAACATCAAATTCATATTCAGCAGTTCCTTACCAATATGTATCAGTTCATTATAAAATTTAATTCCTTGCTAAATACCAGACAAAAGGTACAGAACTTTAAATTCCTATTCGCCAGTTCCTTACCAATATTTATCAGTTCATTAGCAGCCAGTCCAGCTATTAATGTAAGCCCTAAAGGTTGCTTCTGAAATAAATTTATTTGTCTTGTGCGCATTTATGCAGACTTCCATATCTTTACCGAAACTTTTGCGCAACTCAAAAGGAGAGGTTACATTTGTCTTAATCGTGGATAAAAGAAAAAATATCTTCAAAATAAACAAAATATCAACATACCTATGTACTTACCTTGTTGGGCCTCACCTTGAAGAGGACAGGCTATTCCTACATAACTAGAAGGTCAACCCATACATAAATACTTGAAGTCACTGCACTTTAGAGTACTTGTGTTGTAGATCAACGTGATTCCATGGATTCCTGTTATCTCAAGCCAACTTGATGGTTAAAAAAAAAGAACAAAATAGGTAGAATCATTTTTGAGCCCAGGTAGGCCCGAGTGTTTCGACCTTTGCTCTGATACCATATGTAATGTCCCTCTGATACCTGGGTGCGAATATGTGTGGAAAAAGAAATTTTTTTTGTTTACACTATTACTGCAGAGGAGACCAATCTGTTAGCAACAACCTTTATCAAATTTCATATCAAATATGTCAAAACCCATGCGCATTGTAAACCAGTCATTTGAGAATTATCTTTATGTAATTCACAACATGTTGTCATCATAGTGCCCCAAAGACGGCTTCCTATGCATACCATAAATTAGTAAGATAATAGTAACATTTTTAATTATCTTTTTTTAGTCTTACCTTCCTATTACTGTCCTGTACAAATACGGATTAAGGAGCAGTCTTTCCTAAACAGTCATTCTTAGATTTAACTCATACATAATAAGACTTTCTACAACTTCCTTACCACGAGAACATATGAAAAGGTTGTATACCAAAAGCACCCAAGATACAATGTCAAGGACACTCAAATTGTGACATCCCAAATGAACTAGAATTAATTCTTAGAAGGGATGCGAAACTATTTCTCTCTACATCAGGAAGACTTAGTTATGCCAATTTAGGAAGACTTAGTTATGCAATTGGACTAAGCTCATTTTTACGTTGCTTGATCACATAACATCCTCAAAACATAACATACATATTCCTTATTTTTCCCCATGAGATCCTTATGCCATATTACTATCCTCCTGAACCAACTTACTCGTAAAGGACAATTCATAATACAAACAACAAAGAAGGAAAATGAGATTATTATCATTACATCCACATGCCACTTACTTTATAATCAGGCTACATAGGAACCTATACAAGTGCATAAAGTTTATGCCCATTTATAATCATCTTGAGTTCATTTATGTTTACCTTGAATTCTTGTCACTGTAGGATGATTCGACTACTGGTCCTTCAAGCACTTTAGTAATTCTATACAACCACAATTAGGAGATCTTTCTCAATTCATAGGTTATTCAATAGACATAGTTGACATAGGCACGACAAATGCAATGCTTTGTCCACATAATAGCCCTCGGAATGATATAGATCTATATCAACAAATTGTAATTATGCATGAATAAAATCCCTATCACCATTCTTATAGCATTCGTTGAGCGATCCAAGTACAAGCAAGAGGCAAAGGGATAAGAATCCCCAAAGCGGCTGTCAAGATACAACAGGGTTAGAAAGTTACAGTTTGATGAATAGGATAAAAATAATATGTTACATAATCGAATGCAGTTATACTATACGGTGCCCTACCATACTTTCATTATGCGCATCCTCATTACAACTCCTTCCCTGCACTTCACAACTTAGCATTCAAATATTCAACTATTCAAAGAGGAAAATATAAACTCATTTTATAAATGTAGCTAGCCACTTTAACGACTAACACTAACAACTAGTAATTAAAATTTCTTCTTCTAAGTTAAATGTAATATCCCTCTCCTATGCCCTGGAATATTTTGCAATTTTGCATTATTATTGTACTTGTCTCGGTGAGGAGCTCAAGGCCAAGGCCCCACAAGGACAACACCTTGTGGCTTTTAAAATTTAACTATCTAAGTGAAAATACTTAGATGATAAAAATGCAACGACACAGCTTAGCAAGGGGTAACTTTTGGATAAAAAAACTTAACCCAACACAAGACGCCCTAGCAGAATATTCAATCCTAGTAACCTTGACGAGAGGGTTGGGGGCGGGTTAAAAAGAGAACCATTGAGAAAACAATTCAAAGAATTAGAGATATATAATAAATATGAAAGAACATTAAATATAATGAGAGGACAATTATTTACACACATGTGTATATTTATATATAATGGTATTATATATAATATCACACCTCTTATGGTGGAAGGAATGGTGGTAAAGGGCATTATAGTAAACAATCGTTCCATACATAATAAAAAAATGTATTATATATAATGGGGGTAAAGGCCATTATAGTGTACAATTGAAAATATATTATATAAAATGGTGGTAAAGAGCATTATAGTGAACAATCGTCACATACAGACAACCTTTATGAAATTGAATACCCATATTAATGGAATAGGATTTTGTCCTCTGTATCAGCGAAGAGTTTAAGAGAGCCGTTATAGGATATTTAGTCACCGACAGATATCACATACTCATCATTAACTTTCCTTTGATTATGGAAAAATGGTCGAAACGGTTATTAGATTTATGAAAGCCCTAAATTACTACCCACGATTTGTGTTAAGGGACGTTGAACCAACAGGTTTTAATTGTCCTGACCAGCCAGCACCTTTTGAGGAGGCTATTCGAGGTGTGCTTCGGCACTAATAGAGGAAGAGAACGTAGGCCACTACCAGCAATCCCCTCTATCTATAAATACCCTTAGTGAATCGACCGTCAAGGGGGGGAGAAAAAAACTACTATCTGCATTTTTGGGGAAAACAAAGTATCTCGGCAATTCCTTCTCTGTAGGGTAGAAAACTTTGTTTCCTGGGAGAAAGACGGGAGGATGGCTACGATCTGTGGGATGTGGCTGGCTACGTTTAGGAGGGGGACGATCCCAGTCGCTGTAAAAATGAACTTTTGCCTGATTGGGGGAAGATACCCTCGGCGTTTTGAGAGAAGGATCTGTGCGTTGGGTGAGGACAAGGATTTCCACATCCTTGGAAGAGAATAAGCTTGGTATTTCGTTTTGGTAGGATGATCTAGCCGCACCGAAGCAAAATGGTATGCACTTGCATTCCAAGTTTTGTATTGATTAACAACTTAGAAATTATTGATACCTAGGGATACAGAAAGGTCTTTTTATGCATTGCTTTTGATCCATTATTTTCTGGTGTATAACTAAAACCTTGAACGAATTCCTACATGGATCTAAAGCCTACGATTTTCCTTTCTCATTTTTATTTATGTTTTAACTCTGACCTAGAATGGGACGGGAGTCTGACCACCAGGGTTTGATCTATGTTTTGGGGTGCCTCATGTGGCTGATGCGTTGAACCTACGACTTTGAATCATTCTATGATGCACCCAGAAATGAGTTTAAATTTTGATGAACACTATGTAGAGCTAAGGTCCATGCCGAATCTAGGTTAATGCCTGTGCCAATTTAAGCTTTGGATCTGATTTTCAGTAAAGCTTGTTAGTATTTTTTTTAGTTATGGATTTAGTGGTACCCAATTTGCCGTAGGTATAACTTTTGGTGATTTCATAGCGTTTGTTTTGTTGATTACTATCTTTTATGCCACAGCCTATAGAACGTATGGGATCAGAGATAAGACTTTGGGTCTGATTGAAGGATGCTAAATAGTATCTTGTTTATTTTAATTCTGGAAAAGTGGGATCCGATCCTATATAGTTGAAACAGTCTGCGATTCCATTTTGATCCATAACCATGGAATTCTTTGATTGAATGTTGATCCAGAACCGGTAAACTCTTTGGATCATGGACTCGGTGTTCAGATCCGTTAGGGTATTGTCTCTGTAAGGATGAATTTTCAGGTGCTCTATGCGCAGAGGTAGAAGTACCTCCTTTTTGTTCTGTGCGTTGTGTAGAACATTTCTATTTTCGAGTTTCACCAGGTCATTTAATATATGAACTTGTCACCATAAGCCAGTAAACAACCTTACCTTGCCTTCTTTTAAAGTGTTTAATTTATTTAAAAAAAGAAATGCGTTATTGTGTGTTAGGATTTGAACCTTGTGGCAAAGAAAAATCTATTATGTCTGTGTTGCAAATTAGCGATGAAACCGTGTTCAATACCCCTGGTCTATCCTTATCAGTTATACTCCACATGGCTTATGTGCTTATCGGATTGATGTAGAGATGATGGCGGGTACTGGGATTGCAGTATTCGAACCCTCACGCTAGTCAATAAATTCCCCCCTAAAGTGGTTCAGGATAAAATAAATTAAAAAGAAAAGAAAATCCCTCGTGGGAGTATAAAAACGTGAAAGATCATTTTTTATCAGGCTGGGTGACTTTTATAAAGAGTTATGTCATGATTAAGTTCACCATGTGCCCAAAGGGGGCTGTTGAAGTTAGAAGTGTCTCTCTACGTAGAGCCTAGAGGAAAGATAAAACCGGCCATGAATGAGCCATGATTTTTTGTAAAGCACACTCTTTTTTTTGATAAAGAAAATAAAAGAACAAATAGGTTGGTGGATGTAGCCTCGTGGACGAGGTGAACCACGTGAAAATGGTTGTCTCACTCTTGTATTATTATTATGTTGTGCATGCTTGTTTTCCTTTACATGATGATGCTGTTATAATGCTGTATAAATATTTTTGGGTAAAAAGATTTTCTAAAATTTTTTATATTGCAGCTTTCTTAAATGGTTTTAGCTCTGAGGTAGCACAGAGGTATTTTACATATGGTATCAGAGCCTGAGTGACAACACTCGGGCATATTTGGGCTCAACATGAAGTTGGAGAGCATGAACAAGTTTAAGACTAACTGGCATAATGATTTTGTGGATGCATGGCAATGACGACTGCGGGACTGAGTTATCTAAACGGATCGGAGGAGGTAAGTAAAGAGGATGAAAAATGATTATCATGGCAAGATGCTTCTCATTCAGCTCCATTTATATAAAAAATAAGGCATTCCTTGCTAGTTATTATACATGCTACCCATGAAGGGTTGACATTTACATATCATTTACTGTATCCACTGGATGCAACTGGTTTCTATGCCCCGACATTTCATATAATGCACGTCCATGTTTATGGTTCTACATGGTAGGAGTTGGTATGGAAATTTGATTTTCTTTCTCTCTGATTGATATTTAGGATTACCTATTTACTGGGCAGTTTTGTGTTTATGGTATCCAATGCTGAAAACAACAGTAAAAAAATAAATAAATGAAGTCATGAAATATAAGAGTTGGTTATACGGAGTTGAGCAGAAAGAAAAGTGGAATTGTGAACAAACTTTTACCGTATATTTTTCTTTGCAACAGCGCAAACATGAATTTATTAAAGGGATTTAATAATTTATTTACCGAAAGGGAGTTAAACTGAACAAAATAGCAACGGATGGTAATGGATTCAGCGATGGCTTTCTTCTTACTGCCGAGAGGAGGTGTTAATAGTGGGGTTAGTTCGAAGTATAAAATGGAGTAGTTTTTCTGGCCTATCATGTATTTCTATAAATTTTCATTTTTGTTGCTAGATACAGGTATTCGAGACATCATTTGATTAACGTTTTCGGTACTTTATGCACTGAATCAAGAA
>LPNX010110116.1:34000-55416 GCA_001517045.1 Pseudotsuga menziesii | reverse complement strand
CACTCTACTATAAGTGACTCTTATTGAAGTTTAAGTTAGATATGCCCGTTTCATCAGTTGCTAGACTATCCCTTGATTGGGATAGCAATTACACATTACCCCTTTCATTTAGAGGTCGCTAACATTCCTCATAACAAGGTACCATCCTTGGTTCCTTGTACCTGTATTATTGGGCGCAACCATCCAAGATGACGCATCTGCCATGAGTGGGACAGACAACAAAGTTAAACACACTGCAGATGATAGAAACAACTAAACTAAGGAATCTGCGCCTATACAACAACTTCATTTTACACTTGTCTTTAGAGAACTATTCAACCATTGTAATGTAGTTCCTGCAACCACCACTTTATGAAACTCAACATGCATATTAGTACCATAAATCCAAGAGCTTATATACAAGGTAAATTACATTCATAAACAAAACTAACTGATAAAGAGTACTTCTTTTGAGCTTGAGCGACTGAAAACGTGATTACGACTTTCCTCCCAACCATAGGCTTCATTCGACGTACGTTTGACCGTCTAAAACCACCCCCGAGCTGGGAGACGAATCCACTAAGGTAAGGTTTAACAACCAAGAGAAAGGGTAGATCACACTCATTTATTGATTCCATCATACCGGTCTTATATTTATTTATGTTTCCTCAATATGTTAAACTATGAACCCTTAAATAAAAATTCTTACCCTAAACATAAGAAGGCAATATAATACCAAAGGTTCACCACTATAATAGCTCTTACATGACTTGCAATGGATACCCTCTCATGTAACCCAATGTCCATTTTGTTTTCAATTATTTAATTAAAACTTAATGTTTATCTTTCCCGTAATCATGAGTTGATTAAGATAATATTCTCCTATAAAAAAAAATCCAATATATATTTTATTAATATATAATGGCACAAACTGAAACATATAGAAAAAGACACCTTTTAAAGAAAAGGAATACCTTTATAAAAAAATATAAAAGGGAAACCGATGTATATATGTATGTAACTTATCTCTTCATTTGGTTGAACGACTTCCTTTTAAGTCATAAAAAGGTTATGGTGCATAATATAACTTATCTCTTCATTTAATAAAGGAGAAGCTATCCTCCTCGCTAAAAAGGTGGAATCTTACACCAATAAATCTCACTTAGCGAAAGACCAATGAATGCACCCAAATAGACTTGGTTGTTTTCTTACCCTAAAAATAAGTAGGAGAAAGAACCTCCTAAGAAAAGTCAAATATATGGAAATCCTCCTCGGTCAATCAATTTCGACCAAAAGCAACAGTGTTAAAATACCCTAAGAATTTCGAACTTGGTATGACAATAAAGATAATATTTTAGTAAGGATGAATCCTATCCTTCTATAAAATATTATATCAATATTACAAGGAAATCATGCAAACAACATACTAAAAGGAAAAATCGCAGGCTGTAAGTAAATAAAAAAATCACATGGCTCGAACAGTCTACTATGGGAGTAATCAACACCAGAATGAAAAGCTAAGACTGTTAAAAGAAATATTTTCTGGGAGTGTTGAACCGTGAAGTAAAACCTTACCCAAAATTTGCACAATAAAGGGAATGTGGATGCTATGCGGGATTGGATACCAACAACACCAGCTGATATGCTTGGGATATCGTGTCAACACGGAGTCTTATATAGCAGGATCCAACATTCTCTCTTGAGAAAATAAAACAGAGATCAGATCTGGACGGTATATAATATCCACACATTACGAGTTTGTTAATAATTTAGACTCATATCTCATATCAGTCTGTTTAAAAAAAAACATAGATATGCTTATCATAAAGATCATGTCTCCATATTCTATTTCAATGAAAACACTTGCATAAGATATTATACAATCACAGATCTAAAGGTTATGCCAAAACTCAGCCACGCTTAGCATAAATCTGAGATCTGGAGGTTAAGGTAAAACACAGTCGAAGGAACGATTTATAGAGTTAGATTCATGCATACATTAAAACAAAATTTCATCGACATAGTTATGTTAAGTGCAGACATTTAAAGCATTTGCAGAGTTAGATATATCATAAATCGGATCTGACTTATATAGCCGAAGTACCTATGATGAATCAAATTAGATACTGAGAAGATGTATATAGGGTCTTTCTATCTCTTATCATGTAGACAAGGGGTGCATACCTGGACGATGATCATTAGCAAGTCACCAAGGAAAGAAAATGTATAAAATGTGAAATATATCGACCTCCATTGATGCCTCCTAGATATAACTCCTGGAGGTATGGATATCTCACCCCAAATTCCCCAATCGATCTCCCGCGGAATGGAAAACCTCCCATTCAGAAATACTTCGCTCCCAAAAAAGGTTCTGGTACCCAGATCGAAGGTACAGCGTCTTCAACCAACGTTGAAAACTAAAAGACAAAGATATGTCTTCACCATATGAGGTAGATCATGGCTGAAGATTCGAAACATGGTTCTGATCACCCACCAATATCGGCTCTGATCCCACCAGATATAACGTTATTAGATTGGACTTCATGCATAACAAAATAAACAATCTCTCTGGAGGCCTAGCAAACTCGATTGCTGGTCTGTAACAGAACTGTACTCATTCCCGAGCACTGCATTCCAATATCACATGCGTGAATGGATATTTTTCTCCTCGTGCTTTCCTTCGTCCCCTTTTTCCCCAACAAAAGTTAAATGGAACATTAAAAAGGAAGGTCTACAACCTAAACTGGAGACACATGGCGAAATTGAATTTCCACTTGTTTGATTAAATCTGCCAACTGTCTAGTGTGCCGAGCAAAAGCTCATGAGTCATCAAAGTCCTCAACGTATCTATGGTTTGAGCTCATAAATGTAATCAAATCAAGAGACAAATATACTCCAACGCCTGGGCTTTTAACTATCTTTTTTTTTTAAACATATATTGATACCCTTTTGCTATATTCCTTCATACACCGCATGTCTCTTAGTAAAGTAAAATCTTCAATGTTAAAAAGGCTTCTCAAAATGTCGTGTGGAAATTCTTTTATTCCAAAATAATTTAAGCTCATAAGAAAGTATAGTTTGTATCGTACTTAATGAAATAGCTATACTTTCTTAAAATTTTGGCGAGACTTATATATATATATATATCTATTTATTTGGCCTAATAAAAAAAAAAAATCATTAACTATAATATAGTCGGAGAACCCTTAGTTTTCTTGTTATAAAATCTATGGAAGATTCTTTGGCAGTTGATGCCATACACAAGTACTAGGTAATGATTATCTTTTCTTTTCATAATAATCCTTCGGATTCTTATCCAAAGGTAAAAATAATAATAACCCTGTTTGTTCTAATAAAGATAGTAATAACTGGTTTTAAGTTGTTTGAACACAAAAAACTTGCTTAATGATCAAAGGATAATATCAATCCTTTCATTTTTGCATGCAACAATTGCATTCAAGAGAAAAGAAAAAAAAGAACAATGTTGGGTTCATGCAAAGAATAGTGTGAAAAATGCGATTTCAATTAGTACCCCTTTGTACCATCATCAAAAACTAACTTCTTCAAGGTTTCCCTGGCCTGACCTCTCCCCTTAGTGAATTCGTCCCCAATCATCGCTTTAGTCGAACACGTTTTCAGTCTCCTAGCATAATTAAATTTTATCTATAATTTGGATGAGGCTAGGATTTTCACTTACAGTTCCTTTTTACTTACACTTCACATTTTTTGGTTATGTTCTTAGGGGATGTTACAGAAGTGCTGCCAAATACTTTAATTTTTCTTTACAGACACTCGGAAAGTGGGAAGGGGAATATTTAATATTAAAACGGTCACTGGCTGAGGGAGAAAAATTGCTGCCAATTAGGAGTGTTCTCTGCGCCTTAAAAGGAAAAGAGGAAGCTCAGCATAGGGGGGGAAAGCTCTGCGCTCTTGAAAAAAAATAAAGGGGCTACCTGCATTTGAGGGAGGTCGGCATTTTTTGCTATGGTGGGCAATTCGGTAAAATACAAGAAAAAAACCGACAAAGAAAGGGGCTAATCTCGATTTCATGGAGAGCACTTAGACTAGCGCTCAATCCTATATCTGCTTATGAGTGATTTACCTGACGGAGTGGAGCAATTTATTTGACATAACATCCACGTTCTTGATAGCTAGGTATCAAATCCCATTTTGGGCATACAGGTGCGGCATAGTTCTGTGATCTAGTAAGTGGTTGTTTTTTGTTTTACCATTGAATGCATTACAAATATCCAAATCGTTTGGCACTTGCAAGGTTCTGAGGTAGAAATTTATAGATATCGCATCATTGTTTTCAAATGTATAGACTCGATATGTGTGGGTATAGAATCATTTTAAATGCCTGTTATTTTATCCCAGCGTGGTACTATCCATGACCTGCGTCTTAGTGTGAAGATAAATCCTCGTTATTTTATCCCTTGTCTGTGCTGATCCGGAAGGTTATAGTAACTATTTGCGTGTGTACGTGTCTTCAATCCCTTGCCTGCGTGAGGATGGATTTACAGTCCCATGTTTTTCGTTTATAAATCTGAATAAACCCCAGAGAGTGCCGAGTGCCTTCTCTCTTGAAGTAAATCCCAGGTTGTAAGTCTATGACTCACGGGTAGTCTTCCCATGATCCACACTCGCGAGATCTTCCAGTGTTACATTTCCCAATAGCTCATCGCTATAAGAACCTCCTGATTAGACATCTGTAATATCAACTGCAGTTTTTGAATAAGAGTGACCAGTGCCCATGAAAGACGAATAGTCGAGCATGATCTGGGTTTTCAATTTAATTTCCCGTCCTTCTCGTTTTTCCTTTAAACTAGTGACTTTCAACCAGAGCAGGGATGCTGATTCCGGTCGATCCCAGAGAGTAATTATTGCTAGAGCCAGACACTTTATGAGATGGTACTCGTACATGACCCTAATGTTAATCCACGGCTTGTAGATGGTTTTGCAGCCTTATAATTATGCAGTCCTTGTGCTTGCAACCTCGGAGATATAAAAGCTGTATGAGTAGAGAAGCACTTAATTGTATGGCTAGAATTAGCATAGACTGTGATTTCTCTTCGTGAGAATGAGCTTAGATAAGTAATGATAATGAACATAAATATAAAGACGGAAAATTGTAATAATGACTATGAACACGGGCATAAACTACAATTTGTTTTGCTTATTTCAAGAATGATATAGAAGGTACATGATGAGTACCTCAGGATTAAAAGTATCCTTAAAAGACTAACAGAAACAAATCTAACATTACATAACTGAGTATACGGTAAGAATTTGAAGACACCCACCTTTTAGGGTACCTAAATGTTGTTCATCATGTGCTAAAGGGGCTGTTAGCTTTTTTTTCTATGAACTGATTATAAGGGTCCTAAGTAGGACTGTTCTGTTACAAGTGTCTCTCTCTGCGTAGAGCCTGGAGGAAAGATAAAGATAAACCAGCGATGAATGAGCCGTGTTTTTTGTAAGCACTCTATTTTTTATGAAGAAATAAGAAGAACAAATAAATTGGTGGATGTAGCCTCGTGGACGAGGTGAACCAAGTGAAGATGGTTGTCTCCTTTGTGTTATTTGGTTGTGCTGGTTATTTCTTGTTATATGATGTTCATGAATACAATATAAATGTTTTATTTGGTGAAAATATTTCTAAAGTTTTTATTTTGCAAACGTTTTCAGTGGTTTTTATAGCTCTAAGGTATTGGGGTATTTTACAATGTTAAAAAGGAAAACCTAATGAGCATTTTCAATCAACATGTTGAAAACACATTAAATTATCTTATAACATCCTAGCAGCAATTAGTATTGACGAAGATCGGCCTTCCACCTTCATAAGATAATGACACGGAGATATTGTCCCATATTAAGATAAATAAAGGCTAAGCACTTGAAGAGTTTTCTTTATGGTGGTATTTTTATCTCATTGCATATTCAATATCAAATTTTAGTTCACAATTTCCATGAATTAATTAGAATTGTCTCGTTTTTATACGTTAATTTATGCATGATGTTATCGAGTTATTAAAAAGTAGTAGGAGTACAAAAGTTTTATGGTTTGAATTATAATAAGTTTAATTAAATTATTAAAAGTCACATAAAAATTAATTTAAAAAAATGAGCGTAATTTTTAAAAATATAATTCAACAGAAAAGACATGCAAGCAATGTAATAAAATATGAGTTTATGTCCTTCGTAAAAAAAAATAAAAATTCTTTTATCTATCACTAGCGACGTGCCCTTAAATATGTCACACGTTGTTACTAGTCCTAGAAAATCTATAGTGCTGAGTGATGAGTTCTTGGTGCACAACAATGATGCACAATATGGGTCACCAATTTAGTCAATTTTCAAAACAAGAATCATGACCTTCAAATTTTGTAGAATTTTGGTATTTGAATTGATGGTGAATAATACAACCTATGATCCCAAAACTCACATTTAGAGACCCAAGACAAAAAACGGCTCTTGGTAAACCTAAGTCATTAGCTTAACAATTAGAACGTTTAAATATATGCTTCCATTATCCAATATAAATGTAATGTCCCTCCTATATGACAAATTAAGTCTTCATTGAAATATATATGTATTTATAATAAAAACATATGAGGCAATTAAGCAAACTTGGATGCTATGATATAAATTATATCATGAAGACAAAGGAAAGTATAGTATTAAATCCCTTTTATGAATGAAGACATGGATTTTTAATTCTAGGTTTAAGACAAGATTTAAGTCTTATATATACATTTCTATCCTTTGGCTAGAAGCCCGATTTTCCAATTAAATCCTCCATAAGTTTTGGGATTTAACCATGGCATAATTAGAGGAGAGGTTCAGCTTGAATAAAGGGAAATAAAAATATTCCCTCAACCTTGACAGTGGTGACGATTTAGTGGCTGAAAGAGTCGCTTGAATTCATGCCTTAATATTGGCATGAATTAAGGGGAGGTTCGGAAAGGAAGTAATGGCCAACAACCTTGACAGTTGTGACCTTTTACTGGCTGAATGGTCGTTTTGACCTAGGCCTTATTTATTAATTGACTCGATAGGAGAAAGGGGGAGCGATGGCTTGAACGCCTATTGGGAAAACGTTTTGACAAGGTTCCCTACGGAGGAAAAGATCTATGTGCTCTCTATGAGCCACAAGGTTAGAAGAAAATGATTGTCTCCTATCTGTTCCTTGGGAAATGGGGAGAACCAGCTTTCCATTTTGTTGCTGTCTATGTTTGAGTAGAGCTTGATGCACCTGTGCGTTGGGGTTTCGTTCTGATTTATATCAAAACAAAGAGCCAATTCCTGATTTCATTCTGTCGCCATGTTTTGATTGTTCTGGTAGTAGTGGAGGAGTCGTTGTGTAGAGAATTATAGAATCAACCTACCGTTTGAGTAATATCAATGTGCAGATACTTACAGAGTCCGATCCAGGTATTTTCGAAATCCTTTTTGGTGGCAGTCGATGTGTATCCAAATTAAAAAGAATGAATCCATGTTTTTTTTGGGAAATAGGGTTGATTTTAGTTTATTTTATGCAAGTGAAATTGTTTATAAACCCCCCCCTGCCTGTGTCTGTATTGACATGAATCAATTGAATACAATGGGTGTGGTTTTGACCTGGAATGTATTTTTTTTCTTTTCCTTGTGTGCATACACCAGCGATCCGAAAAATCCACCTCTTAAAAATTACCAGCATCTATGCCCACGTCGGGATCTGAATTTTCTTTTGGTTACCAGCATTATGCTCATGATGGCAGTAGATCCATATTCGAGGGTTATCACCTGTTAGCTCGCAATGGAATTAGATCCACCCAAGGGTTGCCGCATGCTAGTTCATGAAAGAAATAAACCCATTGTTTTTGCATTATTAACCCAGTCATGCTCACGATATAAAGGATCCGCTTCTCCCTCAGTACCGATGTATGTATTCTTGAACTGGATAGATTCCCCTTTGAGATTCTTCCATCAATTTCACTCTCAATATGAGAATATACACCTTTGATTTTCTACGTTGTGCCTCTATGCTATTAGAGTTAATACGTGGCCAAGCCATTTGTTTGAATTGTAAGAAAATCTATCACGATTTTGAATATATATATATATATATATCCTTGCAGCTGCTAAATCGATTTTGTAGAGAGTGGTTCATTTATGTGGTTTTTAAAGGGTGACGATACCAGGCTCTTGACAGTTATGATAATAATTACATCCATGAACTTATCGAGCATGGTAAGCACATAGTCCTTGAGGATTTGATAGCAGCGATAACTACAAGGATTTGCCCTTAACGTAGCAAGTTGGTAGGGGAAAGGTGTTTAAGTTTTTGTTGTTCACAGTAAATAAACCCACGCTAAGACCTCAATCATACTCATATGGGAGGCACGAAGTTCTTACACCTACTCTGAATGGGCTTTCCAGGTAAGGTAGAAGCTTGATGCGTAAATAAAACGCTATGGTTTTTCACTCATAAAAATTAATTTAAAGGAACCTCTCTCACTTCGCGGATTGAACTTTATAACCTATGAACATGAGATCTTGTTTGTGGGTAATGGTTTGGTCGAAGGCAACTCGCATTGAATCACAGCAACGCTCCCAGTGATAGAGGGCCCTTACCGTCATATGAACAAAGACGATAAGGGATTGATCAAGTAAGATTTAAAGATCAGGTATTTCTCCATTGCTGGTGAGTGTCCATATCTTCAATGGAATCAACACGATATCATAAACAATGCTCTCGTGGTTAGCAACCTACTTAAAAGGTTGATTATTATTTTTTGGAATTTTATGTGTACATGTATGTGCCTTCTCATTGTGAAAATGCAGGAATAATCTCTATGACTTATTATTGAACATTGTGTGCATTACTGTATGAAATGAAATATTTAAAGTAACAATTATAATGTCCCCAAAATTCCACGTCTTCTATTACAAAAGAACTAACGATAGGGATGTTAAATCCCTTTTATGTGCTGGAGTGCAGAATTAATGAAAGGGGCTGTTCTGTTTAGTTACAAGAGGCTCTATGACAAAAGCTTTATGTTAAGTAAACCGGCCATGGATGAGCCGTGACTTGTAAGTACTCTATTTTTATAAAGAAATGAAAAGAATAACTAACTTGGTGGATGTAGCCTCGTGGACGAGGTGAACCACATGAATGGCTGTCTCTTTTGTGTTATTTTGATGTGCTAGTTTTATTCCTTGGTTTACATGATGGTTATGAACGCAGCATAGATGTTTTAAATGGTGAAAAGATTACTAAAATTATGTTTTGCAGACTTCTTGAATGTTTTATAGCCTAAGGTATCAGTGGTTCATTACATATGGTATCAGAGCGAGGTTGAAACGCTCGCGCCTATTGGGCTCAAAACGCTCCAGCAAGTTTCGTTTTAACTAACGGTTGAATTTGTCTCTGTGACCCAGAGAAAAACCAACAAGTTTGCACTGTAATCCAGGAACCTCAAGTGTACCCACTACACTTGTTTATTGAGTTGTGTAGGGGAAGTTGGCGGAAGGGAGAACCTCTGTGTTTTGTTAGAAAGGTAATCTCTGTGTTTTGGAGAGGAACAAGTATCCCGGGGTCAGTTCGTACTCTCTCATGTTTTCGTTTTTGCAGAGTAGATCACAGAAGTGAAATGGAAGTAACGCCTTATGAAGCTCTAGATGTATTTAGAAGGGAAAGAAAATGATTCCTTGCGGAATGGAGAAACGTTTGAGGTTTTTCTACACCTTATCTGCTGTGAACGTGGGATTATAATTGCTGGTGCGTGAAGTAACCCATCTCGGCACACGAGTACATGGTAAGGTAATGGTTTTGTTTCTGATTTAAACTCACCATATATTTTAATCGTAAGACCAGATTGGTTAAATTGTGAGAACTCCACAAATTTCTATGAGAACATTGTATATTCCTATTTTACTACGGATTTCATTTGGGATGTAGCATATCCACACTTTCATTAGATCTCCTTGCATATTGTGTACTCACGATTGCATTTTGGGAGGTAGCATATCCAGGTACATTATATTTTATCGCATATTGTGTACTAGGAATTTGCATTTTGGATTCCTTGCTCGAGGTTTCCTTGTGGCTTTTTTTTTTAATCATTATGGAATGGCAACTTATATTATGCTGCGATATCATGGAAAGTGGGAATTTTGCTACCTGCATTAAGAGGGTGTTCAGTATGATCAGCTGTTTGTTGATTTCATCTTTACCTGCATTATGGTATTTCTTGATCAGCTTCCCTTGCTGATTTGTTGTTAGTTATGTCAAGCATCCTGTTCTTGTTTGGTTGTAGAACTTCGATCCATTGTTGGATCTTTATACACGATGTATTGGGCTCGTGTATTATTTGTTGGATTGTGTTTTCATGTGAGAGATGTGAGATTTTTGTGAAGCAATTTCGAGGATCGTTTTACCAAAAAGCCTTCGAAAGGTTGAGTTCTTGCCTACGATGTGGACCTAGAACTCTCCAACATATGGGTAAAAATCTGTAATGTCTTTCCTTTCTTTTGCCTGAAAATAACTAGCAGGTCCAAAAGGATCTAGAAAAGTGCTGGGGGTTTGTCCTTTGGGGCAACCTTAGCTACCCTTATGATTGATTACTAAGATTCATCATGATCCATAGAACTTGTACATGGTTTTCCTTGGGTGTCGTTTTTGTTAAATGCCTTCGACTGTAGATAAAACTTAGATTTATTATTGTTACTTGTATTTTCTTTTACACTGATTGGATTGAAATTCATGGTATTATTGCGAGAAGAAAACTTACCATGTCTCACGCAATTTCCTTATCTATGTCTTCCTGCGATTGGAATGATAAACGGATTTATATAGTGATAACTCTTGATTGCCTTTTTCCACGTTTGATTTGTAAAAGGATCTGATATATACATATGGGGTAATCTCTGTCTTCTTACCATGGATTGATCATGGTTTTTATTTATGTTTTCAGTGGTCTAAATGCATTGGGTATTGTATATTTGCATGCCACCCATTAATCCATGGTTGGATATGAAAATAAACCTTTCAAAACAAAACATGTTTGACCATTTATTTTGCAGACAAAACGTTTCTCAGATTTTAGAGTGGAGAAGTCTATGAATTTGCAAGACAGTGAGACACTGATTGCTTTTGCTGAGGCAATTAACAGGGAGTGATCTTCCCTAATAATATCATTATTGTTTATTGGTTGGTTGAGAGGTCATTGCTTGGCTAGAGGGTGAGTGTCCTTGATTGTTGAGTTTCTCCTTCTTTACTACAGACGTCAAGTTTGGTATTTAAATTTATTGTTGTTTGCAAAAATATGATAATGCAGGCCTTCAGGTTTGTTTATTTATAATTCCTTTGTTCTCAAAGGATGAGAATGCAGGCTGTAAAGTGTGGTTATTTATATTTATTACTTGCAAAAGATAATAATGCAAACCTAAAATTCTGGTTATTTGTATTTAACGTGGTTTGTAGAAGCTCAGGATGCGAGCGATAAAGTTTGGTTATTAATCTTTAATTATGTTTGCAAAGATGAGAATAATTTGGTTATTTAAATATATTATTGCCTGCCAAAAGATGAGAATGCATTCGTAAGATGTGGTTATTTATATGTATTGTTGTTTGCAAAAGAGGAGGGGCGGCCTCTAAATGCAGGCCCCAGAATTACTCCGGTCAAATTGTTTCGATCTGCTAGTTTAGGTGTAAAGAATAGAAGTGGAAAGGATGGTTTCCTTGTCTTTCTTTAATTATATGTTTATTGTATTTTTTGTTCAAAAGGAAACTAAATCGTGGTTGCCTTTCCCCATTAGTACAAGATTATTAAAAATCAATCAATGTGTGTGATATCTTTTAGTATGCAAGTTAATAGTAGTAACTAATGCTAGAAGGAAGGGGTATATGTTGATTTAAAGTTGTAGAAGTTATGGTATGTAAATATTTATTCATTCAAGAATCAATGCTATATGTTTAAATTATTTGAATAATATAGCCTCTTTTGTGCAATTTGACTTGTTGATTTGAGTGGTTCAGTATGGCTCCCCCAATTGCTCGTAGTTGGAGAAGGTTGGAACAGCTAAGCAGGCCAACCATTAGGATGGCACGGTAGGAAATATCCAATAGCATTTCAAGGGACCAACTTCATTGGGGACAGATCTACTGTTGAGTTGTCTTGCAGCTAGTGATGACCACGATTATCTCACGTTGTGTTTTTGATTATTTATCCACAGGATGCCCATCTCGGTGGTTGAAATTATTTTAATTATGGATACTGTAGAAGGGACAATTTAACTAAGTTAGTTGTTTAATTGGTCCTTTCGATTGGGATTTTCTGACCGTATTGTGGTGAGGCTTATTGCAGGCAATTTAATTTGTTTAGAATTGATAAACAGTTTTGGATGTTGGTCTTATGGCATTGACAAAGCACTTAAAAGTTCAAATGTAGTATATATAAAATTGCAGCTGTGAGTGAATTTTTCTGTGGTAATAAGTTGAAGTTAATGAGGAATTGCATTGTAAAAAATTCTCAAGTTTTATGTGTTTTCTTGCAAGTGGTGTTAGCATAAGAAAATGAAAAGATTTTGTGTGGCTTCTTGTAAATGCCTCTTGGCAATTCTGGTGATAAAAGGCTCTCATCAGATGAATGAAGAATGAAGCATGACTTATGCAAAAGTTTTGATGTTCTTTGAATTTATAAAATGATAAACTAACACCCATAGAGTGCTTGCAGGCATGGGAATTTATGGCCATGAAAAAGGCCAAAGCTCCAGGACTATGATGAGTTAAAACTCATGTGTATAAATTTATCACCAGAAGAGGGAGTGGTGATGGAGGTAGTGGTTAAAATCTACCTTGTTTTCCCCCGGGCTAGTGAGGGACCATTATGCATTCTGGGGACGCCTAGATGTAAGACATGTGGTTAAGACTCATTCCGCACACATTAGAGGACTGTCACATGAGTTGGGGGACTCTATGAAGAGAATAACCTCTAGGCGCTATGGAGGTGTGCGAGAACAGAGTGCTTCAGCTTGGTGAAGCACCCTGAAGAGCACAAAAAGGAGATACCACTAAGAGGGGTACAGGGTATCGTCCTTGTGTTGGGTGGCTTGAATTGGCACTTGGTGTGCTGGGATGAAGGAACATCCAGAGAAAAGAATAATGACAAGCACCCTGAATAGCACAGATGAGATACACGAAGGGTTGGTATCGTCCTTGTGTTGGGTGACTTGAATTGGTACTTGAAGTACTGTTGGCACTTGGTGTGCTGGGATGGAAGACATCCAAAGAAGAGAACAATGCCAGGAAAAGGTATGTGCAGTACAGGTAAACTGGTACCTATATTTTATTGGCAATAGAACTGATATGTTATGAAAATTGTATTTCTGAGTTTTACATTTCGATGCTAGTATGCATGCATATGTCTGATTTTAAATGCAGGATCATGACGGGAAATACAAGCAAACAAGGACAACTCAAAAGGAAAGGAAAAGTTATTGAAAAACAAGAACACCGAGGACGGTGTTAATTTTAGGGGGAAAGAATGTAATGTCCCTCCTATATGAAAAATTAAGTCTTCATTGAAATATATATGTATTTATAATAAAAACATATGAGGCAATTAAGAAAACGGGGATGCTATGATATAAATTATATCATGAAGATAAAGGAAAGTATAGTATTAAATCCCTTTTATGAATGAAGACATGGATTTCTAATTCTAGGTTTAAGACAAGATTTAAGTCTTATATATATATTTCTATCCTTCGTCTAGAGGCTCGATTTTCTACTTAAATCCTCCATAAGTTTTGGGATTTAACCATGGCATAATTAGAGGAGAGGTTCAGCTTGAATAAAGGGAAATAAAAATCTTCCTTGAACCTTGACAGTGGTGACCATTTGGTGGCTGAAACAGTCGCTTGAATTCATGCCTTAATATTGGCATGAATTAAGGGGAGGTTCGGAAAGGAAGTAATGGCCAACAACCTTGACAGTTGTGACCTACCAACTGGCTGAACGGTCGTTTTGACCTAGGACTTATTTATTAATTGACTGGATAGGAGAAAGGGGGAGCGATGGCTTGAATGCCTATTGGGAAAACGTTTTGACAAGGTTTCCTACGGAGGAAAAGATCTATGTGCTCTCTATGAGCCACAAGGTTACAAGAAAATGATTGTTTCCTATCTGTGCCTTGGGAAATGGGGAGAACCAGCTTTCCATTTTGTTGCTGTCTATGTTTGAGTAGAGCTTGATGCGCCTGTGTGTTGGGGTTTCGTTCTGATCTGTATCAAAACAAAGAGCCAATTCCTGATTTCATTCTGTCGCCATGTTTTGATTGTTCCGGTAGTAGCGGAGGAGTCATTGTGTAGAGAATTAAAGAATCAACCTACTGTTTGAGTAATATCAATGTGCAGATACTTACAAAGTCCGATCCAGGTATTTTCGAAAGCCTTTTTGGTGGCAGTCGATGTGTATCCAAATTAAAAAGAATGAATCCATGTTTTTTTTGGGAAATAGGGTTGATTTTAGTTTATTTTATGCAAGTGAAATTGTTTATAAACCCCCCGTGCCTGTGTCTGTATTGACATGAATCAATTGAATACGATGGGTGTGGTTATGACCTGGAATGTATTTTTTTTTCTTTTCCTTGTCTGCATACACCAGCGATCCGAAAGATCCACCTCTTAAAAATTACCAGCATCTATGCCCACGTCGGGATCCGAATTTTCTTTTGGTTACCAGCATTATGCTCATGATGGCAGTAGATCCATATTCGAGGGTTACCGCCTGTTAGCTCGCAATGGAATTAGATCCACCTGAGGGTTGCTGCATGCTAGTTCATGAAAGAAATAAACCCATTGTTTTTGCATTATTAACCGAGTCATGCTCACGATATAAAGGATCCGCTTCTCCCTGAGTACCGATGTATGTATTCTTGAACCAGATAGATTCCCCTTTGAGATTTTGCCACCAATTTCACTCTCAATATGAGAATATACACCTTTGATTGTCTTCGTTGTGTTTCTATGCTATTAGAGTTAATACGTGGCCAAGCCATTTGTTCGAATTGCAAGAACATCTATCACGATTTTGAATATATATATATATATATATCCTTGCAGCTACTAAATCGATTTCGCAGAGAGTGGTTCATTTATGTGGTTGTTAAAGGGTGACGATACCAGGATCTTGACGGTTATGATAATAATTACATCCACGAACTTATCGAGCATGGTAAGCACATAGTCCTTGAGGATTTCATAGCAGCGATAACTACAAGGATTTTCCCTTAACGTAGCAAGTTGGTAGGGGAAAGGTGTTTAAGATTTTGTTGTTCACAGTAAATAAACCAATGCTAAGACCTCAATCATACTCGTATGGGAGGCACAAAGTGCTTACACCTACTCTGAATGGGCTTTCCAGGTAAGGTAGAAGCTTGATGCGTAAATAAAACGCTAGGGTTTTTCACTCATAAAAATTAATTTAAAGGAACCTCTCTCACTTCGCGGATTGAACTTTATAACCTATGAACATGAGAGCTTGTTTGCGGGTAATGGTTTGGTCGAAGGCAACTCGCATTGAATCACAGCAACACTCCCGGTGATAGAGGGCCCTTACCGTCATATGAACAAAGACGATAAGGGATTGATCAAGTAAGATTTAAAGATCAGGTATTTCTTCATTGCTGGTGAGTGTCCATATCTTCAATGGAATCAACACGATATCATAAACAGTGCTCTGGTGGTTAGCAACCTGCTTAAAAGGCTGATTATTATTTTTTGGAATTTTATGGGTACATCTATGTGCCTTCTCATTATGAAAATGCAGGAATAATCTCTATGACTTATTATTGAACATTGTGTGCATTACTGTATGAAATGAAGGATTTAAAGTAACAATTATAATGTCCCGAAAATGCCACGCCTTCTATTAAAAAGATCTAACGATAGGGCTGTTAAATCCCTTTTATGTGCTGGAGTCCAAAATTAATGAAAGGCACTGTTCTGTTTAGCTACAGGAGGCTCTCTGCCAAAAGATTTATGTTAAGTAAATCGGCCATGGATGAGCCGTGACTTGTAAGTACTCTATTTTTATAAAGAAATGAAAAGAATAACTGACTTGGTGGATGTAGCCTCGTGGACGAGGTGAACCACGTGAATGGCTGTCTCTTTTGTGTTATTTTGATGTGCTGGTTTTATTCCTTGGTTTACATGATGGTTATGAACACAGCATAGATGTTTTAAATGGTGAAAAGATTACTAAAATTATGTTTTGCAGACTTCTTGAATGTTTTATAGCCTAAGGTATCAGTGGTTCATTACAATAAACTTATCCCTTTGCGACCAACAATATTGTCTGTTTGTGATTTTCAATAAAGGTGGAAGAATGATATACCTCGAATCCTTCAGCATGGAAGTATAGAACTGAAATTCTTCCCTCAATGTATCTTCTTTAAATGTTGAAATTCCACACATCAACAAAACAATATTTGCCAAAAATGAGTTTCTTGAAACAAGAATGAAAACTATTTTTTGTAAAGGATGGCACACGCGAAAATATGCCAACAGGAGAGGCCAATTAGTGGGAAAATAATCGAGTGGAAAAACATATAGTCAAGCGCTTTATAGTTTACATCCACCATTATCATCCTCATGGACATTGTATAGAGGACTTGACGAGTACGCCTTGCCAACACATAAAGTATTCATATGTATATCTGGTCTATATTCCATTCAATGTCTTTATGTGATACACAACACAAAATCAATAGAAGAAAAAATCACTAATAAACAAAAAAGAACTGAAATTGAAGCCTCAAGGTTAGGTTCTTTAAATGTAGAAATTGCTCGCAGCAACAAAACCAATATTTAAGAATCATGAGTTACTTGAAATAAGAATGAAAACTATTTTTGTAAAGGATGACACATGTGAGAAGCCACCAACAAGAGAAGCCGATTAGGAGGAGAAGAATCAAGTGGTAAAATATATAGTCAAACGTTGTATAGTTTACAGCCACTATTATCATCTCCAAGAACAGTGTATAGTATACTTCAAGAGTATGCATTCCCAACAAACAACGTATTCAAATGTATTTGTGGTATGTACTCCATGCAGTGTCTTTACTTGATACACAACTCAGAGTTAAAAGAAGACAAATTTACTAGTAAACACAAAGCACTTTTCCGAATTCAAAAAAGTCCGATGCTATGCCAAACATGTATATAGCCTTTTGGCATGGGTCGTTCTTTGGATCCGTCGATGGTATTGGGATATGTATTTAGGTACACAAAATCAAATACTCGCATAGTAGTTATTCTTCTAAGACATAGTGAAGCATTGGGTAATGAACTCATTTCTATGGTTTTCAAAATGGCATTTCTTACGCTCAAAAAGGAGTGGCTCATCGTCATCGCTTAATACAAGGCCCCTTGTTGTAGAGGAAGTCACGAGATCAAGTCCCACCTAGGTTTACCTTTGCCCCATTTATTGCGGTCGAGTGTGGGGCACCTAGGGGTATAATGGTAGCAGAAATGGATCCCTGGACCCTGTGTCACGCGAGTACCATCCTAGCGCTAGATGTAGATTCTCCTAGTCAACAAAAAAATTCATATGGTATTACCTAGAATCAGAAACAAAGAACATGTTTGGACTATAACTTTTCCGGTTATCTAGTTTCTTATCTTGGTTTCATATGTGTTCACTTGCGAAGGATTTACTTCAACCATGCCTCAGCTTTTCTAATGGTACCTGTTTTCTAATTTTGATGTTGCAAATGAGAGGGTGAAGATATTCACATAGACAATGAATTAAACTAGTTTTTTAAGATAATGCTAGGAGGATCTCCCTTCCATTTCGATAACAATATGAAACATACACGGTGCCACATGTTAAGGGGAAGCACAACAAATTTCTTGAAGAGTTTTAGTTGTGAAGGTTTTTTTACCTAATTACAATTAAATATAAAACTTTATAATTTTTTTCGTGATAAAATTTCAATTGTTTTGATTTTAGAATTTAATATGCATGATGTTATCACTATATATAAATTGCCTTAAAACTATGAAAAATTATTGGGTTTAAGTATGATAATTTTAATTTTATTAGAAGTAATAATACTATTATTAATTATATGTTTTTAAAGACAATAAATAATATAAAAGACATGTATGCAATGTAAAAATACGTGAAATTATTTCCTTCCCAAAAAAACTAACAATAATTTAATAGACTTCCGTAGACTTTTGAGAGCCAAATTGCGCATGTTCTCTACATTCACATGTAGAGACCCGAAATGAAAAAAGTGTAACATACCCAAATGACCTCAATGCCAGTATGTGTAAAGAGGGGGTAAAATTTTTCGTTCCCTATTACTAATCGTAGGAATCAATCGTATTAGTGTCTGATTATTACATGGTGTTTTCATAGAAACATGGCTAATCAACTTCGGTAACATCAGATGTATACACAATGTAGGAGTCATTAGACTAAAGATAACCACATTCTATTTTACATGAATATAGATCTTCCTTAAGGGATTTTATCCATCCATCAAAATACTTAATGTAGCACACCCATATCAGCAAGAACAAAATTGTAACATCTCCTTAATAAATGATAGGGAACATATAAGTTTTTGCGAGAGTCTCTTCAAATTCGAATTAGGGTTTACGAGTGATAGGGTCCAATCAATTAAAATCAATCACCACAAAATCATACCTATGCATTTGCATTTCATATAAATAGCGTCATAACTTTGTATTTTACCTAATGGAATCCATATTTACTACAACAGATACATGAACATTTAATGGAATCCATATTTACTACAATAGATACATGAACATTTAAAATACATAAGAATCATATTTCCTCCAATTAAAACTTCACGAAATCATTCTCAATAAATATATCAAAATACACAATGCTTAAACATGTAAGACAAAATGGCAGCAAGTTCACATAAGAAGGCCACCCAAAAATGCATAAAGTAAATCACATCAAAACACATAAGACACACAATACCAATGTACATGGTTCACCCCAACCTTGGGGTTACGTCCACCAAACAGTCGTATCTTTCATCATTCATCAAATTCCAGATTTAGAAAATGCAACATCGTTGTTGCCATACATTCTTCTCATAGGCTCTCTTTCCGAGAGTACCTCCACTGGGAAACTAGCCATTCTGGCTATTAAATTCCAAAAGAATTAATACAACCTACACCCTTTTTATTTCCATTCTTATAATGCTTTTCAAAGTGCCAAGACTACACTATAAAAGGACCTGCAAGGTATACCAAAGAGGATGTACGTTTGTAAGGAGAAAAAAGAAAAGAAACCTTATCACAAAGAAAGGCATATACACATCATATCTACTGTGTTATTCTTTTCCTTTCCTGGTCTCTCATATGCTCAGAGAGAGAACCTTTACATCAGGTTTTTGTATAATTTTTAACATTATAATCTCCTACAAGTACATCAATTGCCATCAATAACAGTGGTAGAATAAAATTATCTCTATGAGTTTAATCGACCACACTACTTGAGTTAATCTCCTTGATTATTCCCTTTTAAAGATTAATAGATTATAAGTACCATCACATCTTCTCCAAATATGAATCGCGACAGACACTAAGTAGCAATTTAGTGTTTCAATGTTTAATAAGACAGAAAACCCCCTTACAGCAAAATAATATCTTTTGTATCTGCTATAGTCAGGAATCCCTTGATACTCTTTAGCTTTGCATAAATGACAGCTCGATTTATTTTATAAGGAATATATCCTACAACAGATAGATCTTTAAAATGTTTACACTACCCTTTTATAAGCCAGGCCATAGCAAAACTGAAAACCAAAGACATACAAAGATACTGGGTTTTTCACGGATCTTTTACTAAAGATAAAGGCATACAGATTATTGTCACTTTCTGAATGATGTCATTTGAAATTCTTGCAAGCCCATAAGCGGGTTAAGGAGTAATCATGAAGGATCCGAGCCATGGACTTGTGATCTCACTTGCGGATCAGATATTTAAAATCGATCAAAGGAAACAAAATGATCCTGGATGGAAAGGTAAATCACCGATCATATAATTAACACCTTGTGACTTTAGTTTTGGACTCATAACGGAAATAAGATCATCACCGTGGCATACTAAGGGATTCTGTCACGCCATAATGGAGCTGGTGCTCGCACCTTCAACACCGCAATCCCTCGTAAATAAATTTAACACTTAATTTGCGCACTCACTCTACAGATTTCACAAAAGTTGGGGAAAAGGGGTTATGCGATCGCCTTGATATGGATCGCAGACAACCTACAGGTATGACCCCAAGTAATGTTTTTAAAACATAATAAAACTATAGATCATATAGATCTCATTCCAAGGACTAAAAAAAATAAAAGCCGTAAATAAAGATAGGGCTCTCTGAAGGTCGGTAGTTGTTCGGGATACAGGTATGCGACTTCCTTTGCTCGGAATCACCGTCAAGTGTTGTCGATCCTATGGATCTTATTCCAAGATGCAGGGTTTAGAATTGAATACACTTTCAGGTTATGTTTTCAATGCAGGAAGGAAAATACCTTTAAAACAAAGGATGGACGCATAGCCTGCAACTCTTGAGATGATATTCAGATCATGATCATTTTTCACCGATCTAGTTCATCCTGCTACAGAATGAAAAGCAAAAGGTAATATATGCATGCATCAACATACCGGTTTGAAGGTACTCACCAGGGTAAGGCGCAGAGGGTCAGATTCTAAGCAAAAACCACTTCCAGTTTGCGCACACAGTCCGGCGATGGGTAATTCCATAAACATGCACCAAAAACCTCTACCCAAGACGTATACCTCTCCCCATGAGCTCGCCATCCTTTTTTTCTTCCTCTCCCCTTTTTCCCTTTTTCCCCTCCTATCTCATGGATTAAGTAAAAAGCCTACAAGAAAATGACTCTCTGCATGTCACGCAGAGTTTCCTTAACTTCAGGCATAAAATTTGCTGTTACCCTTTTAATGAGATCAACTTTTTCTAAAAATTCCATAATCCAAAGACTTTTAGGAGGCATGCAGCCATCCAACATTCAAACCTACCCAAAAATAATTCCACTAATTTAGTGACTGTTTTCTTGCTTAAGTGGGAATGAAAGCTACGCTTTCCTCCCAGAAAAACGTATCCCTCCACAAGATATGCTCTCCAATACCAAAAGTAACGCCTCCGTTCTTGAAGACTAATATTTAGGTAATGGGTCTTAAACCCTACATTATTACTGAGATATAATTATACTCCATCCAATCTGGTCATTAATTTTATAAGCTTCTGCAAGTGTAATAGTGTACATCTATATATGTATCTTCGTGGAACGTGTTGTGGTTTCTCTCCCATATGTATGCATATAATATATATATACAATTTCCTTTATATGGTGTTCCACTTTTCATGATTTTAATT
>LPNX010110116.1:0-32353 GCA_001517045.1 Pseudotsuga menziesii | reverse complement strand
GCAAGATTAACATAGTTCAAGAAGTACATTCGCCAATCTGTCTCTTTAAGGATTTTCAATGCTCAATCCAACAATGTCAGGATTCAAAAGAGATACTCTCGGACTTGCATTTATATTTGTCACTTTAGTGAACAAACAATAGGTTTTAAAGCACAAAACTTCAATACCTATATTACTGGACTTATTACCTCAAAAATCATTATCAACTTTCAAACCTCCATTTTCTACTGTGAGTCAAACATTCTTTACGCATTAAATCAGATCTTTAACGTTCAATTCACAAGGAAGGAGACTAAATTCCAAAGAAAACTCTCCAAGAATTAGATTCCAAATCAATACAATTTCAGTAACAAGTTCAAAATTGATACCTCATTAAATTTGGAAGCCAACTAAGGATTTTGATCTCAATGCTCAACCACAAGGTCAATGGTTAACATATATCAGCAGCAATTTCCAAATGTTATCCAACAAATTTCAATGGGCAATAAACTCAGATGTGAAACAAATGATACAAATGTTGAATGCAGAGTATTTGGAGGATTCACGGCATTCATTTTCAATATGCGATGATTTAGATAACAAAGCAATTCTTCAATAGCGCTAATGCCCAAGAATTACAAAGGAAAAAAACCTTTCAACGTAAGGTGAGCCTAGTTTCATAGGGTCGTCATCAAATCACCCAACATGTTACGATGAGTAAATCATCCATATCCCTTTGTGGAATTTATTTGTTCATGGTTTCACGTGCAACCCCAAGTGTAAATAGGTGATTCAATGTTAGTATTCCTAACATTTATTTAATAAAGTTTGTACTTGTATAGACTTGACAGTACAACATATGCTTTTAGCATTGCTCAACTGATACTTAAATATTTTTACTATGTGTGATAGTTTTGCAGCTAATCACATACATGAGATCTATACTTAGAACACATACAATCCTTAGATCTATATGTGCAGCCATATACAAGCATTAGGTCTAACAGGATTAATTTTCCTATGATCAGATCTATCTTTGCAATTACACACAACCATGGAAATATGGATCTCATACAAAAATGCATACAATCATTAGATCTATGTATGTAGACATTTAGAGGCATCAGACCTAACAGGATTCATTTCATACAATTAGATCCATCTTTGCTAGTGCATACAACCATGGAACTCTAAATCTCACATCCAATCTATACTCTAATGCATGTTGAAATTCATGCAATAAAATCGCCGAGGCCTACTCATACTCAGATTCATATCTAAAAATATCTTAATCGGTCGCATACTGAGGTATTCAACGCATATGAAGAAAAAAAAACACGCAAGAATCGCAGAAGCATACCCATGCCCGGATGCACATTAAAATCGTGATTGCATACAGAACTCAAGCAAAACTCACAGAAAATAATCATAACTAGATCCATATTTAGAAGACCTGGATGTATAAGAAAACTGAAACAAACTCACAGAATATAATTATACATAAAACTATGAGTCTCCAATTCCCATATTACTATTATAATAGAAACTACTATAGTACTCTTGTCGACCATGAGTTTGACCAAGAAGAATTTCTAAACCTCAGTAAATTTTTTTGGTGCAACTCAAAATAGAGACAAAGCAATCGTCTTAGCTATTTGTAAACATATTCGTAAGGGAGCAAAAGAATAACCGGATACCTGTGTACTTACATGCTCGGGTATAACATCGAGCTGACAAGGTATTGGGTCATCTTTGTTGCGATTTTTGGGCCAATGTTCCATCCTCCCCTGCACAACTCCAAGGTCAGTAGACATGTAGTTCCAAAATAAAACATGCAGGAACGTTTCAAGCCCAATTAGGCCCAAGTGTTTCAACTGTGGCTCTGATACCATATGTAACATACCCAAATGACCTCAATGCCAGTATGTGTAAAGAGGGGGTAAAATTTTTCGTTCCCTGTTACTAATCGCAGGAATCAATCGTATTAGTGTCTGATTATTACATGGTATTTTCATAGAAACATGGCTAATCAACTTCGGTAACATCAGATGTATACACAATGTAGCAGTCATTAGACTAAAGATAACCACATTCTATTTTACATGAATATAGATCTTCCTTAAGGGATTTTATCCATCCATCAAAATACTTAATGTAGCACACCCATATCAGCAAGAACAAAATTGTAACATCTCCTTAATAAATGATAGGGAACATATAAGTTTTTGCGAGAGTCTCTTCAAATTCGAATTAGGGTTTACGAGTGATAGGGTCCAATCAATTAAAATCAATCACCACAAAATCATACCTATGCATTTGCATTTCATATAAATAGCGTCATAACTTTGTATTTTAGCTAATGGAATCCATATTTACTACAACAGATACATGAACACTTAATGGAATCCATATTTACTACAACAGATACATGAACATTTAAAATACATAAGAATCATATTTCCTCCAATTAAAACTTCACGAAACCATTCTCAATAAATATATCAAAATACACAATGCTTAAACATGTAAGACAAAATGGCAGCAAGTTCACATAAGACGGCCACCCAAAAATGCATAAAGTAAATCACATCAAAACACATAAGACACACAATACCAATGTACGTGGTTCACCCCAACCTTGGGGTTACGTCCACCAAACACTCGTATCTTTCATCATTCATCAAATTCCAGATTTAGAAAATGCAACATCGTTGTTGCCATACATTCTTCTCATAGGCTCTCTTTCCGAGAGTACCTCCACTGGGAAACTAGCCATTCTGGCTATTAAATTCCAAAATAATTAATACAACCTGCACCCTTTTTATTTGCCATTTATATTTCAAAGTGCCAAGACTACACTATAAAAGGACCTGCAAGGTATACCAAAGAGGATGTACGTTTGTAAGAAGAAAAAAGAAAAGAAACCTTATCACAAAGAAAGGCATATACACATCATATCTACTGTGTTATTCTTTTCCTTTCCTGGTCTCTCATATGCTCAGAGAGAGAACCTTTACATCAGGTTTTTGTATAATTTTTAACATTATAATCTCCTACAACTACATCAATTGCCATCAATAACAATGGTAGAATAAAATTCTCTCTATGAGTTTAATCGACCACACTACTTGAGTTAATCTCCTTGATTATTCCCTTTTAAAGATTAATAGATTATAAGTACCATCACATCTTCTCCAAATATGAATCGCGACGGACACTAAGTAGCAATTTAGTGTTTCAATGTTTAATAAGACAGAAAACCCTCTTACAGCAAAATAATATCTTTTGTATCTGCTATAGTCAGGCATCCCTTGATACTCTTTAGCTTTGCATAAATGACAGCTCGATTTATTTTATAAGGAATATATCCTACAACAGATAGATCTTTAAAATGTTTACACTACCCTTTTATAAGCCAGGCCATAGCAAAATTGAAAACCAAAGACATACAAAGATACTGGATTTTTCTCGGATCTGTTACTAAAGATAAAGGCATACAGATTATTGTAACTTTCTGAATGATCTCATTTGAAATTCTTGCAAGCCCATAAGCGGGTTAAGGAGTAATCATGAAGGATCCGAGCCATGGACTTGTGATCTCACTTGCGGATCAGATATTTAAAATCGATCAAAGGAAACAAAATGATCCTGGATGGAAAGGTAAATCACCGATCATATAATTAACACCTTGTGACTTTAGTTTTGGACTCATAACGGAAATAAGATCAGCACCGTGGCATACTAAGGGATTCTGTCACACCATAATGGAGCTGGTGTTCGCACCTTCTACACCGCAATCCCTCGTAAATAAATTTAACACTTAATTTGCGCACTCACTCTACAGATTTCACAAAAGTTGGGGAAAAGGGGTTATGCGATCGCCTTGATATGGATCGCAGACAACCTACAGGTATGACCCCAAGTAATTTTTTTAAAACATAATAAAACTATAGATCATATAGATCTCATTCCAAGGACTAAAAAAAATAAAAGCCGTAAATAAAGATAGGGCTCTCTGAAGGTCGGCAGTTGTTCGGGATACAGGTATGCGACTTCCTTTGCTCGGAATCACCGTCAAGTGTCGTTGATCCTATGGATCTTATTCCCAGATGCAGGGTTTAGAATTGAATACACTTTCAGGTTATGTTTTCAATGCAGGAAGGAAAATACCTTTAAAACAAAGGATGGACGCATAGCCTGCAACTCTTGAGATGATATTCAGATCATGATCATTTTTCACCGATCTAGTTCATCCTGCTATAGAATGAAAAGCAAAAGGTAATGTATGCATGCATCAACATACCGGTTTGAAGGTACTCACCAGGGTAAAGCGCAAAGGGTCAGATTCTAAGAAAAAACCCCTTCCAGTTCGCGCACGCAGTCCGGCGATGGGTAATTCCATAAACATGCACCAAAAACCTCTACCCAAGATGCATACCTCTCCCCATGAGCTCGCCATCCTTTTTTTCTTCCTCTCCCCTTTTTCCCTTTTTCCCCTCCTATCTCATGGATTAAGTAAAAAGCCTACAAGAAAATGGCTCTCTGCATGTCACATAGAGTTTCCTTAACTTCAGGCAAAAAATTTGCTGTTACCCTTTTAATGAGATCAACTTTTTCTAAAAATTCCATAATCCAAAGACTATTAGGAGGCATGCAGCCATCCAACATTCAAACCTACCCAAAAATCATTCCACTAATTTAGTGACTGTTTTCTTGCTTAAGTGGGAATGACAGCTACGCTTTCTTCCGATAAAAAGGTATCCCTCCACAAGATATGCTCTCCAATACCAAAAGTAACGCCTCCGTGCTTGAAGACTAATATTTAGGTAATGGGTCTTAAACCCTACATTATTACTGAGATATAATTATACTCCATCCAAAATGGGCATTAATTTTATAAGCTTAAGCAAGTGTAATAGTGTACATCTATATAGGTATCCTCCTGGAACGTGTTGTGGTTATTCACTATGTATGTATATAATATATATACAACTTCCTTTATATGGTGTTCCACTTTTTTCATGATTGTAATTACATTCACTGTTGCACATGAAATACTTTTGTAGAAATATATCTATATGTATTTTACCGTTATATATATATATAAATAATCCTTTTATGTATATATATATATATCATCATATGTATATATACTCTTTATGCATAATGGCTATATCTTCTTCCTTTAATGCCTCTGGCTAAAGCGAGGTGGAAGAACCATAATGGGTGTGGAGTTTTACACTCTACTTTTTGTTTAATCTTCTGTAGTGGATTAGTTCCGGATTGTTTAACTTGCGCCGGTGTATGCTTGTTTTCCTAGATCCACAGATTAGGAAATTAATCGCCTACATAATAAGGTTTTACTGGTGGGGTCCTTGGCCTTGAGCTCCTCACCAATAGCCTAGTACAATTATATTTGACTATTACAAAAATAATTAGGGAGTATAAGGGGGACATTACAAAAAGGGCGTTTATTAAACATAAAACATTAGCCTAACAATGAGAACATTCACCTATATGTTTTCATCATACAATACAATCTTATCGTTTGGAAACGAGAAATTTTAATATGCAATTTTCATTAGATGCGGCATAGTGGTATACCTGGAACCCTTTAGCATAGAAGAATTCCACTCGAATTATTCCCTCGAGATCGATGCCTAAGAACATGAAATTTCCTCATCTCCATAACCAAAACCAACATAATATTTAAAAACTTGAAAGCAAGCAATCTCTCACAAGGACGAAACATGAAAAATGATACCAATACGAACAGTGGGTTACAAGGAATAGGGTCAAACAAAAAACATATAGTCAAGCTTTTTATAGTTTTCGATCACCATTATCATCTTCATGACAATTGTACAAACGAATTCAAGATTATTCCTAGCTAGTACATAATACTTTCTCTTCATATCCCTCTGTGGCATCTAGTAGCGGCAAAACCTTTATGCAATACACAACACAAAATTTAAAGAACTACAAAATCAATAGCAAACATAGGGCACTTGTACTCAGTCAACATTTGTTTATAGATTTCTCTTGAATGTAATCTGATGTGGATCCATCCATGGTATGAAACCATGTAATGGTGACACACAATAGTTGTGCTTCTTAGGGAAGAAGCATTGGTTGTTGCACCTCCTTATGTGGTTTTCAAAATGGTGGTTGTGGAAAAAGGGGTGACCTAAGTGCTGGATATCCAAGTTCTCCATGCTGCCTTGAATAAGGCTAACTACTTTGTATCAACAAGGCAAAGCACATCCATAATAAAACCCAAACCGATGTCGTTGAATGTCCTCTCATCCCAAAACTCGTTGGCACCTTGTATGTTTAGACAAGTGAGATTGAATCTTATTATGTTCTATATAATTGAACATTTTCAATTAGGTACTCACAAATCTATGAAGCAACCTATCCTGCATAAAGCATGCAGCCACAGGTTGATTAACGAAACATACATTCTGTGGATCTCCTTAACACCACATGCAAGAAAACAAGAGCTCGATGTATGACACCGTGAAGGCACCAAGTAAACAAGAAATGCACAAAGACCATTAATCACATTGTATCCCTCCAAAGGAAACAAAATAACGATAAGGTGGAAAGCATTTTTCACCTTTAATATATCTTTAAACCTATGAGTGTTTTTCGCTTTTTAATATATCTTTTCACTTTTTAATATATCTCTTAACTTGTGCGAAACCTTCCTGGTTCTCGATGTTTCTGTTCCAAACATTCAAGAATTCCACATAATTCTCTCTCTTGTCCGCAAGATGGGTTTCACACAATTACTGATATGTAATTTTTAATGGTACGATGGATTTCACGTCATATCAGATGTATAATATTTAATCAGTCAAGGGTCCCGTCCAATGGCACATGGCAGCACATCACAAACAAAAGTCAAGGATTGAAAAAATGCAGTTTTAGGTCGAAAATGGTAAAAGCTAAAACAACAAAACAAAACTGTAAGGACCAGTGGGGAAATACAATTGAAATTGTCAAAGGATTACAAAGGAAAGGGAACGAATCGTTGGAAGGTGAACACGATAAGGCTATGGATAATATATAAATAAATGTTTTCGAAACGAAATTTGAAGCTCGATAAGCTAAGGCACAACAATTCTTGTCCGGAGTCCATGCTGCCGAAGGGAAAGACCCAGCCAAGATACCCAGAGAGAACCTAAACCTCGTTGGTAAAGTGAGCAAGCCAGGATCAGGAGCCTTAATCATGAATTGAAGGATTTTATTGTGTTGCAAGTGCAATCATGTAGTGAAGGATTTGTTTTGTGCCAAGTTAAAAAAGCACCAGCAATGGTGTTTTCTTCTATAGCAGTGGTTTTTATTTTCTGTAGAAGCCTAGCCCCCTGTCAAGCTTCCAATGACAAACCCAGTTCGTACATGGATTCCATAACTGTTCGAAGAGCCTACGTGAGCGCCTACGCAATTCGTCAATCTCGAAATGAATACCTCTGTGAGAAGTGTGCGTGGGTGTGTTTTTTCTCGGTTGCAAGGTTTTGTTATGCCTGTAGAATTCTCCTTCATACTGTTTCAATAATACTTACAAATGTTTTCTATTCCTACCCATTTAATCCATTGGCAAAGTTTTTGTGTTTTTGCTTTGCATAGTAATTGTGGCAGATGTTAAACATGGATAAACCCTATAGTACCCTGCTCAGTTTGGTCGATCGTGTTGGGCTACCTCGATCGGAGCAGGAAAGAAGTTCAGTTGGCCCAGACTAATAAAACCTACCTTGTCATTCACGGGGAATGGATAATCTAGCGTTCACAAGCATGAGCGAGGGTCATATGCGACTCATAAAACCTACCTTGTCATTCACAGGGAATGGATAATCTCGCGTTCACAAGAATGAGCGAGGGTCAAACGTAAGTAATTCAGAGAATGAATAACAGGCAGAAAGGGCTTGTTATTTACGTCCTCTGAGGCTTCATCGCTTTGCCTCAATCAATTTGAATTTTAGATCTGTAATGGGCCTACCCAAAGGAGGGCCTCCAAAAATTCTCGAAGGCCAAGGCGTAGCCCAGGCCAACGAGGGGGGTTGGAAATAGTTTTCAACCAGCAATTGACGCGCCTCGGTTTTACCTCACTAGCTGCGTCATTGCCCCAAGCACAAAGATGATTCTTTTTCCTTTGATCGTCCATTTTATACTAATCCTTCTACCCCTCTACCTTCCTTTTTACGGGTGGGATAAAGGAAAAACCTTGTCCATTTTTTTCTAAAAAGTACACTCATTTAGGGTTGATTCAATACCACTAAAAAAATATGCAACACCTCGGTTTTGCTATATACCTGCCTAAACTTTATTTCCTGTGCTAAAAACGATCCTATTAAAATGTTCATTACATAATGTTAAAACGAGTTTTCCATTAAAATGCTAATTACATCATGGTTGCATGCTATCTATTTTTTAAGGTGCAACAACCGTACAGTTATAGATAGGAAGCACACCAAAATTAGCAATGTCGTTCCCTACAATAGTAGCTAAACATTGTCTACAAATACAATATGACACATATGAAAATAACTATTGAGTATAACAATAATAATAACAATATACTTAACCTGGCCAAAAGCCAATTTTGTGTATGAGACCTCCTTGTGGGACTCTCTTTAAGCCGTGATGCAACAACTAAAACAGAGGTGTAGATACCCTACCCCCTCCGGATTTGACCTATGGCCTCCTAGGAGGAAACACATGTTCTTCTCAATTATGCCCACTGAGGTTCTATACCATAGTCATGCCTAGGCATAGGAAATGTTTAAATGCAAAAGAGATTCAATAATGAATGTAATTCCTTGATCACACAATGTTTCGCATTGTGCTTCACTCTCTATTTCCTCACCTTCTTAAACAAACTGATGGTGTGCATTTGTTTCAATTGTATTCGACTATACTTTGGTATTAAATCATATTATTACTATTATAATCGTGGCTTTCGAATTGGTTATGTGGCATCCATGTCGATTAAGAATCATGGGTGCAAGTAAAGAAAAAGGGAATGCCAAAGGACACATCCGGTGAATATGTTGTTAAAGGAAAAGGAAGTTTTTTTTGTGGTTGTTGGGAACCATTGGTACTACTCTACTCCTTTCATGATAGTAGAGTAAGAATGAGAATACTAACCCATCCTAGATATAAGCAATCAAAAGGGGTTACAATCTCAAAATTCCCATGCACAGAAAGGCTCAGTTCGTTGACATTTGTCGAAAGGAAGAAGGTTAAATGTTTTAAAATTTGACCTACAACCAAGAATTGTTAGGTGTAGTTGCAAAGTTCGATTGTACAAACAATTGATTTTCACGTGTAGATGGGTTAAAAAACCTACACACCTAATTCTATATCTTTATTTTGCACTATCAATAATTGATATTTACAAATTCATCGATCGAAAATGATCATATTCAATTTTAGTAGAAAATTGAATTTTCCCTCTTGCAATTTAAGCGACCAAAGAACAATTAACAAATATAGTTACTCCAAGAGCTAAAAGAACCACAACAAAGCCAAGCCCAAGAGATCGAAAAATACCAGTGAAAAGAATGATCTCGCCTCCTTTAACTATCAACCAACTCACTGTTGGCGATATTTTTCTGGCTTGACAAAACAAGTTGAATGTGACACACTTTAAGAATGGATTTAGATTCATATCTATCATTTCCCATGATCGATTAAGCTTGTTTCGTGTATTTTCAAATGTACATGACTACTTTCCATCGAATATTGCCCATTTAAATCGAATACTAGTTTATCATATTTTCAAATGTTGTCAAAGAAATATCTCCAAATAAAATAGCATGGTGGACGGTAAAGTGAATGTTGAACTTTAATTTTTTGATGTGACACTCTATCATGTTGCTATAGACGTCATTTTCACACTAAAGATGCAAATGACGAAACCACTACACGCTCGACTATGGTGTGGAAGTAGAACTTCGCCAATCTAGTCGTGCTCGCGGCCATTATCAAAACACGATGTAGGGCTACATAAAAAATATACAATATATCATGCAAGCGGATCCCCATCTTTCCAATGTGTTATTTTTTGCGTAAGTGGTAGTATACCTTTCGCCACTGTAATGTAGGTGAAGACCGTGATATCGTAATAATATGTACCAACTCATTAAGGATGTGGGATAAAACTAAGGGCCTTTTTCCAAAATTGTGCAGCAAACTTTTTTTCCACAGGGATGTGTGAGATAGGGATTTGCGGTTCGTTCTTGGACATGACCCTAGATCAAAGAATAATTTTTAGAACACCAATGTTGTAGCGCCAAGAGAGAAAGATGATTAGGGTGATGAAAACATAGAATATCGAGTATATATTTTATTTTAGCATTTATGTTGTGCTGGTGTCTTTGAAATATTTCTATCTCTAATTGATAAACCATCTATTTCTAGTCAGATTTTACGATGTTGAAAAGGAAAACCTAACGAGCATTTTCAATCAACATGTTGAAAACACATTAAATTATCTTATAACATCCTAGCAGCAATTAGTATTGACGAAAATCAGCCTTCCACCTTCATAAGATAATGACACGAAGATATTGTCCCATATTAAGACAAATAAAGGCTAAGCACTTGAAGAGTTTTCTTTATGGTGGTCGTTTTATCTCATTGCATATTCAATATCAAATTTTAGTTCACAATTTCCATGAATTAATTAGAATTGTCTTGTTTTTATACGTTAATTTATGCATTATGTTATCAAGTTATTAAAAAGTCATAGGAGTACAAAAGTTTGATGGTTTGAATTATAATAAGTTTAATTTTATTAAAAGTCACATAAAAATTAATTTAAAAAAATGAGCATAATTTTTAAAAATATAATTCAACAGAAAAGACATGCAAGCAATGTAATAAAATATGAGTTTATGTCCTTCGCAAAAAAAAAAAAAAATTTCTTTTATCTATCACTAGCGGCATGCCCTTAAATATGTCACACGTTGTTACTAGTCCTAGAAAATATATAGTGCTGAGTGATGGGTTCTTGGTGCACAACAATGATGCACAATATGGGTCACCAATTTAGTCAATTTTCAAAACAAGAATCATGACCTTCAAATTTTGTAGAATTTTGGTATTTGAATTGATGGTGAATAATACACCCTATGATCCCAAAAAATGGCTGTTGGTAAACCTAAGACATTAGATTAACAATTAGAACATTTAAATATATGCTTCCATTATCCAATATAAACTTATCCCTTGTGACCAACAATATTGTCTGTTTGTGATTTTCAATAAAGGTGGAAGAATGATATACCTCGAAGCCTTCAGCATGGAAGTATAGAACTGAAATTCTTCCCTCAATGTATCTTCTTTAAATGTTGAAATTACGCGCATCAACAAAACAATATTTGCTAAAAATGAGTTACTTGAAACAATAATGAAAACTATTATTTGTAAATGATGGCACACGTGAAAATATGCCAACAGGAGAGGCCAATTAGCGAGAAAATAATCAAGTGGAAAAACATATAGTCAAGCGCTTTATAGTTTACATCCACCATTAACATCTTCATGGACATTGTATAGAGGACTTGACGAGTACACCTTGCCAACACATAAAGTATTCATATGTATATCTAGTCTGTATTCCATTCAATCTCTTTATGTGATACACAACACAAAATCAATAGAAGAAAAAATCACTAATAAACAAAAAAGAACTGAAATTGAAGCCTCAAGGTTAGGTTCTTTAAATGTTGAAATTGCTCACAGCAACAAAACCAATATTTAAGAAGCATGAGTTACTTGAAACAAGAATGAAAACTATTTTTGTAAAGGATGACACATGTGAGAAGCCACCAACAAGAGAAGCCGATTAGGAGGAGAAGAATCAAGTGGTAAAATATACACTCAAACGCTTTAAAGTTTACAACCACTATTATCATCTCCATGAACACTGTATAGTATACTTCAAGAGTATGCATTCCCAACAAACAACGTATTCAAATGTATTTGTGGTATGTACTCCATGCAATGTCTTTACTTGATACACAACTCAGAGTTAAAAGAAGACAAATTTACTAGTAAACACAAAGCACTTTTCCGAATTCAAAAAAGTCCGATGCTATGCCAAACATGTATATAGCCTTTTGGCATGGGGTGTTCTTTGGATCCGCCGATGGTATTCATTAGAGGAAATTTCAACTCAAAATGGTCCTTTTAACTTTTATTCAAATTCCATGTCATCATGTGCTAGCCAATGAAATTGCTTTAAATTTGAAATACCGTATAGGTCTTAAACACTTTTTTAATATAAATTTGGGGATAGGTATCATAAAAAAAACTACTTTTTTTGTTTGTATTTTTGACATATCTCCCCGTGCTTTTACTCAAATTTCGATCGGGAGAGCTCGTTGGATGCGGAATTAAATTCTGCATCCAACGAGTACCCACTCGGCATACTTTTGACGGACCCCGCTACCCCAAAAACAAGAAATACCTGAAAAAATGAAATGATGATGTCAAAAATACAAACAAAAAGTAGTTTTTTTCTTTTCTTCCTCCAAAATTAATAAATATTATTTTATTATTTTAACTATTATTTTATTATTTCGTTCTAGGAGGCCCATTTTGAGTTGAAATTTCCTCTAATGGGGATATGTATTTAGGTACACAAAATAAAATACTCGCATAGTAGTTATTCTTCTAAGGAATAGTGAAGCATTGGGTAATGAACTCGTTTCTATGGTTTTCAAAATGGAATTTCCTAAGCTCGAAAAGGAGTGGCTCATCGTCGTCGCTTAATACAAGGCCCCTTGTTGTAGAGGAGGTCACGAGATCAAGTCCCACCTAGGTTTACCTTTGCCCTATTTCTTGCGGTCGAGTGTGGGGCACCTAGGAGTATAATGGTAGCAGAAATGGATCCCTGGACTCTGTGTCACGCGAGTACCATCCTAGCGCTAGATGTAGATTCTCCTAGTAAACAAAAAAATACATATGGTATTACCTAGAATAAGAAACAAAGAACGTGTTTGGACTATAACTTTTCAGGTTATCTAATTTCTTATCTTGGTTTCATATGTGTTTGCTTGCGAAGGCTTTACTTACACCATGCCTCACCTTTTCTAATGGTACCTCTCGCAGCCATTGAAATTTGTGACTTTCTTATTTTCTTGTGGTTTTAACCCTGCATGCACTCGATATGGAATCTTGGATTTGCATGCACCAACATTTGATCTTAATTGGCTATGTCATCACTATACCACATTTTTCTGAAGTGAAATTCTAGGAGAGGAAAGATCATACTGTACCAAAATGATCCTCTTGAGTGCTATAAATTTGAAATCAAATCCATATAAACTCCAAGCATGATCAAATTTTTACCATTATTGAGGTTTCATGCATGGAAGAACAATCCCTCGTTGTTTTTTCTCCAATTTCCCATCGGCCCAAATCATCTAAAAATTTACCACACTTATGGAATATCAACTCGAAATATAGCTTCTTGTATCACCTAATTTGGGCATCTCTAGTGAGTTCTTCTTTATGTGTAAATGAATCCCTCTTGGGTTGCGGTTGTGCCGGATTTATTTTTAATGGTATATAAATATCTTGAGTATAGGAGAACAACAAAGAGAATAAATAGTTTATGTCACTACATCCATCCTTTTAATGAGATGTGTTGGATAGGGATCAAACGTTTTCTACTAGGGAATGACCCTTTGTAGAAACATATTTTTCATAATCACCATGTCATATTGCTAGAGGAGGAAGATATTAAGGGTGATGGAAACAAAGAGCACTAAGTATGTGTTTTATTTTAACATGTTTACTGTTCATGTGTCATTTTATTATTTTTATCTATAATTGATCAATTATATGTTTTTGTTCATAACCTTTTGATGTTGCAAATGAGAGGGTGAAGATATTCACAGACAATGAATTAAACTAGTTTTTTAAGATCATGATAGGAGGATCACCCTTCCGTTTTGATAACAATATGAATTATACACGGTGCCACATGTTAAGGGGAAGCACAACAAATTTCTTGAAGAGTTTTAGTTGTGAAGGTCTTTTTATCTAATTACAATTAAATATAAAACTTTATAATTTTTTTCGTGATAAAATTTCAATTGCTATCACTATATATATTTTTCAATTAAATATGCACGATGTTATCACTATATATATTTTTCACTCTCTACGTCGCGGCTGCCAATGTTCGCATGTTTGTCATATGCGAGGGTTTCTGTATCCGTGATTTGGGGGGTACTGGTTTTTAGGCACGTGCACTGCCTCCACGTGATTGCCTTTGTCTGTTTTTAGACTTTCTTCTGTCTTTTTCATGCCATTTCTGAGTGGTGTCGGGGTTTTTTTGGAACGGGGCTTTCACCCTCCAGGCTCTGTTCTATTGGGTGTCTCAATTTGGATCTTATTTACATTCTCCTTTGTGTGGGGTCCTGCGCGGTGGACTTATCTTTCGGGTTCCATATATTGACCGCGGTTTGTATTGAACCCTTAGGGTTTTATCTGTGCCACCCCTCCGGTATATATGGAATGGCCGTCGATGGGTAATAGCGGTCGGGACGCTGACAGGTTTCGGAGGCAACGGAAGAAGATTGCTCTCAAAGCTCGGGAAGGTAAACTCAACTTTGTGGTTGGTAGGGATGTTTATCTTGACAGGGTTTCGGCACTGTGTTCACGGGCCCTCATTGGGCGGCTCGAATATGCCTCCCTGGACAAGAAACAGTGGATTGCCTGGGCGACCGAGCATTGGAAGCCGATTATTAACTATGTGCCTACTATCAGCCTTTTAGTCAGAGGATGGATAGTATTCGTCTTCTTGGAAGATGGGCATGCAACATCCATTCTTGAACAGCCTTGGAGGATTGACAGGGGTTCGCTGGTCTTGGACAGATGGCACGTACATTTCGACCCGACGAGGGAACGTATTAAAAAACGTCATCTCTGGGCTCTTCTGCCGGGTCTGCCCTTCCCTTTATGGAACCGTGCTATTCTTTCGGGACTGGGAGACACGATTGGCCGCTTCATTGCCATTGACGAGGACTTCATGAACGTCTATGATAAGCGGATTGCCAGGATCCTGGTGGAAATTGATATTTCTTGTGGTTTACCGGCAGACATTGATATTCACTGTGATGGAGAGATCATCCCCCAACGCATCGATTTTCAGGGTGTTCCTTTCCGGTGCTCCTGTTGCAGGAGTACTGGTCACCTGCGAAAGAACTGTCCTAGCCTGCGTCGATCATCTCCTTCTTCGGGTTCTAGCGCACATTTTGAAGAACCTGTAACACCCCTTTCGACTCCTACTTCTGATAAGGTTAGACGTGCATCTTTTCTTCCTATCTCAGCATGTGATAATGTAAATGATTCTTGTGCTTTATTTGATGACGCATATAGCTCTGAGATTGCATACTTGGATTCTTTTGCGCGGGGAGGTGCGACTAAAGCGACAATTGACCCGTGCTCTCCCACTCTGTGTCCTGGTGTTGGGGTTGATGTGGACCCGTGCTCGGTCTGGAACACTAATCTTGTGGGGTCATGTGGGACCTCACACGAAACCCTCGTGGAACCTGATCTTTCCTCCGACGTTTTTGAACCTGTTATCTCTCCTATATGTAAGGGTACTGATGTATCATTGCCGATTATTATCACCTCACCTTGTCAGCCTTCTGCTGTTGATGGTCCTGTTTTACCTTTTCCTGAACATTCAGGCCTGCCATCTTTGACCCTCGGTGGGGATGGGATGAATGCTGACCTTCCTTCAGTTTGTCCTGATTCTTCTTCGCCCACCCTTGATACTCTTTCTCCCAGGCATGGAAAGGACTTATCTGCTGTGCCTCCTCACCTTCCCTCCTCGAGCACTTCTCCTTTTGAACCCTCGATATGTGATGGGATTGTTTCTGGCTCGTTGGATAAAACTGTTCCCCTCTTCTCACAGGCATACTTCCCACCTCTTATACCTTCTGATTCCTCCCCTTCTAGTCCTACGGATGCCCCGTCTTTCTCTGACCCGTCTCTTCTTAAGACGCTGAACATCTTCTCCGATAAATCCCCCCTCACCCCTTCGGTCCTCCCCTTAGACTCTATCAGATTCGACAATGTTACTGTTAGGAGAAAAAAAAAAAAAAATACTCAGGTCGAATCACCCGGAGTCTCTTGCCCCCGCTCCACACACTCCTGTCTCCACTCGCTTGAAAAATGATGCTCGTCAGAATGTTTCTACAAGTAATGGGGTTCTTAGAGCATCGACCCCTTCCCACCCGGTTACTTGATGCGGATACTATCCATGAATGTACGTGGGTTAGGAGGCTCAGCCAAGCAGAAAATCCTTCGTAATTTGTTCGGGTCTCTCTCCCCGGATGTGATTTTGTTACAGGAAACTATGACCAGTTCCTACCCGGCACTTTTTGCCTTCTCTAAGCTTTGTCCGGGATGGGAATTTTGTGCCCTGGATTCGTCGGGACTTTCTGGTGGTATTCTCTCAGGCTGGAATCCTCATGTGATTAGATGCAAAGCCTTTCATACCCTTGCTGGTATTTTACTCAAGGTGTCTGTGCGGGGGGATCATATTCCCTTCTCCATTCTAAATGTCTACGGCCCCTACCTTCACCGAGACTCTTTTTGGCATTCTGTTGCGGAGGGTGGACTTCTCTCTTTCCCGAACCTGATTCATGCTGGAGATCTGAACTTTACCCTCAGTTCCTCTGAAATTTGGGGTAATAAGGCTCTCCCGGACCGTCTGGGACCTACCATTTCCTCCCTACTCTCGGCCCATCACCTGGTTGACATTGCTCCTCCATGTGCCGGGCCTACATGGCGGAATGGTAGATCGGATGAGGAGGGCATTTCTAAAAGATTGGATCGGTTTCTTCTGGCTGAACAACTTATTGGAACTCTCCCCAGACACCGGGTGTGGACTCACCGTGTTTCTATCTCTGATCACTTTCCTATTCTGCTCGAATGGGGAGAGTCTCAGAGTCAGAGCAGATATCCATATAAATTCAATCATACTTGGCTGGAATATAGGGGATTTTGTGAAATGATTCGTCACTCTTGGTCTGATTCTCCACTTGATAATTCACTGGAGTGAGTGCACTTATTCTATTCACAGCTAAGTACCATTAAGGATAAGGTTAAACTGTGGACTAAGAATGAGACGTTGAATATGAAGGCCTCATTGACAATTCTGGAAGAAGAGATGAATGCTCTCCTTAACTCAACTCAATCTGCAATCTTCCATCGGGATGGCCAGAACAGATTAAATGAAATCAGAGCTGAAATAAATAGAATACACCTTCATGAAGCCAACTCTGCCAGACTGCAGAGCAGGATTACATGGGCTAATCTGGGGGATGCCAATACCAAGTTTTTTCATGCTGTAGCCTCTGCTAGAAAGAACCAGAATGCCATCTGGGCTCTACAGGATGATGCGGGTAATTGGATTTCGGAGGATAAGGGTCTCAAGGAACTGGGGGTCAAACATTTTAAAGGGATTTTTGCTAATGATGGTATGTCCGATCTTTCTGCCCAACTGAGAGTTCTCAGACTCTTTCCCTCATATCTCAAAGAGGACGATCGTAGTGCCTTTAATGATCCTGTATCTCTCTCTGAGATTGAGGCAGCTCTTAAGACTTTCAAAAAGGAAAAGGCACCGGGACCAGCTGGGTGGACTGTTGAGTTTTATCTGTGCTTTATTGATCTCCTGGGTCCTGCTCTGGTGAATCTTGTGGAAACTTCTCGTGTCTTGGGAAGGGTCCCTTCTTCCATTAATTCCACCTTCATTGCTCTCATACCTAAAACTGATCATCCCATTAACTTTGGAGACTTCCGACCCATTTCTTTGTGCAACTTGTGTTATAAATTGATCTCGAAAGTGGCTGCCATGAGATTAAAACCTTACCTGGACTCTTTCATCTCGCCTCAGCAGTTTGGATTTCTAAAGAATCGTCTTATACATGGACCTGTAGCCATCACTCAAGAGGTTCTTCACTCTGTTAAACTCTTGAAAAAATCTGCACTTATTCTGAAGCTAGACCTTACCAAAGCATTTGACAGAGTCAATTGGACTTACATCAGGCTGCTACTTTTACAGATTGGGGTGCCTCTTGTGGGGGTAAACTGGATTATGGGATGCATTACTTCCGCTAATTTTGCTGTCATTGTCAATGGGGCTCCCTCTTCCTTCTTCCCGGCATCCAGGGGCATTAGACAGGGCTGCCCCTTGTCGCCTTTACTTTTCATTTTGGTTATTGAAGGGCTGAGCCTACTTATTGCTGATGCAAAGAGAAATGGTCTCATTAAAGGTATAAAAATCTCGGATCACCTTGCTATCACACATCTCCTTTTTGTTGATGATGTGATTCTTTTTGGGATGGGAACTTTTGAAGACTGGATTGCTTTTAAGGTGATACTTGATACTTTCTGTAAGGCTTCGGGCATGATGATCAATTTAAATAAATCCTGTTTCCTACACTCGGATGTGAATGATGCTGATTTAAGAAGAATCACTGATATCATGCCTTACCACTCTGCTCACATGCATCTGGGCTTTACCTACCTTGGCTTTTTCTTGAAACCCTCTGGCTACCTTGTAAAGGACTGGTATTGGCTTATTACTAAGTTTGAATCACGCATTAACCACTGGTCCAACAGACTTTTATCCTTGGGTGGTCGTTTGGTGTTGATCCGCTCTGTTCTTACCAGCTTGCCGGTCTATTGGTGTGCACTTTTTCCGATCCCTGCCTCTATCCTGGATAAACTCAGGCACCTGATCTTCACTTTCCTTTGGGGGTCCACTTCGGTTAAAAAGAAGTTTCACCTGGTAGATTGGCATGTGTTGGCTCGTCCTATCTCTTTGGGAGGTTGGGGTATAAAACACCTGCCAACTTTTTGTGTTTCTTTGAGATTGAAGAATTTTTGGTACGCTATGAACAACCCGAGTATCTGGAACATTCTTCTGAGGTCTAAATATATGGAAAATCTACCTCTTCAGGCCTGGTGCAGGCTTAAGAAGTTCAGAACTGATCGGGCATCCTCGATCTGGAAGGGCTTTATTAAATCTTTGCATTGGATGGGTCGTGGACTTACATGGCAGATTGGGAATGGAACTGAGGTCATTGTAGGCGTGGACCCCATCATTGGTCTGGGCTGTAACTTCATTCTGTCGGATGACTTTAGAACTTATCTGAATGATTATGGCATTATTACGCTGGATCAGGCATTTAATCATGCTACAGGCCGCTGGTTCTCTGCCGTGGAATTAGACTTATGTGAAGCCTGGAGTTATCAATGGAATCTGTATATTAAGGGACTTGATTTCAATAGGATCCGGCTAAGAGAGGATGGTGATAAGCTACTATGGACCTTTGGGAAGTATACTGGGCCGATCTGTGCTTCTATTGGCTATGACTGTATTTCAAGACACTTAAATGAGGAGGCACCAAACCCGGTCTTGACCATTCTCTGGTCTTTGAAACTCCCTCAGAAAATCATTTGCTTTACTTGGTTGCTGGTCCGTGATCGTATACTCACTTGGAATCATCTGCTGTCCAGGGGCTACCTTGGTCCTAGTAGGTGTGTTTTTTGTGAAAACCATGTTGAGGATTGTGGTCATCTTTTCCTTATGTGTCCATTTGCTGTGAACATATTACAACACTTCTCGAGATGTCTGGGCTTTAATTTCACACCACAGGACTCTGTGTTGTCTTTCCTTGAACTCTGGTTCAGCTGTCACGCATCTGATGTACCTTTTCAGTATCTTCCTATAATCTTCTTCTGGTCTCTGTGGATCCTCCGTAATCAATGCATCTTTGAAGATAGGAAACCTGTAGCTTCACTTCTTATCTCTCGGATTGATAGCCTGTATGCTCTTTACCCTGTTCCTCCTCCTAAAACTAGACTTAGAATGATTGGCACTCGACCTATACATGTCTTCCCGGTGGCTTATTTTGATGGTGCAGCTCAGAATAATCTGGGAGGCGCTGGGTTCGTGATCCATATAAGTGAAACCCATTACCTCTGTTTTTCTGTGGGCTGTGGTCTTAGTTCCAACACTCGCGCGGAACTATTGGCACTATGGTCTGTTCTCAGAGTTTGCATGCTGATGGGTCTGCCCGTCCACATGATCTTTGGTGATTCAATGGTGGTTATATCATGGGTGAATAAAATCTCCACCCTTAATATACCCTCATTGAAACATTGGTGTGATGACATCTCTTCGATGATGCTCTTGGCCCCACCTGTGTCCTTCAATCATATTTATCGGGAATTCAACACGCTAGCTGATGCTCTCTCGAAGAAGGCGCTTAAAATGAATCTGGGTCTTGGACATTATTCGGAATTCTCGGATGGTTTGGTTATTGGGGAGGGCCCTTTCTCCCTTTTTTTATGGCTGTTCAATTATTTCGATGGCTGTTTTAATGTCATTGCAGCATATGGTTTTATGATTTAGTATTCCTTTTACTGCCACTTGTATGAGATCCTCAGCTGGCTGATTTGATTTCCTGGGCGAACATGTTTAAAGGACACATTGATTGAAGGAATATCTGACCTGAATTTTTCAGGAATGATGAATAAGTCTGTAATCATACAGACTTAGTCTTTTTCTACATGTTTTTGATTGCGGCTGTCTTGTCTTTATGCTTTGCTGAATGTATGTTGCTGCTATGTATTGCATGATTTTTGAACAGGTAGATGTGGTGGATCTCACCTGTTTTGGTTGTAAGTGATGAAGAAATCAGATGACCGGTGAATAGTTGTGGTCTGTCCGGACTGTCAAAGCATGTATAATATGTCCTTTTGATTCTATGATTATCAAAGACTGGTATTTTTTCCTCTGAAAAAAAATATATATATATATTTTTCACCTTTAATATATCTTTAAACCTATGAGTGTTTTCGGTTTTTAATATATCTTTTTCACTTTTTAATATATCTCTTAACTTGTGCGAAACCTTGCTGGTTCCCCATGTTTCTATTCCAAACATTCCAGAATTCCACATAATTCTCTCTCTTGTCCGCAAGATGGGTTTCACACGATTACTGATATGTAATTTTTAATGGTACGATGGATTTCACGTCATAGAAGATGTATAATGTTTAATCAGTCAAGGGTCCCGTCCAATGGAACATGGTAGCACATCACAAACAAAAGTCAAGGATTGAAAAAATGCAGTTTTAGGTCGAAAATGGTAAAAGCTAAAACAGCAAAACAAAACTGTAAGGACCAGTGGGAAAATACAATTGAAATTGTCAAAGGATTACAAAGGAAAGGGAACGAATCGTTGGAAGGTGAACACGATAAGGCTATGGATCATATATAAATAAATGTTTTCGAAACGAAATTTGAAGCTCGATAAGCTAAGGCACAACAATTCTTGTCCGGAGTCCATGCTGCCGAAGGGAAAGACCCAGCCAAGATACCAAGAGAGAACGTAAACCTGGTTGGTAAAGTGAGTAAGCCAGGATCGGGAGCCTTAATCATCAAGTGAAGGATTTTATTGTCTTGCAAGTGCAATCATGTAGTGAAGGATTTGTTTTGTGCCAAGTTAAAAAAGCACAAGGAATGGTGTTTTCTTCTATAGCAGTGGTTTTTATTTTCTGTAGAAGACTAGCCCCCTGTCAAGCTTCCAATGACAAACCCACTTCGTACATGGATTCCATAACTGTTCGAAGAGCCTACGTGAGCGCCTATGCAATTGCATAATTAATAATGCTGTTCAAATCAGACGAGTCGTCAATCTCGAAATGAATACCTCTGTGAGAAGTGTGCGTGGGTGTGTTTTTTCTCGGTTGCAAGGTTTTGTTATGCCTGTAGAATTCTCCCCCATACTGTTTCGATAATACTTACAAATGTTTTCTATTCCTACCCATTCAATCCGTTGGCAAAGTTTTTGTGTTTTTGCTTTGCATAGTAATTGTGGCAGACGTTAAACATAGATAAACCTTATAGTACCCTGCTCAGTTTGGTCGATCAGGTTGGGCTACCTCGATCGGAGCAGGAAAGAAGTTCAGTTGGCCCAGACTAATAAAACCTACCTTGTCATTCACGGGTAATGGATAATCTAGCGTTCACAAGCATGAGCGAGGGTCATACGCGACTCATAAAACCTACCTTGTCATTCACAGGGAATGGATAATCTCGCGTTCACAAGAATGAGCGAGGGTCATACGCAAGTAATTCAGAGAATGAATAACAGGCAAAAAGGGCTTGTTATTTACGTCCTCTCATCGCTTATAGAAATGCACGGGGAAAAAATAACTAACTGATAATAGAGACACCTTGATACAGCAGCCGGCATAGGCTTCATCGCTTTGCCTCAATCAATTTGAATTTTAGATCTGTAATGGCCCTACCCAAAGAGGGCCTCCAAAAATTCTCGAAGGCCAAGGCGTAGCCCAGCCCAACGAGGGGGGTTGAAAATAGTTTTCAACCAGCAATTGACGCGCCTCGGTTTTACCTCACTAGCTGCGTCATTGCCCCAAGCGCAAAGATGATTCTTCTTCCTTTGATCGTCCATTTTATACTAATCCTTCTACCCCTCTACCTTCCTTTTTACGGGTGGGATAAAGAAAAAACCTTGTCCATTTTTTTGTAAAAGGTACACTCATTTAGGGTTGATTCAATACCACTAAAAAAATATGCAACACCTCCCTTTTGCTATATACCTGCCTAATTTTTATTTCCTGTGCTAAAAGCGATCCTATTAAAATGTTCAATACATAATGTTAAAACGAGTGTTCCATTAAAATGCTAATTACATCATGGTTGCATGCTATCTATTTTTTAAGGTGCAACAACCGTACAGTTATAGATAGGAAGCACACCAAAATTAGCAAATTTGTTCCCTACAATAGTAGATAAACATTGTCTACAAATACAATATGACACATATGAAAATAACTATTGAGTATACCAATAATAATAACAATATACTTTTACGGACACAACCTGGCCAAAAGCCAATTTTGTGTATGAGACCTCCTTGTGGGACTCTCTTTAAGCCGCGATGCAACAACTAAAACAGAGGTGTAGATACCCTACCCCATCCGGATTTGACCTATGGCCTCCTAGGAGGAAACACATGTTCTTCTCAATTAGGCCCGTTGAGGTTCTATACCATAGTCATGCCTAGGCATAGGAAATGTTTAAATGCAAAAGAGATTCAATAATGAATGTAATTCCTTGATCACACAATGTTTCGCATTGTGCTTCACTCTCTCTTTCCTCAGCTTCTTGAACAAACTCATGGTGTGCATTTGTTTCAATGGTATTCGACTATACTTTGATATTAAATCATATTATTACTATTATAATAGTGGCTTTCGAATTGGTTATGTAGCATCCATGTCGATTAAGAATCATGGGTGCAAGTAAAGAAAAAGGGAATGCCAAAGGACACATCCGGTGAATATGTTGTTAAAGGAAAAGGAAGTTTTTTTTGTGGTTGTCGGAAACCATTGGTACTACTCTACTCCTTTCATGATAGTAGAACAAGAATGAGAATACTAACCCATCCTAGATATAAGCAATCAAAACAGCTTACAATCTCGAAATTCCCATGCACACAAAGGTTAAATGTTTTAAAATTTGACCTACAACCAAGAAATGTTACATGTAGTTGCAAATTTCGATTGTACAAATAATTGATTTTCACTTGTAGATGGCTAAAAAAACCTACACATCTAATTCTATATCTTTATTTTGCACTATCAATAATTGATATTTACAATTTCATTCATCGAAAAATTATCATATTCAATTTTAGTAGAAAAATGAATTTTCCCTCTTGCAATTTAAGCGACCAAAGAACAATTAACAAATATAGTTACTCCAAGAGCTAAAAGAATGATCTTGCCTCCTTTAACTATCAACCAACTCAGTGTTGGCGATATTTTTCTGGCTCGACAGAACAAGTTGAATGTGACACACTTTAAGAATGGATTTAGATTCATATCTATCATTTCCCGTGATCGATTAAGCTTGTTTCGAGTATTTTCAAATGTACGTGACTACTTTCCATCGAATATTGCCTATTTAAATCGAATACCAGTTTATTGTATTTTCAAATGTTCTCAAAGAAATATCTCCAAATAAAATAGCATGATGGACGGCAAAGTGAATGTTGAACGTTAATGTGTTGATGTGACACTCTATCATGTTGCTATAGACGTCATTTTCACACTAAAGATGCAAATGACGAAACCACTACACGCTCAACTATGGGGTGGAAGTAGAACTTCACCAATGGGGTGGAAGTAGAACTTCACCAATCTAGTCGTGCTCGCGGCCATTATCAAAACACGATGTAAGGCTACATAAAAAATATACAATATATCATGCAAGTGGATTCGCATCCTTCCAATGTGTTTTTTTTTGCGCAAGTGGTAGTATACCTTTCGCCGCTGTAATATAGGTGAAGACCGTGATATCGTAATAATATGTACCAACTCATTAAGGATGTGGGATAAAACTAAGGGCCTTTTTCCAAAACTGTGCAGCAAATTTTTTTTCCGCAGGGATGTGTCGGATAGGGATTTGCGGTTCGTTCTCGGACATAACCCCAGATCAAAGAATATTTTTCAGAACACCAATGTTGCAGCGCCAATAGAGAAAGATGATTAGGGTGATGAAAACATAGAATATCGAGTATATATTTTATTTTAGCATTTATGTTGTGCTGGTGTCTTTGAAATATTTCTATCTCTACTTGATAAACCATCTATTTCTAGTCAGATTTTACGATGTTGAAAAGGAAAACCTAACGAGCATTTTCAATCAACATGTTGAAAACACATTTAATTATCTTATAACATCCTAGCAGCAATTAGTATTGACGAAGATCGGCCTTCCACCTTCATAAGATAATGACACGGAGATATTGTCCCATATTAAGATAAATAAAGGCTAAGCACTTGAAGAGTTTTCTTTATGGTGGTCTTTCTATCTCATTGCATATTCAATATCAAATTTTAGTTCACAATTTCCATGAATTAATTAGAATTGTCTTGGTTTTATACGTTAATTTATGCATGATGTTATCAAGTTATTAAAAAGTCATAGAAGTACAAAAGTTTGATGGTTTGAATTATAATAAGTTTAATTTTATTAAAAGTCACATAAAAATTAGTTAAAAAAAATGAGCGGAATTTTTAAAAATATAATTCAACAAAAAAGACATGCAAGCAATGTAATAAAATATGAGTTTATGTCCTTCGTTAAAAAAAAAGAAAATTCTTTTATCTATCACTAACGGCGTGCCCTTAAATATGTCACACGTTGTTACTAGTCCTAGAAAATATATAGTGCTCAGTGATAAGTTCTTGGTGCACAACAATGATGCACAATATGGGTCACCAATTTAGTCAATTTTCAAAACAAGAATCATGCCCTTAAAATTTTTTAGAATTTTGGTATTTGAATTCATTGTGAATAATACAACCTATGATCCCAAAACTCACATTTAGAGACCCAAGACAAAAAATGGCTGTTGGTAAACCTAAGACATTAGCTTAACAATTAGAACGTTTAAATATATGCTTCAATTATCCAATATAAACTTATCCCTTGCAACCAACAATATTGTCTGTTTGTGAGTTTCAATAAAGGTGGAAGAATGGTATACCTCGAAGGCTTCAGCATGGAAGTATAGATCTGAAATTCTTCCCTTAGAGTATCTTCTTTAAATGTTGAAATTCCGCGCATCAACAAAACAATATTTTCCAAAAATGAGTTACTTGAAACAAGAATGAAAACTATTTTTTGTAAAGGATGGCAAACACGAATATATGCCAACAGGAGAGGCCAATTAGCGGGAAAATAATCAAGTGGAAAAACATATAGTCAAGCATTTTATAGTTTACATCCACCATTATCATCTTCATGGACATTGTATAGAGGACTTGATGAGTACGCCTTGCCAACACATAAAGTATTCATATGTATATCTGGTCTGTATTCCATTCAATGTCTTTATGTGATACACAACACAAAATCAATAGAAGAAAAAATCACTAATAAACAAAAAAGAATTGAAATTGAAGCCTCAGGTTAGGTTCTTTAAATGTTGAAATTGCTCGCAGCAACAAAAGCAATATTTAAGAAGCATGAGTTACTTGAAACAAGAATGAAAACTATTTTTGTAAAGGATGACACATGTGAGAAGCCACCAACAAGAGAAGCCTATTAGGAGGAGAAGAATCAAGTGGTAAAATATACAGTCCAACACTTTATAGTTTACAGCCACTATTATCATCTCCATGAAGAGTGTATAGTATACTTCAAGAGTATGCATTCCCAACAAACAACGTATTCAAATGTATTTGTGCTATGTACTCCATGCAATGTCTTTACTTGATACACAACTCAGAGTTAAAAGAAGACAAACTTACCAGTAAACACAAAGCACTTTTCCGAATTCAAAAAAGTCCGATGCTATGCCAAACATGTATATAGCCTTTTGGCATGGGGTGTTCTTTGGATCCGCCGATGGTATTGGGATATGTATTTAGATACACAAAAACAAATACTCGCATAATAGTTATTCTTCTAAGGCATAGTGAAGCATTGGGTAATGAACTCGTTTCTATGGTTTTCAAAATGGCATTTCCTAAGCTCGAAAAGGAGTGGCTCATCGTCGTCGCTTAATACAAGGCCCCTTGTTGTAGAGGAGGTCACGAGATCAAGTCCCACCTAGGTTTACCTTTGCCCTATTTCTTGCGGTCGAGTGTGGGGCACCTAGGGGTATAATGGTAGTAGAAATGGATCCCTCGACCCTGTGTCACGCGAGTACCATCCTAGCGCTAGATGTAGATTCTCCTAGTCAACAAAAAAATACATATGGTATTACTTAGAATCAAAAACAAAGAACGTGTTTGGACTATAACTTTTCGGGTTATCTAGTTTCTTATCTGAGTTTCATATGTGTTCACTTGCGAAGGCTTTACTTCAACCATGCCTCACCTTTTCTAATGGTACCTCTCGTAGCCATTGAAATTTGTGACTTTCTTATTTTCTTGTGGTTTTAACCCTGCATGCACTCGATATGGAATCTTGGATTTCCATGCACCAACATTTGATCTTAATTGGCTATGTCATCACTATACCACATTTTTCTGAAGTGAAATTCTAGGAGAGGAAAGATGATACTGTACCAAAATGATCCTCTTGAGTGCTATAAATTTGAAATCAAATCGATATAAACTCCAAGCATGATCAAAGTTTTACCATTATTGAGGTTTCGTGCATGGAAGAACAATCCCTCGTTGTTTTTTCTCCAATTTCCCATTGGCCCAAATCATCTAAAAATTTACCACACTTATGGAATATCAACTCGAAATATAGCTTCTTGTATCACCTAATTTGGGCATCTCTAGTGAGTTCTTCTTTATGTGTAAATGAATCCCTCTTCGGTTGCGGTTGTGCCAGATTTATTTTTAATGGTATAGAAATATCTTGAGTATAGGAGAACAACAAAGAGAATAAATAGTTTATGTCACTACATCCATCCTTTTAATGAGATGTGTTGGATAGGGATCAATCATTTTCTACTGGGGAATGACCCTTTGTAGAAACATATTTTTCATAATCACCATGTCAGATTGCGAGAGGAGGAAGATAATAAGCGTGATAGAAACAAGGAGCGATAAGTACATGTTTTATTTTAACATGTTTACTGTTCATGTGTCATTTTATTATTGTTATCTATAATTGATCAATTATATGTTTTTGTTCATAACCTTTTGATGTTGCAAATGACAGGGTGAAGATATTCACATAGACAATCAATTAAACTAGTTTTTTAAGATCATGGTAGGAGGATCTCCCTTCCGTTTTGATAACAATATGAAACATACACGGTGCAACATGTTAAGGGGAAGCACAAGAAATTTATTGAAGAGTTTTAGTTGTGAAGGTCTTTTTATCTAATTACAATTAAATATAAAACTTTATATTTTTTTTCGTGATAAAATTTCAAATGTTTTGATTTCAGAATCTAATATGTATGATGTTATCACTATATATAAATTGCCTTAAAACTATGAAAAATTATTGGGTTTAAGTATGATAATTTTAATTTTCTTAGAAGTAATAAAACTCTTATTAATTATATTTTTTTAAAGACAATAAATAATATAAAAGACATGTATGCAATGTAAAGAAACCTGAAATTATTTCCTTCCCAAAAAAACTAACAATAATTTAATAGACTTCCGTAGACTTTTGAGAGCCAAATAATTTACAGACCCTAAATGAAAAAGGGCGTTTCTTAAACATAAAACATTAGCCTAACAATGAGAACATTCACCTATATGTTTTCATCATCCAATACAATCTTATCGTTTGCAACGAGAAATTTTAATATGCAATTTTCATTAAATGCTGCATAGTGGTATACCTCGAACCCTTTCGCACGGAAGAATTCCACTCGAATTATTCCCTCGAGATCGATGCCTAAGAACACGAAATTTCCTCATCTCCATAACCAAAACCAACATAATATTTAAAAACCTGAAAGCAAGTAATCTCTCACAAGGACGAAAAATGAAAAATGATACCGATACGATTACAAGGAATAGGGTCAAACAAAAAACATATAGTCAAGCTTTTTATAGTTTTCGATCACCATTATCTTCTTCATGACCATTGTACAAACGACTTCAAGAGTATTCCTAGCTAGTACATAATACTTTCTCTTCATATCCCTCTGTGGCATCTAGTCGCTGCAAAACCTTTATGCAATACACAACACAACATTTAAAGAACTACAAAATCAATAGCAAACATAGGGCACTTGTACTCAGCCAACATTTGTTTATAGATTTCTCTTGAATGTAATCTGATGTGGATCCATCCATGGTATCAAACCATGTAATGGTGACACACAATAGTTATGCTTCTTAGGGATGAAGCATTGGTTGTTGCACCTCCTTATGTGGTTTTCAAAATGGTGGTTGTGGAAAAAGGGGTGGTCCCTAAGTGCTGTATATCCAAGTTCTCCATGCTGCCTTGAATAAGGCTAACTACTTAGCATCAACAAGGCAAAGCACATCCATAATAAAACCCAAACCGATGTCGTTGAATGTCCTCTCATCCCAAAACTGGTTAGCACCTTGTATGTTTAGACAAGTTAGATTGAATCTTATTATGTTCTATATAATTGAACATTTTCAATTAGGTACTCACAAATCTATGAAGCAACCTATCCTGCAGCCACAGATTGATTAAAGAAACATACATTCTGTGGATCTCCTTAACACCAGATGCAAAAAAACAAGAGCTCCATGTATGACACCGTGAAGGCACCAAGCAAACAAGAAATGCGCAAAGACCATTAATCACATTGTAGCCCTCCAAAGGAGACAAAATAACGATAAGGTGGAAAGCATTTTTCACCTTTAATATATCTTTAAAACTATGAGCGTTTTTCGCTTTTTAATATATCTTTTTCACTTTTTAATATATCTCTTAACTTGTGCGAAACCTTGCTGGTTCTCCATGTTTCTGTCCCAAACATTCCAGAATTCCACATAATTCTCTCTCTTGTCCGCAAGATGGGTTTCACACGATTACTGATATGTAAATTTTAATGGTACGATGGATTTCACGTCATATCAGATGTATAATGTTTAATCAGTCAAGGGTCCCGTCCAATGGCAGATGGCAGCACATCACAAACAGAAGTCAAGGATTGAAAAAAATGCAGTTTTAGGTCGAAAATGGTAAAAGCTAAAACAGCAAAACAAAACTGTAAGGACCAGTGGGGAAATACAATTGAATTTGTCAAAGGATTACAAATGAAAGGGAACGAATCGTTGGAAAGTGAACACGATAAGGCTATGGATCATATATAAATAAATGTTTGCGAAACGAAATTTGAAGCTCGATAAGCTAAGGCACAACAATTCTTGTCCGGAGTCCATGCTGCCGAAGTGTCCGGAGTCCATGCTGCCGAAGGGAAAGACCCAGCCAAGATACCAAGCGAGAACGTAAACCTCGTTGGTAAAGTGAGTAAGCCAGGATCGGGAGCCTTAATCATGAAGTGATGGATTTTATTGTGTTGCAAGTGCAATCATGTAGTAAAGGATTTGTTTTGTGCCAAGTTAAAAAAGCACCAGCAATGGTGTTTCCTTCTATAGCAGTGGTTTTTATTTTCTGTAGAAGCCTAACCCCCTGTCAACCTTCAAATGACAAACCCAGTTCGTACATGGATTCCATAACTGTTCGAAGAGCCTACGTGAGCGCCTACGCAATTGCATACTTAATAATGCTGTTCAAATCAGACGATTCGTCAATCTCGAAATGAATACCTCTGTGAGAAGTGTGCGTGGGTGTGGTTTTTCTCGGTTGCAAGGTTTTGTTATGCCTGTAGAATTCTCGCCCATACTGTTTCGATAATACTTACAAATGTTTTCTATTCCTACCCACTTAATCCGTTGGCAAAGTTTTTGTGTTTTTGCTTTGCATAGTAATTGTGGCAGATGTTAAACTTGGATAAACCCTATAGTACCCTACTCAGTTTGGTCGATCGGGTTGGGCTACCTCGATCGGAGCAGGAAAGAAGTTCAGTTGGCCCAGACTAATAAAACCTACCTTGTCATTCACGGGGAATGGATAATCTAGCGTTCCCAAGCATGAGCGAGGGTCATACGCGACTCATAAAACCTACCTTGTCATTCACAGGGAATGGATAGTCTCGCGTTCACAAGAATGAGCGAGGGTCATACGCAAGTAATTCAGAGAATGAATAACAGGCAGAAAGGGCTTGTTATTTAGGTCTTCTCATCGCTTTGCCTCAATCAATTTGAATTTTGGATCTGTAATGGCCCTACCCAAAGGAGGGCCTCCAAAAATTCTCGAAGGCCAAGGCCTAGCCCAGGCCAACGAGGGGGGTTGGAAATAGTTTTCAACCAGCAATTGACGCGCCTCGGTTTTACCTCACTAGCTGCGTCATTGCCCCAAGCGCAAAGATGATTCTTCTTCCTTTGATCGTCCATTTTATACTAATCCTTCTACCCCTCTACCTTCCTTTTTACGGGTGGGATAAAGAAAAAACCTTGTCCATTTTTTTCTAAAAGGTACACTCATTTAGGGTTGATTCAATACCACTAAAAAAATATGCAACACCTCCCTTTTGCTATATACCTGCCTAAACTTTATTTCCTGTGCTAAAAACGATCCTATTAAAATGTTCATTACATAATGTTAAAACGAGTGTTCCATTAAAATGCTAATTACATCATGGTTGCATGCTATCTATTTTTTAAGGTGCAACAACCGTACAGTTATATATAGGAAGCACACCAAAATTAGCAAAGTTGTTCCCTACAATAGTAGCTAAACATTGTCTACAAATGCAATATGACACATATGAAAATAACTATTGAGTATAACAATAATAATAACAATATACTTAACCTGGCCAAAAGCCAATTTTGTGTATGAGACCTCCTTGTGGGACTCTCTTTAAGCCGCTATGCAACAACTAAAACAGAGGTGTAGATACCCTAACCCCTCCGGATTTGACCTATGGCCTCCTAGGAGGAAACACATGTTCTTCTCAATTAGGCCCACTGAGGTTCTATACCATAGTCATGCCTAGGCATAGGAAATGTTTAAATGCAAAAGAGATTCAATAATGAATGTAATTCCTTGATCACACAATGTTTTGCATTGTGCTTCACTCTCTCTTTTCCACAGCTTCTTGAACAAACTCATGGTGTGCATTTGTTTCAATGGTATTCGACTATACTTTGATATTAAATCATATTATTACTATTATAATCGTGGCTTTCAAATTGGTTATGTGGCATCCATGTCGATTAAGAATCATGGGTGCAAGTAAAGAAAAAGGGAATGCCAAAGGACACATCCGGTGAATATGTTGTTAAAGGAAAAGGAAGTTTTTTTTTGTGGTTATTGGGAACCATTCGTACTACTCTACTCCTTTCATGATAGTAGAGTAAGAATGAGAATACTAACCCATCCTAGATATAAGCAATCAAAAGGGGTTACAATCTCGAAATTCCCATGCACAGAAAGGCTGTGTTCCTTGACATTTGTCGAAAGGAAGAAGGTTAAATGTTTTAAAACTTGACCTACAACCAAGAAATGTTAGGTGTAGTTGCAAATTTCGATTGTACAAATAATTGATTTTCACGTGTAGATGGGTTAAAAAACCTACACATCTAATTCTATGTCTTTATTTTGCACTATCAATAATCGATATTTACAATTTCATCGATCGAAAATGATCATATTCAATTTTAGTAGAAAAACATAGAATATCGAGTATATATTTTATTTTAGCATTTATGTTGTGCTGGTGTCTTTGAAATATTTCTATCTCTAATTGATAAACCATCTATTTCTAGT
>LPNX010110096.1:0-19699 GCA_001517045.1 Pseudotsuga menziesii | reverse complement strand
GGAGTGCTATATATTGAGCCTCTTGGATACATTGAAGGAGGAGAAATTGGAGAGCAAGGAAACTATAGTTCATTGTTGCCTCACTTGTTTATGCTTGAGTATTCAGCTCTTTGTCCCTTTGGAGCACATAGTGTTGCTCTTCCCAAGCTTTCCTTTGCTTTGTAAGCTTGCTATTGTGACATAGGATTGAAGTAGTGGAGGCCCAAGTGGAGGACTCAGTTTCTACGGTTCGAAGAAGTGCTGACAAAGTTTGTCATTGTTCTACCTCTGTTTTATTAATAGAAATATCCATTTCCTGTACAACACATGTGCATGAATATGAATATTGTATCCATGGATGTAGTTATTTTGCTTATACATGTTGGTTTATATATGCTAGAGTAGGCCTAACACTTTTACATGTAACATGCTTATGTTGTTTGTTATTGTTGAGAGCGAATCGTGAATACAAGCATGTTGGAAATGCTCAGCAGGGATCTACATCAACCGTACGGAATAAGGTATGTTTCATATCCCTTAGTGTTAGATGTTCTTATTTCTCTTGCATATTGGAATGGACTGATTTATGGTGTCATTCAGTCTGTTTTGGTATACCCCAAGCCATAGGAAGTTTCTCTTCGTAACACCATGGAAGTTCAAATTAAGATACTTCAGTAGGATAAGAATGTTCTAACAATAGAAATGGACGCCTCCAAGGAAGAAAGACAAATCTTGGTTCATTTCCACACATATGCAACTGCATTGCAAGAACAATTCTTTCATTCATAGGAATTAATTATAGAGCAATCATTTGAAGTGCAAAACATAACAACTAGGTTCAATGAGGTGTTAGAAGTAGTCCAAAGGAGTGACCTCAAGATTACAAACATAAAAGAAAAATCTAAAGGGCATGGAAACATGGAGTAAGGAACATATTGAGTGCCATTAAATTTTCCCAAGAGGACCATATAAGAGATGCATCTTGATTATACTACCTTAGATAATTGTCAGAAAGTAGGGACAAAATTAAATACAAAGGTTATGACATCATTGTAGAAATTCCTGAATGTACACCAAGCCGCCATAAGAGTGTTTGAGAAATTCCACTTACCCCAACCGGGAACTTTTGAAGATCCTATCCCAAAAGAGCAGCGTCTGGTGGAACTAAGAACAAACTAGATGAGGAATTTAGAACTGTCAAAAGCACTACTCAGGTCACCTCACAAGCTCCACAGGGAAATATTGGGAAGTCTACATTGAAGATCTAGTTCATGGCCACATGGCATAGCTTGGTTACTAAGGGAATAACTAGGTTGGCTAGGGAGTCAGTCCTTCAATAAGTTGTTTTACGTTTATTGGATCCCAAAGAATTAAATGGAATATCTTATGATTACGAGCTTTGGGATTAGTTTATTAAATCCCAAGGAAACACCCCTTCTTAGTCATGTAATTTAAATTTAAATTTAGTTTCTTTTAGGAGAAAATGTAAATGCCTAAGTGACATGTGTGTTGGTATCCCAAGAATTGTAACTTCCTCGGGGGAAGTTGTATAGTCACTTAGGGTTACTTTGAAAAATATAAAATAAATATTGGAAGAGGGGGAAAGGAATTTTGGCATGGGATTTTTTCTAATCACTCTATGTAAGGACCTATTTTTGAGATTGAATAGAAATCTTATGGACTCAAGTTTGGCAATGGAGACTATGTCTGTTGTATGGATGAATGTTATGGAATGGATTTACTTTTCTCCTGTGGCTCATTTGCAATAAGATTTTTCTAATTACATGTTGGATTATTCTTGTGGTTCATTGTTGTTTATTGTGTATGTTTTCTCATAGTTTATTTTCTTTCAATGAGATGTAAATGAAAACTATGTTTATGTTCTAACTATTTCGGTATTTAATATCATTTTGTAGTTGTTATATATTCCTTATCGGTGGTTATATTTTTTAGAATGTGTTTCAACATTATTTAATTCCCTTAATATTTAATTTCACTCCTATCTAGGATAGACTAGGATAGCATAGAACTACATCATAGGTTAGGTCATTCTACATTTCATTCATTAAACAAAACCCTAAATGGTGGACTAGACCGCAATTCGTAAAATTCCTAACAAATGAATGGTAGCCAAGCTAAGATCCAGATGGGTTCCCTACTCCAAACGATTTGAAGTCTAATTGGGATTTATTACCGAGGAGAACCCCTATTTTCAATGAAAGGATTTTTCTCAGCATCAACAAATTTGGCGCTAAAAGGAGGGCTACTAGTGCATGACTGGTAGAGGATTTCCTCTTCCACATGGATTCTTCTATGGATATCCACCCAAATTTTCACAACCTGAATGTTTAGTTCCTTTAGGAGTAGGCAATGGACATGACACAAATCTCTTTGAAGACAATAACCTTGAATTGGAATAACTCAAGTTCTCTCTAGAAACTTTGTATGCAATACCACATCAAGAAGTTCATATTTTCCATCAGTATACTAGGTCATACGTTAGGAAATTCAAATAGTTTCTTATGATCCTTTTGTTACCTAGGAGACACACTCCCTATAGAAGGGATAAACAGAATATCGAGTCAGTGTTGGTTGAATCTCTCAAAAATTTGGTATACTTATCATTACAAGAAATCCCTAAATCAATTGACCAAATACAACCTTCATTGCTTGAGTATACCGCTTCTCATCGTACTCATTCCCCCTCTTAATCTCCTCCATGCTTAAATAACATGACTCGCAATGTGAATCAAACACCGTCCTGGAGATCTCAAGGTGCATTGAACTTAGTTGGACAACTCCATGACCTACCCAAGCACCCTAAGAACATTTTTGCTAAATTTGATCTTGGAAAAGGCATAACTACAGATGATCATTTTAAGAATTTATATATGTACTTGAATATTTTGAATATGGATCACAAATATGTGGTTTGCCGTCTATCCATGTATACTTTTGAGAGTAAGGCTTCCACTTGGTATTTTATCCTCCCAGCTTGATCGATTACTAATTAGAGTGATTTCAAGAAGGATTTCTTGAGTAAGTTTGGTGAAGAGAGAAATTTAGCCTTCTCAATGAGAGAATTGTTGTCTTTAAAAATACATAAGAAGGAGAAGGCTAAATATTTTAATCAATGATTCACCACGGTCTTGAACAAGTTCTCTTCTATTACCAAACCAATTGAGGAAGTGCTAGTGGAATATTATACCGTATCCCTTCATACTTCCCTAGATATGTTTGTTAAGAGATCATATAAAGCCTCATTGGTAGAAAACTTTGAATAAGCAAAGAAAGTAGAGTTGGAGATGTCTAGCATTGTTGAACACTAAGTGGAAGTATACCCTAAAGTTGCCTCATCAAAGAAACAATTGTTATTTACCAATCAACAAAGGAAAATCCCATTGATTTAGGCGGTGTGGTTAAATTGGTTTAGGAGATGTACAATGAAATATTTGACTTGAAAAAGGATAAAGGACATTGTTCTTCAGGAAAGAAACCTTTCAAATATTTTTTCAAGAAAAAAGCAGGAAACTAAAAGCCCCCAGAAAATGAGGCCACTACTTTTAATTTGAATGATGTAGGAATGGATTACTCGAACACTTATCATTGGGAAAATAATTTTGAAAAAAACATTCCCTTAGTGGATAAACTCTATGAAGTTGGTGATCAATCAACTACTTTCCAAACAAGCTTTGGATGAAGAAGAAGGAACAAAGCAACATTAATCATTTAAAATTGAGGAGGAGCCCAAAGAAACTACTCTAATATTATAAGATTGGGATCCTAACCTTGATTTGGAGGATGATGAAGAAGCTATTGAAATTCAAAATGTACAGATTTCCCTTGCAAATTATACCTTAAGGAGTAAAGGGCATGTTAGTAAAAAACCCAAGGGAGTTGAAAAAAACAAAGGGAGTATTCCTATTGAGAAATCTCAAAGTAAGACAATTTATGTTGAAAGCAATACAATTGATAAACAAACCCAAAAGATAACAGGGACTGTAGTTTCCCAAAAAATATAGTGGCCAAAATGAATCTCAAAATACTATACCTCCTGTGAACCCAAAAAATCCAACTCATTCACTGCCACAACATCTAGGAACACTAATGGTAGTTATAACATGGGATGTGGTAGAATATTTTAAAAATACTAAGGCGAATCTCTCATTGTTGAAATATCCAATCTATCGCAACAAAGGAAACAATTGGTAGAATCCCTTGACCTCACTACTCAAGATAATCCCACCATAGTTGAGGAGAATGAAAAGAAACAATCTAATGAAGGGCGCGATAAAGAAATCAATGAGGCTATTTGGGTAAATCAAAATCTCATACACCACCCTTCGTGCTCACTTTTGAAATCTATAATTATAATGTTCACAATTGTCGAATGGATTATGGAGCCTCCTGTAATGTTATGCCATATTCTTGTTATGGTCAATTGAGTGCTTGTCCTTCTAGGATCATACCACTTGACACGTCTAATGTTAAGGTAATTGGTGAATTGAATAATATTTTGATTCAATTAGCATCAGAGGAAAGAGTTTGTCACTTTATCGATATTATGGTGGTGGACATACATGAGGCTTATGGTTTATTGTTGAGCAGGGATACGTTTAGTAAGTTATAAGGGTACTTTTCCACCATTTGGTATCATTTGTGGCTTCCATACTAGAGTAAGAAATATTATATACGGGTCAAAAAAGAGCCACATGTGAAGATTACTATCATCGAGCTGATTTTACAAACTCAGTTTTGGCTAACTATTTTCTAGAAATAGAACCAGGTTATTATCAAAAAAATGTTACTATCCATGAATCAAGCACATAACCCTATCTCTTTCAATTTTTGCGAGATGATAATAATGAATGTAATATATTAGAATTAGGTGTTGACATAAAATTAGGTACTCATGTGGAGGCTAGTAATAGTATAGTATCATATTTATGGACTTTATTTTTTAATGGATCAAAGACACATAAGGGTACATGGGCCATATGTGTCCTTGTAGATCCCTAGAAGCACAAAAATTCTCTCCCCTTTAGGTTAGAATTTGAATGCAGCAATAACACTGCCGAGTATGAAGCCCTTGTCCAAGGCCTCAAAAAGGCCATTGATCTTAATGTAATATGTTTAATAGTTTTTGGTGACTCATAAATCATTGTCAAATAGGTAAGAAATATGAGCCATTATTTATCTCCACACTTAAAGAGGTACTAGATAGATGTACGAATTTTGATCTCAAATTTTGAAGCTTTCAACATTAATTCAATTCCTAGATCAATGAAAGCTACAACTAATTTATTGGCAAATACAACTTCGTGTTTAGTGCCTCTTAATGACAAATTTTCCATTGAACTACTTTTTAGACCTTTTGTCCTAGACAATGTGACAAATTGGAGGGTTTTATATGACTAACTAACTAATCATTAATTTTCCAGTAGTTGAAGGTATCTTCAAAGGTTCCATTATAGATGATGAAGAACACCAAGCCAATACGGATAAGGCTAAGAAAGATAGAAGTCATACTAGAGGAAAACTCATGAATAAATGGGTACGTATAATTAAAAAATTGTTTGGCATGCAACAAAATTTTAGGAAGCCTATAAATGTAAAAAAAATCTCCCTAATGCAATATGAATCAGTGAATCTGGGAACATCGGAGGAGCCTAGAAATGCGAGTCTTGGGACATTCTTCTCATTAGTATAAAGACAAAGATTTAGTCATATTTTTAAACAATACAAGGATGTATTTTCCTAGACTTATGATGAGCTGAAAACATATGACACTCGTATCATACAACATGTTATTCCCATTTGACCAGGTGTCAAAGCATCTAAGAAAAATCTATGGATGGTACACCCAAATTTGGAACCATTAATCCATAAAGAATTAAAGAAACTCTTAGATGCTCAAATTATCTTCAAACTTAGACATTTAGAGTGGGTGGCTAATATGGTACCTGTGTGAAAGGAGTTAGGTGAAATTAGTTTATGTGTGGACTTCTAGAATCTAAATAGGTCCTTTGACAAGGATAATTAACATGTTCCTCCTATGGTATAGATTTTGCAACTTGTATTTAGGTTTGAGATGTTTAATTTCTCTACTAGATGGGTTCTCAAGATACAATTAGGTGCTTATGGCTGAGGAGGATCATTTGAAAACCACTTTTTAGATGAAGTGGGGTACATTTGCTTTCCACATAATGCCATTTGTTCTAATGAAAATAGGAGCCACATTCCATAAGGCCATGGATACCGCTTTTCACGAATTGATCAACCATAGCATGGTTGTATACCTTGACGATGTCATAGTATTCTCTAAGCAAAGAGAATACCATTTCCATCACCTGAAGCAGATATTTGAAAGGAGCAGAAGGTATGGAATATCTCTTAACCCTAAGAAATGTATTTTTTCTATTTTAGAGGGGAGATTGTTGGGACATACAATTTCAAAAAAGGGATTTTCTCTTGATCGAGAATGTATACAGGCTATTTTATAGATTCCCATGCCCCACAACAAGAAAGTGATGCAGTATTTTATGGGGAAAATCATTTTCTTCAAAGGTTTGTTTCTGATTTCGCCCAAATAGTAACACCCATGCAACAAATTATAAGACATGGCATATAATTCAAATGGAATGACATAGAGAAGAACACATTTCAACAAATCAAAACAACAATTGTCACTGCACCCTCATTGAGTAATCCTGATTTCAAGAAGGATTTCATAGGCTACACATTTGTGTCTGATCATTCCCTTGCGATGGTCCTCACTCAAAAAGGGGAGCAAGGGGATGAGTATCCAACTGCATTTACGATCACTGGTTCACAGGTTGATAAATTGAATTACTCAAATACCGATAAACAATCTTAAATAGTTTTTAAAGTGGCAAAACAATTCAGACCCTATATTCTCAAAAATAGGACCAAATTCATAGTCCCTCACCTAGTAGTTAGATCACTCTTTGTACAAAAAGAGTTGGGATAAAGTAGAGGGAATTGGGTTACGACGTTACAAGAGTACGACGTAGAACTCAAACCAGCAATCATTATCAAAGGCCGACAACTGTACAAATTGCATACTGTGGATTAAGAGGGAGAATTCGATGGTTGGGATAATGAAACAACTGTAAGCTTCCAAGAGGTTCATTACATCACGACTACTACTAATTCTTGTTATAATGATTTATTACAATATCTGCAACACAGATACACCACGAAACACTAGATTTCAAAATAAAGAAGGGATTTTCTTGTCAAATCAACGTCGTATAAGATTATTAATGATATTTTGTTTGAGAGGAACTATGATGGAGTTCTCTTGAGATGCTTGGAAAAGGAATATGCAGAGAAAGTTTTAGTTGAATTACATGATGGACCTACTAGAGGGAATTGCTCTGGAGAAACTACTATGCATAAAATACTCAAGGTGTGTTATTACTAATTGAATTTGTTTAAATATTCACATGATTATGCTCAGAAATGTGTCATCTATCAAAAGAGTGGTAGAAGGAAAAATAATCCAATGGTGATATCAAAACCTATTGAGTAGTGGGTTTTGGATGTTATAAGAGAAATCAACCCGAATTCTTCAAAACAACGATGTTACATCCTTACTACAACAGACTATTTCAATCGATGGACATAATCCATCCCTCGTCGAAATGTCAATGAGGAAGAGATCATCATATTCCTTGAAGAAAACATCATAACTAGGTTTGGGGTTCCAATTTTCTTGGTATTTGATAATGATTTGTACTTTTCCTCATTAATACTGAATGAATTTTCTTTGGAAACAAGGATTTGATTGCACTACTCTTCCAACTATTATTCTCAAGGGAACGTATTAGAGGAATTGACAAATAAGAATCTGATTAGTATCCTAAAGAAAAGTGTGATGGAAAATTTGATAGGTTGACAAAATGCTTTCTCGAATGCTCCATGGGTTGATCAGGTCACACAAAAAATGCCTTAGGACTATAACCATTTACCCTAATTTATTTAAAAGAATCTATTCTTCCTCCCAACATACTCTTTCCATCCCTACAATTGACATAAGCCTCGATGGGGTGTAAAAGTCATGCTATCCAAGGGAGAACCAATACCCTATTAAGACTGGAAAAGGAAAGAGAAAAGGATAGAAAGAAGTTTTCCACCTATCAACAAATAGTGAAGAAATTATTTAATACCATTCAGGTAGAGAAAAAGGAGTTTGAAATTCATGAAATGAGATAATCCTCATGAAGAAAAGGTGAAACATACAAAGTTCCAACAACTATAGGTTGGTCCCTACACTATTGCCGAGAAGTTTTCCCCCAATACATACAAATTGCAAGACTTGGAAGGGGAGGTGGATTCTCTCCCTGTGAATGGCCAAGTTTAAAAAAAATACTTTACTTAGCTAGAGGGGAAAACTAACCTTTTACATAAATAAATATTTCCCCTTGTTGCGTTGCTTTATACTAGTTTGTTTCTTTTGTTTTCAGCCTTGCTACCTTTGTTTTTCCTAGTTTCTTTTCATTCTAACTCTATTAATTTTGTTTCATTTTATTGTTTTTGTTTTAGCCTTGATTTCAATAAAGTTGAGTCTAACAATTAGAGTGCAAAGTCGAAAAATACTTGATCTCATTTTTGTAATAACTTGTAAACATCCTTCAGCCTATTGAAAATTCATGTTTTTGTAGCCTACGGTGAATATTGTGATGCCTAGAGTATATTCTTAGGGTGAGGAGTTGATGATGCATTTTTCAGCATTGTCATTTAAAAGGATCTCATCCCATATGTTGTTAGCCCATTGTGTTTGACTCATTGAAAAGTGGGTATCATGTTGATCAAGTTTGTAACAACATTACATTAAAGCTTATGAAATGAACATTTTTTAGGAAGGTTTCCTAGTTACTTTCCTAGAGATCCACCCACCTCGGCACATAATTGAATGTGTTCTTTAATGTTCACTAGAGGTCAACCAACGAGAACAGAACAAGACTTGATAGTGCATAACAAATAAAAATGAATCTATATTCTATCCCATGCTTGTAAAAGGATTATTAAGGAAGCTTCCCCATTTATAAGCATTGTTGAACATAAATTATCTAAAAGAGAATGAACAATTTTCACATACAATGAAAATACCTACTAGGATGGGACTAGAGAACTCAATTGTAAAAAGGGTGCAAGAGATAGATATTTCAAGGCTATGAACATCTGCTAGTAGTAGAGATCTATTTGTAGTGTAAGAGATGAGGAACACACCTTTGCACTTATCTGACTTTGCTACTTTCCCTTTAGGATCATGCCTCGAGTGTGCATCAAGGAAATTAGTTTGGTAAACAAAATCCATAACTTTTCTTTGAGAGAGTAACTAGGAAATCCCAACTTGGGCTATATTTGAATATATCTATCTAATGTTACTTGATCATCCTAATGTCACTACTCAACTTGAGCTAAGATCCTTTAGACATAAAAACATATGAATGATACTTTAACTTCTACACTAAGAGATGAATTTGAGTGGATAGTGGGACCCACATATATCAGTTAAGTTGTCATAGGATAAGGGGTAAACTTGTTTTTCTTTAAGATATATAATTCTCTCCCATTACATCTCCAATTGTTTCATTTGTAACTACCTTCCCCATTATTCCTTATGGGAAATAATGGGGACCCTCCTTAAAATTTTCTTACTCAAGCAAATGTGTTCCCCCTCAAACTTGGCTAATTGTTGTCTTAGTATTTGACCTCTCTAAGAAAGAACACTTGAAAATTTTCATGTCATTTTTGTGTTTCAGTGTTTTTTTCTATGTTTGTATGGTTCGAGGTCTTGTGGTGAGTTAGTCCCTTTTCACCACAACGACGGTGAACTTACCCCTATCTGCTGCAACAATGACTTTGTTTTCTCTTATTTACCATTGTTTTGACAGACTCGATACAAAATTTAAAATGACACCTAGATCTTAATTGTTTCCCGCAACAACGGTCTTCTAACTCAATTATCGTGGTTGCATCATTGGAATATCATGGACTCGCTACAACAATAGATGAAATAAAAAATGTTCCTACAATGGTGGAAAGGTGTAAAAATCAGGTGATGATGATGACACTTGGTTAATTCTGCCACAATGTTGTAGCAGGACTCATCTAATTTCACTGCAACATTGTAGCATGAATCATCCAATTTTGTAGCAACGTTGCAGCACACTTTATTTAACACACCGCGTCACTTTAGAAAACTTGCTGCAACAACAAAGAAAAGGTCTATCAGTGAATCTCACTCAAATCCACTAATATGTTGGGGCAAGACTCGTCCAGAGTTGCCACAATGCTTCGGCACAACTGATGTCAAATCACTACAATCCCCATGTTGCTTGACAGTTTAACACCATTTAACTTATTTTTTTAAAACCATGTGGTATTCTAAAGGTTAAGAGGGAAAATGTCCTTTCTCCTATAAATAGATTTTTACCCCCCATTTTTTTATTCAACATTATACCATCTATTGCAAACTTGACCTGTCACATGAATCCACCTGGGAAAAGTGAAAAGCCAACACTCCAATTACAACCACTTGCTCTCCTACACTTGTCGCCGATTTTCCAATTAGGGGAGTAATCTATCTACCCGACCATCTGCATCGAGTCCCACTAGGCCTTCTAGTAAATAGCTTACTCTGTTACCTGAAACTGTCATGTAGAGACCTCCATCCTGCCAAGATGATTGCTCTTTTCTGGTCGGAAAACTTCAGCACTAGATGTGGGTCCACCCCACTCTACTTCCTCGAAAAACTTCTACTTGTAGCTACAGTCCTCGGAAGACAAAATTATTTTCGCTTGGCATGTGATTGTGCTGGGCATCTCTGTGAGTGTCAAATTCAGGGTTTCCATAAGGGGGATTATTAACTAGCTTCTCTAAACATTGAAAATATAGCATGTCATGTTCTCCAACGCTTTTATATTTCTCAATCTATACAAAATATATTCACGGAAAAGTACTGCGAGAAAGAATACTAAGCGTAGAGAATTCTCCATGCCAAAAATGTAGCATGTGGTTGTCAAACTAAAATGCACAACCAAATTCAACAAACTAGTGGGGCTATCTAGTAGATAACTTATGGCTTGCATATTGAAACAAACCACACGGCCATCATAATCAATCATCATAGTTTTTTAATGCATTGCAAATATAACAATTGTTTTTGGATTCAAGCAACTGAAATGAACAATTTACCTAGAAAGTAAAGAAAATTTGTATACTTGCTACTATCAACAGCTTTTGTTGCATACTCTATTTGAATGACTCGTCCATCTAGGGAGAATGTCGTAGCTAAAAAATCATACAGTCATTCACCAAGTATGTTGAGAGACATCACAATCTTTTGCATAATAAATTAAATAATAAATACTATCACATCCATAATGCCAACACAAAAATAAAGCTCCTCGACTCACTATAAACTCAAATCCCACATAAAAAATAATAAATAATGTACCCACAACATATACGTAGTTACCCTGTCTTAGAAAAAAATAGAATATGCATAAGTGATGAAAAAGCAGTATTGGCGATTGCATACATGCAAAATATAACCAAGGAAGGAAGTGCATATAGAATCTTCAATATAAAAGAGGTTACATTACGAGGAATTCAAATGCATCTTCTCCAAAATACAGTAATAATGAACTACTACAAATTAAGAGAGTGATTATCTAGTACTATTGCAAAATAACAGGGATAAAGATTGCAGTACATCGGACCAACAAGCGAAACAAGTTATCGAACGAGTGATTATCTCGTACTATTCCAAAATAATAGGGACAAAGATTATAGTGAATCGGACCAACAAAGGAAACAAGTTAGTGAAACAAGTTAGCAGACTATTGTGTACATGGTATAAGGAGTAATGGTATTGCCAGTAATAGTAATGGGAATTTTTTGCAATTTGTACAGTAGTTTTCTGAATTTGATTGTGAATTCCAGTTTGACAACCACATGCTACATTTTTGGCATGGATAATTCTCTACGCTTAGTATTCTTTCTGGAGGTTATTTTCAGTGAGTATATTTTGTATAGTTTGAGAAATTTTAAAGTGATGCAGAACATGACATGCTATATTTTCAATGTTTAGAGAAGCTCGTTAATGATCCCCTTTTGGAAACCCTGAATTTGACACTTACAGAGATGCTCGACACAATCACATTCCAAGTGAAAATAATTTCTTCTTCTTAAGATATTGCAACTACAAGTAGAATTTTTCCAACAAAAAAGAGCCGGGTGGACCCACATTTCGTGCTGAAGTTTACCGACCAGAAGAGAGTAGTCATCTTGGTGGGATGGAGGGTCTCTACCTCACAATGTAAGGTAATGAAGTAAGCTATTTACCAGACGGCCTGGTGGGACCTGGTGCAAATGGTCGGGTGGATAAGCTTACTCCCCAATTAAGTACATAAATTCCCATATGGATTGGTCCTTTATCCCGAGTAACATATGTTGCATTGTTTGGGTTAGGGTTTTTAAGCCATTGATTGCTACTTAGTCTATTATTCTTTTAGGAAATAATATCTTTCTCTTGAGTTTTAGATCAGACTCTTATAGCTTTGTGGACCCTAAAGAAAAGTCTCTTCTACCCTTATACTCTATGGTTAGCACAAACATAAAGTTGGAGCATTAGTTTGTGACCCCATACTTCTTTTGCTTCTCTCAAATCCAACCAAATTATACCACACAAGAATTTAAAAATGGTTTTGCCTTCAACCAAGTGACCTTGAATTTGAGCCTTTTAAGCGCCTCTTCCTTAAAAAAAATTTTCCGCTTGAACAATGGAAACAACAAGGGGTGTTGGATTTAAAAAAAACCATTAGTCGTGACTTTAAAAGCGCTTAGGATCTTTGCAACCGAGTTGTGTTAGTAAAAATAGATCGCAAAGCAATATCAATCAACAATAAACAAGATGTAAATATTAAAATACATTACAAGAGAGACACATATATAATGTGGTTCACCCAAGATGGGATACATCCACACTAAAATTTTAAGTCCTTTATTATTATACCATCCATTAAAATTAAGGGATACAAGCTATAGTAACCTTGCTTCACTTCCTCTTCACTCTCTCATAGTCTCTCTCACACAATCACACTAATTGTTTTACAATGCTACATTATAATACATAGCCACATTACAATGCTAGAATATAATACACAGCCACATTACAATGCTTTCCTTTTATGGGGGAATTTCCTTGGGAAAATACCATGGGTCACCCAATACCATGGGTTTGTAAACTGTTGTCCTACAAACATCCCAAAAAATTCTTTCAGAGGCTTCTCCCCCGAACTCCGTCGAGGGCCCCATTTCCCCCAGACCCCTAGCAAGGGAGGATGCGCCCCCCCTCCCGTCCTCCCCCGCACCCCCCTTGTAACATCTCCAACAATTCATAATATATATAGATATAGATATAGATATAGATATAGATATAGATAAAGATATAACTGTAAATACATGAAGTAAACAACTCACTCTAACCCCTACATCTGACATTTAACTTGTGTTACTGCTTTATCAATTTAACATGACCACTTAATTTATGTCAGTACTTTACTATGCATTAAACTATTGTACTATGAGGTTTACTTGTTGTCAAGATGTAGAAGAAAGTCATGTTTTAAGTATCGTTCGTTAGTTGGTGTGCTTACTAGATGCTTTGAAGTGCTTGTTAGTTCTATTAATATGCCAGGGAAAAAGGTTTGTTACAAGTCTTACTTAGATTTTGGGCTAACGCATGACCATACATATTCTTTTTGTAGATGTTAGCAATGGAGATATTACCTTATGTTGGTAACACACAAAAACCTAGCTAAAAATAACAAAGGCCCTACTAAGCCAAGGGGAAAAACAACTATCCCTAAGTAATGAACTATGCGCTCGACTAACAAGGATATCTCCTACCATATGATACAAAAAACATAATGAAATATATGGTGGAATTAAAGGTGATACCTGCGGGTTTTGAAACTATAGAGTTTGGTTGAAAAATTAAAAACTTGGTGGCATTGATGAGAGCCATGTGAAGGCTCCCGACCTCCACCTGGTACACACTTTTTCTTTTCATAAACCCTAAGGGTTTAATTCACCTCTGCAATATGTTCATTGGTCTTTGTGTTGTGTTACTTGGTTTCTGCACAGTGTAATGAATGGGATATAGTCGAGGCTCTTGGCCTTTAGGCTCTCGGCCTTCTCCTGGCTCCAAACTCTGCAAAATGCACCAACAAAGTTGTATCGGGTTGGCTCCTTGATCCAACATGTTTGTTTCTTCTGGTGTTAGGTTTGTGGACTTGTTTAAAAGACCGTAATTTCCATCATCGTTGCCTCTGTGTAGGGTAAGTTCCTTCTGGTTGCGCTAATGTTCTTCATTGTTTTTGTATACACTTTTAAAACTATAGTTTGACCTCTATGTGTTTTCTTGCAGGAGGTTCTGGCTATATTTTTTGTGTTTGGAAAAAGAGTCAGTATTCATGGAGGTGGTATATGGTCCTGGTAAGACCCGATACCCTACCTTCCTTGGTCTTTGTGGCTCCATTGGTTGTGGTTTTGCAGTTATGTGGCTGGCCCAACAATCTCATGAGTTGGAGTCATTCTCGTGTTTTCTTTTGTTGAATTGGTAAAACCCTCTGGTGGTTCTGCCTTATGGTGTTTTACAATTAGTTATTTTCTTAAACGAATTCTCCTTCAGACTATGGAGTCCAAAGGGAGCTATAATGTAATGCAATGTTTAGTTTTGCTATTAATTCAAGCTCTTACAGAGTTTTGTAAAAATGTTTAAGGTTGAAAAAGAACCAGTTTTGTCGGGGTTTAATAATTGTGCAACTTAATACATTTTGGTTGTAATATGAATGTTGGTGTTTACTTTGGTTATATCCTTTGTATTTTGATTAAGGGTTTATTACAATATTTTCGCTAAATTATAATTTTAAGGTTGTGAGGCCACAATGTTGCCAAAATCTTTCAATATGGTGTTGTTTCTGTGGAGAGAAATCCTATATAAATGTGTTTTAAAGGGTTTTACTATGTGCTTTCTAACCCTAGTTGTCGTACAAATGCCCTTCGGTTGTTGAATGTTTACAGGGTTTGAACCCTTGACTTGCTCGCTCTTTTAACTTGCTTGTTTAAATAATTTATATTCTATTATTCTTATTCTATAATATAGATTTTGTGAAGGAGAATATTCTAGTTATTGGCCTTTATAGTTTAATTGAAACTCTGAAATACAATGTAGTAAATTTTAATAATATCTAAAGAGTTCTGTAAGATTTTACTTGTATATATATAGAATTTGAGGTTAAGAATCTGTGGGGTTTTTTATTCGACCTCTGTAGGTTTTAGATGAGTCCCTTAAGTCTCGTTCGACTTATGTAGAAGCTAAATCCTTTCGACTGAAATGATGGTGTTCTTTAAAATATAAAGGGGTTTTAGTACAAGATAATAATTGTAGGAACATATGATTGTAACTTTGTTCCTAAAACTCATTATTGGACATAGCACTTTGTAATTGCATGGATTTAAAATACTGTAAAAATCCTATTAAGCCTATCGGCTATAATATGTGATAAGAGAGTTTACTTGTTGGAGGTTTTGAACCTTGATTGGAAAACTTGGTTCTTTTAACTTGTTTAAAGTAAGAACTAGATGAATCAATTTCATTGTTTACCTAGAAATGATTATAATAATCTAAGAAAGTAAAAGAAATGAAGCTTAAGAAGGTTAGTATAATAAATCAGAAACTATTTAAAATCTTATAGGCATACATCTACAATTTTTCCATTAAACTTTGTAAGAAGAAAAATTGTAGCATTTTTTTATAAATATTATACAGAAGTAAAAATCTATCTAACTTATTCTAATTTCAGTAATATTTACTAGTTTAGAAAATGCCTCAACATTCATAAAACCTTTAAGTATGGACATGAAATAAATTCATAGATAATAAATAAAAAACATCTTAGAACCTGAATAACTGTAGAAGGGGGACAAACACCCAAAGAAGATCGTTGCTCACCTACTTGGAATTCATTACGAGTTCTTTTAAGGTCTGCATGACTCTTTTGTTTGTCGTGAGCAATTTTCAGATTGCTTTGTACCTATTTCACTATTAGTTCCATTTCTTTTCACAAGTCAGGTCCTAACATCAATCTATCAACCAGATTACTCCATGAAATGGGAGTATTACATTTCCTATCTTACAGTATTTCAAAAGGACTAAGTTTAGCTGAAGCCTGACAATGATTATTATATGCAAACTCGACTAAGTTCAAATAATATTCTCATTTCTTTGGATGATCTCTAACATACATCCTTAACATATACTCTAGAACTTTATTTACTCTTTCTGTTTGTCCATCTGTTTGCAGATGATAAGTAGTACTGAAATTTAATTTAGTACCTAGTCCTTTAAACACCGAATTCCAAAAATTACCAGTAAACTTAAGATCTCTGTCAGAAATTATTACCTTCGGAATTCTGTGCAACCAAAAAATTTCCTTCATAAAGATGTCAACAATTTTAGCAACCTTATAAGTATTTTTAACAAGTATAAAATGTGATGCCTTGCTTAGTTTGTCTACCACTACCATTATAGAATCATTTTTTTTCTTCTGATTTTTAGGTAATTCGGTTATAAAATTGAGAATGATAATTTCCCATTTCTAATATGGAATTGGTAGTTGTTGCAAAAGACCCGATGGGCGTCGATGCTCAACTTTAAGTTGCTGACATTCTATACACCTAGCTATATATTCAATAACCTCATTCTTTATATTAGGCCAGAAATAATATTTTCTTAGCATTGTTATCATCTTTTGATGGCCCAGATGTCCATAATAAGGACTTTTATTTACTTCATTTAAAATCAACAATTTAATTTCTGGTATCTTAGGTACATATAGTCTGTTTTTATACAGCATTAAGCCTTTTTCATTTAAACTTAAACCTGTTTTTACATTTTTAGATTCATTTTTCTGTTACTTTTTCTCTTAGATTTTGGTAATCCTTGTCCATTTTTATCCCTTCACCCAATTTATCATCTAATTCTGTTTTGTAGATGCTAATAGCGGCTATAAAGTTCAGTCTTACGTTTCTGCTTAAGGCATCAACCACTTTATTTTCCTTTCCTTTGATGTGTTTGATCTCGAAATTGTATTCGCTAAGGACAACTAACCATCTAGCTTGCCTTGCGTTTAGACTTCGTTGATCAAACAAATATTTCAAGCTTACGTTATCATACATTAATAGAAATATTTTACCAATTAGATGATGGCGCCACATTTTTAGAGCATGAATTATGTCAACCAAATCTAGATCGTAAGTAGAATAATTCTTTTCATGTGTTTTTAACTTTCTTTATTCATATGTTATTACGTGACCCTCTTGTGTTAGGACTCCACCTAAACCTTCATTGCATGCATCAGTGCACACAATAAATTCCTTGTTTGGATATGCTATTTTTAATGTAGGCACGGTAGTTAACAATTCCTTTAATTTATTAAAACTTTCTTCACATTTTAGATCCCATGCAAATCTTTTTTCCTTTTTTCTACAAGGATGTTATGGGATTTACAATCTTCGAGAATCCTTCTATGAATTTCCAGTAATAACTCGTAATTCCCATGAATGATTGTACATCTGATACATCTTTGTGAATATGCCATTTCATTATTTCTTTTATCATATCCAAATCTACTGATATTCCTTCCTTGGATATCACATGACCTAGATATTGTATTTTATCTTTAAAGAATTCGCATTTACTGAATTTAGCATACAGTTTATGTTCTTTCAAAACCTGTAGTATTATCTGCAAATGCTCATCATGTTCATATTTTGTTTTTTAATAAATTAATATGTCATCTATGAAGATGACTACGAATTTATCTAAGTATCTACTTAATACACGGTTCATTAAACAAATAAAAGCTGTCAGAGCATTCGTTAGTCCAAAAGGCATAACTACAAACTCATAATGCCCATATCGGGTTATGAATGTAGTTTTAAAAATATATTAGTCTTTAATTCTGACTTGATGATATCCAAAACTCAAGTCTATTTTTGGAAATATCATTGCTCTGCATATCTGATCGAACAAATAATCTATGCTCGTCATTTTGTTTAACTAATGGTAATCTATACATAAACGTAATGTACTATCTTTATTTTTAACAAATAAAATAGGTGCTCCCCAAGGGGATACACTTGGTCTTATATAATTCTTATCTATTAGCTCTTGTAGTTTTAATTCATTAAGTTCTAATATGTTCATCTGATAAGGAGCCTTTGAATTAGGTAGAGCTCCTGGTACTAACTCAATACTACAATCCAACTCTCTTTTTGGAGGTAATCTTGGAATCTATTTCGATAAAATATCAGAGAATTCTTGTAGGATTGGAATATCATCGAATTTTAACTTATCTTCTTTATTCAAGTGTTCATCATTTATTACATGCACATCGAAAACTTTACAACCTTTCCATACAACCTTTTTCATTTGTAATGATGAAATTTGTCTAATAAAAACTTTTCTAGGTATCCCTTTGACTGTAACTCTTTCTCCTTTATCATCTAAGCAAGTAAATGTTTTCTCAAAACAATTTAAAACTAATTTATGTTTTTCCAGCCAATCCATACCTATAAAAACATCATACGACCCTAACGGTAATAAATTTAACTTCACTTAAGTTTTGAGTTGACTCATAAACATTTCACAGTTTTCAACATAATTAACTACTTTTCTTTTGGTTCCTATAGCTAACTGAACCAACCAATACTTTTCAAACTTTTTCAAATGTAAATTGCATTTTTCTGCTATACTAGGTGACACATAGATTAAACTAGCACTTGGGTCAATCAAAATAGAAACATGCTTGTTCTGTATCATACCTTGTATTTCCACCATGGATGTCAAAACCCCAAAATTTCACAAAAATTTAATTTTTTTAAGATTGCATAAAATGTCTGAATACGCAGTTTACTAACTACTAGCGGTTAGTAGAAAATGAAATAGTCTAACACTTAGTATTAATCATTTTCATATTACGTTAACTAATACAACTTTCATTTTTGTAAAGTATATGAGATTGACTTGCACACAGCTTTCTTTCAGTTTTACTAATAAGTTTACTTTTGGCAAGTAGGTGAAATCTATCTTTGAAAACTTGGGCTTACTTAGCATTTATGCTAACGCAGATGGACTGTTGGTTCTTACAGGTTAACAGGTAACGATCGATCAAATAGGGGTTTAATTCATAAAGTAGCAAGAAGTATATCTGTTGCATGTAAAATGTTAGTAATTAACTGACTATTTAAAAGCAAGCTCTGATGAGGTAAAGTAACTGTCTTTTAATTCATGAAAGTACTTCTATCAATCTGGATAGTAAAGATTTCCAATGTTTCTATTTTGTCGCTAGCTTACTAGTTATGGAAATTATCAACCTGTTACTTGTATGTAAATAAGCTCACTATCGAGTTATAAACTTCAGTACTTATTTAACTTTTTTTGGTCTCGCTTGTTGCTGCAATTGTTTAATATGTTATGAGCTGGAAGAGGATGGAAGCTGGGCTCTGTACGTTAGGGCTGTGGGGTCGATCGACCGGGCCTCGGCCTGTGTGCCTGATCTGACCGTGACAGTCCTCGGAGAGGATGTCAGGCCCCATGATGGCAGCTTAACACATGGAC
>LPNX010110074.1:79824-132010 GCA_001517045.1 Pseudotsuga menziesii | reverse complement strand
GCCTGCCTCTTGTCAGTGGACCTATATTAGGCAATACAGGGGCAATGAGTGAGAATATATATATAGAAGTTAATGGAGTCATTATTGAATATTCTAATTTATTGTTATATTATTTGATATTTATTTTATGCCAGCACTGGAAATATATGGGTGTTGCAGAATATATGGGTGAAAGATTGGAAACCTGCAAATGCTCTTCCACCAGGTTCCTTACTTTCCTATACAACAATTAACTGACATGGCTAGGGATATTTTGTACAAAATTGAATTAAACAAAGACTATGAACAAGAATGGCATTTTTTACTTTACACATGCATAAGCTAAAAGGTTTGAGATCTGCTTATTATGTTAGCAGTACAGAACTTTCCAATCTGTGTCTTGTTGCCTTTCCAGTTCTGCATTTGCAAGCTTTCGTTTGAGGATCATGAAATATACATGGAACCATAGAGAGTGTCCTTGTTTCATATTTGCTTTACCTAATTAGACGTTATGCTTTACCTAATGATTTTCTTGTTAATTTCCAGTTAAGCTGAGTGCATTGCCCTTGTACTAGGTTTCATTTTTTTATTTCTTAACTCATGTTTTGTTTGGGTATGCTTCTATTTGGGATATTCTGCACTAATCTCATACTATGGATTCTCAGATTTTCTACAAATGGTAATCAAACCTCACGAACTGAAGGCTCTCAAAGGGACGAGACCATACAAGAACGACCTGATCAACTTGCTTTGATTGTAGAGTATGTTTTCAGGATTCGATCCGTTGTCTTCTAAATTCAAGTCTGAACTATTTGAAACTCTATTTGACTTGGTGTGTTCTAATGCCATAAGTATTGGGCTATGTAGAATGCAGGATCATGAGCGTAGAAGAGAGGCCATAAGAAGGACACAATGGACGGCGAAGGAAGAACTCGTTAGATTCATTGGCTAACTCCGACAGCCAAGGTAATTTATATAAATTTGCCTTTCTTGTTACTGTAAGGAGGAGATGTGCATGCATTCAAGCACAAGTTCATTAGTTGACAACCTATTACTTTTTGAAGACTTTAGTTTTATATTTGTCAGAGGATAATTCTCTAAATTGGCCCTGTGAAACTTTCAGATGATGACTGTGCAAAAACCTGCATTGTTTATTCTTCAGGTCTGCATCTTTTCGATACTTTATCAATTTCTCAGTAATCTCAAAACATTCAGCTTTGGTTGCTTCTGCTTCCCCTATAGATTTTATTTTATGACTGAAGCTTCGGAGTTCTAGCATAGGCTGCCTCTTGTTTTGAATTCCTTCAATGCCATAACAGTAATCTCAAAACATTCAGCTTTGGTTGCTTCTGCTTCCCCTCTGTATTTTATTTTATGATTGAAGCTTTGGAGTTCTAGCATAGGCTGCCTCTTGTTTTGAATTCCTTCAACGCCATCAAGAATGGTCTCTTAAGTGAGCCTGCCTCTTGTTTTGAATTCCTTCAACGCCATCAAGAATGGTCTCTTAAGTGAGCACGTTTTTTCGTCCTCAATCCATACTTCCAAATTTATAGCCATAGATTGTACTATCCGGCTTGACCATCTATCTGAGTTCCTTTTTTATTATAAACCTTAAAGCAACTGAGCAGTTGTAGACATATTCCCCAATCAAATAGATTGAACACAATGTAGGCAGGGATATACATTTACTTGTGCAATTTTACAAATCCCATTTTGCAATTATACATTTACTTGTAAACTTACTCTGTTTCTTTTTATTCAATTTGTTGTGGCTCTTCCTTGCTTAGCCATTAGCCACGCAACATTCCTGTCTTGTAGTTGGCTGGTTCGATTGCTACCGAGAATCATGTCTAGGTGACCTCAAATCTGGGCACTTATTGTTGGTAGACAATTAGTTAAATCAGAAAAGTCATAATCTTCACACAAGCAGTTTTCTGTTCCCATAACCACTTGTTTCAAAGAGTGAGAAAACCCATAATCAACACTTACAAATTGACATACATAATCAACAGCTTCTTGTGTTCATTATTTTAGACATTTTCGCTCATTTTTTACTTCACAGTTTTCCTTACTATACTGGCAAGTCTTTAAACTTTGCCTTTATTTTTTGTTGTTGGTAATTGTCAGATGCTACATATGTCTCATGGAGTATGAAGAAGGAGATCATATGAGGGTGCTCCCCTGTCATCATGAATTTCATATAATTTGTATCGATAAATGGTTGAAAGAAATACATAGGTATGTCTGTATTTCACTATTGACTTTTCTTCTTATTTTATAAATTGGCTTACATTTTCATAGGATTAATCATTATACTATATTCGTTTTGTAAGTTTAGGGGAAAATCACAAAAGCTAATTATTTCAAATTTTATATTGGCTTAATAAAAGTGATTTATTCACTTGAGACATTTAATAATCCATTTTCATTCAACAATGCTTCCTTCTTCGTTGATCCTATCACCACCCAACCAACTCAGGATGACATTACAATTGTAATGAGGCCCGTATTCTATTTAGGATTTATATTGTCTACTTTTAATTCGATTGATGTTAATTATGAGTCTATTCTGTGCAGGTATATGATATGTCAGTCTGTCAGTTAGTCACTTTTCAAGGTCAAGTTTATTGTTGTTGGGTTTTGTCAAATTATGTTTAGCTCATTATAGCTCATGTTATTGTAAAAAGTACTCTACTAGAATAAGGCATACAATCATGGCCAAATTGAACATGGGAAAATAAATGAGTAGGGATTTCATTTGATTTTCTCATTCTTTCTAGTCACTGGAGACTTGTTTTGGTGTGGTGTCATCGACTCACCATTCAAATAGATTACTACTGTTAGTGGAGCATTTTGGTACTTCAAAATGTGTTCTTACTTATTATTGTGTCATTTTTTTTACTTCTTGGAGCATTCATATTCGTTCTATTTGTTAATTTGTCAAATGTTTGTTATATTATGTTCAGGTTCAATCAATCTATCTGCTGAATCATCTAAAAAGAGGATTTCTAGTCTTCTGCAAAATTTGTACTCATGGATGTCCCATAAACGGTTTAAAACTCCAAATTTGAAATCAATACTTTGTACAAAAGAAAGCATTTTATATGAGTTTCATGCCAAGGGTAGGAAGTTTATATGTTGAAAAACTCTCCGAAGCACAGTAAATACCTGAGTTTGAATAGGATTGAAGTGTCTAAACTGTTGATAAAGTGCTTCATATGAGGGATTTCTTAACGCAGACACATGAAGTGGTTGCAAGTCTAGCAACTCAGTTGGAGGTGGGTATTTCTCTGGAAAAATAAGATGTCTAAATGAAACTGGCAATATTGTCTGTGACCCTAACTGGGGTTCACCATGTTCGTGTATAGGCCTCGATTTGCTAGTTGCATAAGCTGGCGATGGCTGTAACTATTTTTTTAAAAAAAAAATTCACCCACCGTCGATATAGCGACGGGAGTCCGTGGATATAGTGACGGGAAGTACGTGGATATAGCGTCACCCACCTTCGATATAGCGACAGGAGTCCGTGGATATAGTGACGGGTGTCCGTGGATATAGCGACGGGAAGTCCGTGGATATAGCGACGGGAGTCCGTGGATATAGCGACGGAAGTCCGTAGATATAGAGAGGGCTTGGATCTCCATTTTTTAAAAACCTTTATATAGAGCGTGGCTATAGCGACGGAAAGGGTCGTCGCTCTTGCGACGCAAATTATGGATCGTCGCTATTGCGACGAAATAGTTTCCACGGAACAAAAAACACTTAGACGTGGCAATATCCACGCTTTTCCGTGGATATTGCCACGTTTTTTCCGTGGCAAAATTGATCACATGTACTAGTGGTAGAAGGTTGACTTCAATACAAAGGTCACTTAAGTAGAAGGTTGACTTCAATCCAAAGGTCACTTAAGTCCAAGGTTGATTTCAATCCATGGTTGACTTCAATCCAAGGTTTCCTTCGAGGTTGACTTGAATCCAAGGTGGGCTTCAATCCGACATTGAATTCAAAGCTGACTGCAATCCATGTTTGACTTCAAACCATGGTTGAATTCAATCCAGTAATAATAATAACATTAATGACTTCAATCCATGGTTGAAAATTCAATCCACATGACTTCAATCAATGGTTGAATTCTATCCAAGGTTGACTTCAATCTAGAACCACATTTTTAAAAGTGGTTGATTGAGTTTGAAACATGGTTAACTTCAATTTATAGTTGAATTTTAAACAAGGTTGATGTTAATCCAAAGGTTAACTTTTAAGAAAGGTTGAATTCAATGCATGGTTGACTTGAATCAATAGTTGACTTCCATCCATAGTTCACTTTCAAGCAAGGTTGACTCTGTAACAATCGAATCTGGCTTTTTAGACTAAAGAAGTGAATTTGACTTCCATATTTGATAAGAAATAGGTATATATATTAATAATAATAATTGAATAGATGATAGATTATATTTCAGTATCTTTGATTTTATATTAGCCATCGTGCCTTTTCAATGAAAAGTTCACATTTCTTCATTTAAATATAGCTTCGGCTTAAGCTTTGAGGAGTCACAACTTCTCATTATAATTAATATTCATTTATTAGTATTATTAAATATTATTAATTATTATTTAACGTATTTATTATTATTTTCTGTAACATTTCCCTTCCCTTAAGGGAAACTTTGTCCTCAAATTTGAGAGTGTTGATGTTCTTTTATTATGGGTTGTGTTTGAAGTTCTAACTCGAACACTGCAATCTGGATAGATTTCGTTCTGTGGATGTGATTATGGAACTTGTGTTGTAATACTTTCTTCTTAAATGATGAGTTTTTGAAATAATACAACTTGTAATTATTTTTTTTCCATGTCATCTTTTGGATTCCAGTTATGAGCAATTGTGGAACTTCTTTACTTCCATTTATTTTTCTTTTTCTTTTTTTACTTTCTCTTTGTTTTTAACTTTCTTTTTTTATTTATTTTTCTCGCTCTCTTTCTTTTCTTTCTTTTTTCATTTTAATTTTTTTCTATCAAAGACCCAATGACAGAAAATATGAGATGATGACTAAAATCCAAGCTATGGCCGAAGACCCAGAATCAATCCTAAGAAGGGGCTCTGATACCACTGTAACAACCAAATCTGGTTGTTTAGACAAAAGAAGCAAATCCAACTTCCATATTTGACAAGAAATATATATATATGAAAATAAATATGAATGACTGAATAGATGATAGATTACATTATAATATCTTGGTTTCTATATTAGCCATCGTGCCTTTTCAATGAAAATGTCACATCTCTTCATTTAAATATAGATTGGGCATAAGTTTTGAGGAGTCACAACTTCTCATTATAATGAATATTCATTTATTATTATTATTAAATCATTTTTAATTATTATTTAACGTATTTATTTATTATTTTATGTAACATACTTTAATTTAAGGTTGACTTCAATAAATGGTTGATTTCAATCCATGGTTGACTTCAACCATAGGTTGAGTTCTATCCAAGATTAACTTCAATCTATGGTTGAATTCAATCTATAATTGCCTTCAATCTAAGGTTGACTTCAATCCAAGGTTGACTTCAATCAATAATTGACTTTTAAGCGAGGTTGAATTCAATCCAAGGTTGACTTCAATGTTGAATTTTAAGCAAGGTTGGATTTAATCCAAGGTTGACTTCAATCCAAAGTTTCCTTCATGGTTGAATTTAATCTAAGGTTTCCAAGGTTGACTTCAATCCATGGTTGACTTCAATCCATGGTTGGATACAATCTTAAGTTAACTTCAATCTAATGTTAACTTGAATCCACATATGACTTTTAAGCAAGTTTATTTTCAATCCAATGATGACTTCAATCCATAGTTGATTTCAATCCAAGGGTGACTTCAATCCAAGGTTGACTTCAATCCATGGGTGAATTTAATCCAAGGTTGACTTCAAGGTTGAATTCAATCCAAGGTTGGCTAAAAGGTTGACTTCAATCCAAGGTTAAATTAAATCCATAGTTTCTTCATGGTTAACTTTGGTTGAGTATGGTTGCATCATGGTTGAATCTCTTTAAGCATGGTTGACTATGTTTAATAAGTTCTGACCATTTACAAGGTTAACTTCAATTCATGGTTGACTTCAATCCAATTTTGACTTAAATCCAAGGTTGACTTAATGTTAATGTTAACTATGTTATGATTAATATTAATATTAAAGTTAATATTATGATTATGTATGATTAGAGTTAAGATCAATGATTATTGTTATGATTGAAGATTAATGTTACGGCTAATGTTATCGATGTTATGATCTTTGATCATTAATTATTGTTACATTTAATATAAATGTTAATATTAATCAATGTTACATTTTGGCATGTTTGATTATGGATAACTATATGTTAGACTAATGTTACGATTAATACTGATAATAATGTTAATGTTAAGGTCAATGTCAATTTTAAAATTAATATTAATGGCTAGAGGTTAAAGATTAATATTATGGTTACTATTGATTAATGTTAATAATTAATATTGATGATTTATATTTAATGTTAATATCAATGGCTAAGTTTAATGTTAATGATTAATTTTAAGATTAAAGCGTAATTTTAAGATTAATGATCAATATTAATGGTGTGGCTAGTTATGATATTAATCTTATGGTTATGTTATTATTAGTGTTATGATAAATTATTAGTGTTATGATAAATTATTAATGTTATGATTTATGATTAATGCTAATAATTAATATTAAAGATTAATAATAATTAATTTTAATGCTTATTGTTTAATGGTATGGTTAATATGGATTAATAATGTAATAAAGTTGCCAATTTTCGCTAGCTCATTTGGTTAAGGTGTGGGTCTCTTCACTAGGGCAACCTAAGTTCATTTCCTCATATAGGTGAGCTAGTTGAGAGGAGACATAAAAAATCTAAGGTTAACTTAAGTGAGTCCATGTTTAATCATATGAAAAAATCACAACCACACTTTTAAAAATGGTTGATTATTATAGTGTACTTAATTTACTTTATTAACATTAACTTTAATATTAACATAGACATTAATATCAATATTATTAATGCTAATATCAATACCATAATTAATGTTATTACATTAAATAATCAAAGTGCAACAAAACTAGGATTGATAATCACAGCAATACTGGTGAATGGTAGGAGGAAGGTTTCTCGGTGGTAAAGCAGGTCGGTGGTGGTTTAGCAGTAGATTTCGAGATGGTTCCGGCTCCTCCTCGGGGGGAGAGGGACCGTGAAAGGAAGGCAATAGTGGAGACAGAGTCAGCTTTCTTGGGAACAGAAAGTCACAAAGGAAAAGGAGTAATCAATGCCCAAACAACAACCAAAGATGGAGAAGGGTGCAATGGAACAAGAAAAGAGGAAGCAATTAACCAGGGTACAAGAAGGACAGGGCAATGTGTCCCGAAATCCAAAACGATACCATGTCTACAGATCAAATTAGAAAGAGTCAAGGAGGAAATTCAATATATGAAATAAAGGGCCCTCATAGGAAAATTCATGGGGATCTGGCCCATAGAAAAGACTCTGGTATGGTGGATTAACTCAACGTGGAAACCCCAAGGACACCATGAAATCCAATTGGGAGCTAAAGGGTTATTTACCATTATCTTCTTCAATGAAGAGGATAGAATGAAATTATTTGAGAATGGTCCCTACTTCTACAATTCGGCTGGTCTCTTCTTGAGGCCCTGGAAAGAGAGATTCGACCCTAACAAGGAAAATCTGACAATAGCACCAGTATGGATCAGAATGTATTCCCTCCCAATGGAATACTAGAAGGAAGAGATCCTAATGGACATAGGGAACACCCTAGGGAACTTCATCAAAGTTTCCGAGCAAATTGGACATAGGAAATACATTTCGTAGGCCAGAATTTGCATCTACCTGGACATATCAAGAGATTTATCGGATGGAATAGAGTTAACATGGGAAGATGAGGAATGGTTTCAGGCCATAGACTACGAACAGATCCCATTCCAATGTAGGAGATGCCATGAACACGGGAATCTGTTCAGATATTTTCCCCAAAACAAGAGACCAGGAGGGAAGAAAGATCAAGAACCCTACGATGCGGAGGGATTCACCAAGATTCAAAAAAAAAAGAGGAAAGTAAGAAATATCTCGAGTTCAGAAGTTCATAAAAGAGTGCAGACCCAGAACCGATTCGAGACCCTCCAGGAAGATCAGGTAAAAGACACAGCCGAGGCACAGATAGATGCTATGAAGGACAAAATCCAAGGTAAACAATAAGAGGAGCAGGAAAATGACACCCTAGGAATAGATAAGATAACAGCCCCAAAATATACTCACAGCTCTAAGAAAACTACCCCGGATCCCCTTCTGCAGAACCGACCCAAGGAAACCCAGAAAGATTCAGGAATGAGGGAAGTTGTGTCTGAAGATATGGAAATAGGGGACCTAGACCTGGACAGAATGGAAGCAACTTGCTCTGATAAATATCAAGTGCTGATCCCCCCCAGCAAGTGTCTCTTCTAGAGAAAGCTATCATTCAAGCTAAAAACATGAGTTCCTTAGGAGTAGTGACTGAATCTCTCAAAATCACTGAAGGTAAGGGGAAAAATACAAAGAAAGATAAAATAGGTAGACCGAGCAATGTTCAGAGAATCAAAGAAATAGGAGAACAACTGGTGGCTTCAGGGCAGTATCCGATAATAGATACAACCCTTTCCCCTTCTAATTGAATCCTTATTTATCCTGATTACAACTTGGAATATCAGAGGTTGTAACAGTGTGCTTAAGATGCACCTTCTTAAAAGAAGAATAGACAAAGGAAAATCAAAGATAATCTTCCTGCAAGAAACTAAATGCTTGGGAGAATATCTTGCAAGCATAGCCCAAAAAGTGTGGAAGGGCTGCGAGTCGATTGCAGTTGATGCCAGAGGCACGGCTGGGGGTCTGGGAATTATATGGAACCCTCGTGTGGTGTCTATATTGGGTTTTCTTGCCACCACTTGTACTATCTCAGCTGAATTCCACATTCTTGGAACTAGAATAAGAGGATTCATCTCCAATGTTTATGGTCCCCCGAGGGCGGAACAGAAGCCTACATTTCTAGAATCACTTTCAGACCTAAAATATTTAGTTTAGGACAAAGCATGGATTATAGGAGGTGATTTTAACCTGATAAGAAACCTCGACGAAAAAAAAGGAGGTATTCGAAACTTAAATGTTGCGAGTACTCTCTTCAATAATACAATTAATGATTTAGACCTAATTGATGTTAGAACTTCCAATGGCACCTTCACCTGGAACAATAAGCAGATAGGGGATAGAGGTATGGCATGTAGACTTGATATATTCCTGCTTTCAAGATTGGTCATGATGGCCAAAGGAAACCTTAAAGCAGTTGTCCTACTAGCGGCAGGGTCGAACCATTGGCCCATTAGTCTGGAATGGGACAATGTCAGAGTCAACCCTCGCAGACCATTCATATTTGAGAAATTCTGGCTCCTCCAACCGGACTTCCAAGAGAAACTCAAAGATTGGTTGCAGAGCTTCCCTCCTATTAGGGGCACCTGCATGTATCAATTCCAACAAAATCTTAAACTCCTTAAAGACCACATCAAGAAATGGAATAAGGAGTCTTTCAGCAACATATTCCAAGAAAAGAAGGCATTAGAGATCAAGATCAAGCAACATCAGTCACAAGTAATGATCAACGGTTACACTAAAAAACTATGGCTTCAGGAAAAGACCTTATTGCAGGACTTCAATCAAAGAGAGAGATAAGAGGAAGTTTACTGGAACCAAAAGTCTAGAATTAAATGGCTCCAAGAAGGGGAATGAAACACTGCTTTTTTCCATAAATCGGCCATTCAAGATAGGCAGGGAAACATGATGGACATATTGAAGAAGGAGGATGGAAGCATTGTCGAATCCCAAGAAGATCTGGAGACCACCCTAAACTCTTACTTCACCAAGCTCCTTCAGGAACTGGAAAGAGATAGGGAGGAATCTCAAAGAGAGGTGTTAAGCCACATTCCCAAGCTTATCACAGAGGACCATAACCAAATACTCGGCAAAGCAATCAAGATGGTTGAGGTAGAAAATGTTGTTAATCAAATGGCTAAAGACAAAGCACCGGGCCCGGATGGCTTCACCAAAAACTTTTTCCACGCTGGATGGGAATGGTTGAAAGAAGAAATATGGGCCTTGGTGGAGGACTCCAATAAATCGGGGAGTGTTCTCATAGCTCCCAATTTGACTTTCCTGGCTCTCATTCCAAAAGAAAGTGGAACATAAGATCCAAGCAAATTAAGACCGATCGCATTTGTGCAATGTGATCTACAAAATCATCTCCAAGGTAATAGCTAATCATCTCAAACCTCTCCTTCCTCTTATCATTTCTTCGGAGCAAGCTAGGTTCGTGGAAGGGAGACAAATCCTGGATGGTATAATTCTGGTCCACGAAACTATCCACTCCCTCAAAGAAACTAGGACTCCAGCTACTTCTGAAACTTAATCTCTCCAAAGCTTACGATAAATTGAATTGGCAATTCTTGGCAGGCATCTTAAAATCTTTTAGTTTTGTGGAAGAATGGTCTAATTGGATCATGAATTTGGTCTCCTCTTCTTTTTTCTCAATTTTGGTTAATGGATCTCCCTCGAGCCCTTTGAATGCAACTCGAGGTATTAGACAAGGAGATGCCCTTTCTCCTTTCCTCTTCATAATTGCAGCTAAAGGGATTGGCAGGATGCTCAAGAACAGGAGAGCAGAGAACATAATCCAGGGATTGTCCCTAATAGAAGGGATGGACCCCCAGACCCATCAACAGTTTGTGGACGATAACATGTTGATGGGCCCATCCTCGGTGCACGAAGCCCGGGGAATCAAATAATGTTTGAATATCTTTCTGGAAGCTAATGGCCTCAAAATTAACAAGGAGAAATCTTAGACCTACTTCTTCAACACCCCCAGGATCACCAAGAGAAATATCCTCAGGATCTTGGATTTTCCGGAAGGTAGCCTCCCCTCTAAGTATCTTGGAGCTCCAATGGCATAATCGACTATTAAACAAGTCTCTTGGAAAGAACTAGTGGAAAAAATTAACAAAAATCTCAATCTCTAGACCTTCAAAGCCCTCAATTTCTCGAGCAGGATAATCCTGGTAAAATCGGTGCTTCATGTTATGCCCATTTATCTCTTCGCAGTGCTGGCAGGCCTGAAATCCATCATCAAACAAATTAGGAATATTCAGAGGAACTTCCTCTGGGGGGGAATGATAGACAATAGAAAATTCCCTTTGGTGGATTGGCAATGCATCTGCACCCCGAAGGCTATGGGAGGATTGGGCCTCAGAGACCCACTTGATAACAACAAAGTTACGAGTGCAAAAATCAGGTGGAGATGGGTGAATTACAAAGAAGAACCATGGGCCAAACTGTGGCATTTGAAATATGCTCCACATTGGCCACAACAATCTCTTGTCTTGTGAGGTTTGGAGAAAATCTACCAGGCTCCAACATCTTGAAGACTGCTTAGGAAAACATGGGATTGGTTCAAAAACATAGCTTCTGGGAAGTTCAGAACGGTCAAAATGCAAGATTTGCAAGTGAAGCGCTGAACCAAGAACCTGCTATCTCTTGTAGGGATGACATTCTACTATTACACACCTTCCTCCGAAATAAATCCATGGTAAAGGTGGCTGAGTCTTGGGTTAACGATAATGAATACCAGATGTTCAGAAGATGGAAGGAAAATAGATGGTGGCAAGCCAAAGTACCAGGGTAGGACATCGACAATTTTTTTTCGGAGCTCTTCAAGAAAAGGATATCTAAGAATGAGGCTCCCAACAAGTTGAGATGGGGTATACGAACTCATGAAACTTTAGTTCAAAAGAATCCCTAGGATTGCTAACCAACACCTAGAACATTGCTCCAGAAGCCAAATGGAACAAAATCTTGAAGGGCAGATGGTGGCCCAAAATCTCTGTTTTCTGCTGGCTGGTTATAAAACGCCGCATCGTAACTTGGGACAATCTACAGGTTAGGGGATTCCATAGCTCGTCACACTGCTGGATGTGTGAAGAGAATAACGAGTCAATAAACCACCTGCTGGGAGAATGCAGAGTAGCTAACTCCTTATGGGAGAAAGGGGCGACAATCTTCAGAAAAGATCACAGGCACAGGGGGCGACTGTGTTGAAATATTGTAACTTCGAAGAATATTCTATATGTATTTATTTATGGTCCTCGATGGTCCTACTGGGAGAACCACTTGTATTACTTTGTACCCTGATGCTCCTAATTGAAAGAACTAATAAGAGTCATGAGGCAGTCCCCTCTAATTGTAAAGGTGGGTCATTAGCACCCCAGTGTGGTTACTTGAGACTACATGTGTAACTCGAGCCTACATGATTAACTCGAGCCTACATGACAGATGAGTTAACTTAAGTGAACAGATGAATATAAATAGAGGCGTAGTGCTCCTCATTTGGAACACACACTCTCACTTGTGTAGTGCATTAGTGGAGAAGAGAAGAGTAGCTGGAAAAGGAGGAGGATCAGGCTTTGATCTTCTTGTTGGTTTTACCTTTTATCTTTTTGGGGCATCTATATTAAGGAATATTTTGCTAGGTTTTTCCCTTTGGGGTTTTTCGAGGATAAATCTTTGTGTTCCTTTTGTATGGTTGTGCTTGTCTATCTTTCAGTGATCCTATTTATATGCTTTTGTTATGAATTCAACATGAAATACTAATGATCTAGCTTAGCATATGAAAATTTAACATGGTATCAGAGCCACCTTGAAAGAAGAAATTGTGCAGCTACAGAAGCTATGGATTCTTAATTTTTGGGTCTCTATCCACAATCGATCAGCAAAAGAAGGCTAGACTGACTCTCCATTGAAGGGCACATCTTTCTGTCGAAGCGAAATTCGATTCCGAGCATTTTCAGTTTTGGTGTGGAAAATTAGGGCTTTCTACATAAGAGGAATTTTTGAGTGAGCCTGGAATAAGATTTTTCTCCTCATCAAAATAAAATTATAGAGATCTGGATCAAGAAATTTGGTTGGGTGAAACTCTGGGAAAGTCAAACCCTAGTTTGACCCTGAGCTAGAAAAACCCTAAACACTAAAACTGCTAAGTCTTGGTACTTTCGCTATATTCAGATATTGGCGAAGGATCAAGAATTGAAAATTGCAAAGACAGAAGATGCAATCTTGATGTACACTTTGTCCAAAATTCAGCCTCATATTCGCTATATTCTGGGAGATATGATCCCTCCAAGTTAGGGTTCCAGCCTCTTCCAGAATTCATCCCTAAACAAGACACCTAGGGAAAATTTCTATATCTTGGGATACAGAAGTCCAAGTGGAATTCCTAAAGATGTTCCATAAATATCACGGACTTTAATTTTTATTATTTAAATATTATACTCAGAAGATGAACCAGTGACACGTGGCATTCTGTACAACTTCACTATTCTGAACAGTCTTGTAACAGGTCACCTTGGGAAAAGGATCATAAATCCCAATTGGTGAAACAAATTCTGATGAAACCTATGGTGTTGGATTAGGGACATGTGAGGATACCTCAGTGAGAAATTTCAGACAAATAGGAGCATTAATTTCTGAGATATCACAGAGACAGTGACAGGCATTGTTGCAGAAGAAATTGGAAAACTAGGGCTTCCTGTTCCAGGAGCTTCCCTCCACTGTTTTCAGAAAATGAGTACATTGGAAAGCTCCATTTTAAAATATCTATATTTCTATCCATTCAGATCTAAAATATTCCAAGTTTTGAAAATTAGGGTTTCTCTGACAAGCCCTAGATCAGCCAGCTCTGAAAACAGGATGGACACCTCAAATCGGTAAGATCTAATCTTTTGCTATTTGAATTTGAGGTTCTCATTTCAAAGTGATCTATAACATCAGCTTGTTGATGAGCTTGATGAAGTTGATAACTTCCAAGCATGGAAGTATTTTATCTCTCTGAAGAAAATGAATTGGACACCTACATGAGTAGAGAGGTTCCAGTTCTAGAAGGAGATGAGGCTCAAAGCCTTACACAAGAAGAACTTGATCAAGGCCAAGAAGATCATTGTTGATTCAATCACAAATCAACTTGTACCACAAGTGTCTTCCCTAAATACATCAAAGATGTTTTATTCCTTGATCAAGCTATTTGAAGATAAGAACTTAAATCAGAATATGGCTTTGAGAAAATAGTTGAAGAATGTGAAGATCCAGAATGCAAAACAACTTGAAGCGGTAGAAGAAGAAGTGGAGAATGCAGAAGTGGTGATAGACACCTTGAATGGCCTCCCAGGATCATGGGATTCATTCATGCGAAGAATGTATGCCAGAATGAAGTAATTACTTTCAGCTCGACTCATAAGAAGAGAAGAAGAAGATGGGAGCAATTGAAGATCAAGCTCTCACCATTCAAAGAAGATCCCTAAAGCGACGAGGAATGTGAAGAACTCAATTCTTGAAGAACCTCTTATCCATCTTATCATTTGGATAAGAAATGATGATGTCATGAATGAAGAAGATGATGAAGTAGAAGGATCAAGAAGGAGTCTACCCACGAAACGAATAAAAGATAAGTATTCAATTGTCATTACATGATATTGTTTTGTTATATTTAGTTGATGTGTTATGCATGATAGACTGTTTGCATTAATGACAGTATACTACTAATTTGCATGTGATGGGTAAGTAGCTCATGGTGCTATACATCTCTCCATTGCTACTTATCTAGAATGAAACCTCTTTGCTGACATATTGGATTAGTGCACAATCTCAATGATGTCATGGTAGAAATGGAAGGCATCTAGAAAGTTTAATTGAGATATGGATGAATGTTGTATTGACTAAACAGTTGCATGATGCACAAGAATTTGTCATTATGCATATGTTTTATGAAATAGTTCTAACCATGCAACTGGTGCATTTGAATTGTAGGAAAGGTCCTGTACAACCTCCTACAAGAAAAGAAGGATGAGACTTGTTTCGAAGAACAAGTGATGACAATTCAAGATTCACTCCAATAAACATGAATCTGAAGCTCACAGGGTCAGAGACACCATGACGAAAGAAAGAGATTTAGAGAGCGGTAGATCCACCTCGAAGGATAAAGACCACCATGGGTACGAGAGATAACTCAAGATGAAGAAAATAATGCTATGAAAGAAGCTATGATCAAAGAATAACCGTTGATCATGGAGAATGATGTATACGATATGATTTCAAGACATAAAGGGAAGTATGTAGTATCTATGGATCTACAAGAAGAAGTGTACAAAGCAAGGTTCATGATTTGCCTCTGAAAGAATAGACTATGACATAACATACTCTATTGACCAGACCTACTAGAAGTATATATAAAGCATAGAACCACCTATACAGAATGAAGAGGGAAGATGATACTCCACTTCAGGGGGAGTGACTATAGAAGATATCTGAATTCGACATGGTATGACATGATGGATATCTTCTTGATGGATTGAGACTTTACCAAGAGTAAAGTGGGTTCCAACCTTCAAGGTTGAATGCATAAGACTAGGATATGTTGATAACCTGACAAGAAAAACTCATGGAAGATGTTATGATGAAAGAATACTAGAATGATGTTTGGGATATAGTACTCAAACCAGAAAGCAAGAATGTGGTATCTTACAAATAGATTTGCAAGATAAAATATGTTGCTGATAGAAGAAAGGAAAGACTTGTGGCTAGAGGTTTATATAAGAAAGAGGGAATTAATTCTGAAGAGACACTTACTCCAGGAAGCAAGGTACACTTCCTTCAGAACCATAATGGTAGTTGCTTCCATGATGAAGTACAGACAAGCCTTCCTTAATGGTATGACTGGGGAAGAGTTTTACATAGAATAGTCATAAGGATTTGAAGTTGAAGACAGATGGACTCACATATGCAAGATGAAGAAGGCCCTCTATGGCCTGAAGCAAGCTCCCAGAGCTTGGTATGGAAGAATATATAGTTTCTTGACAAGCATGGGATTTTCCAAGAGTAAAGTCAATCCTAACCTTTACTACAAGGTTGTAGAAGATGAACCTGTCATACTATATGTGGATGACTTATTCTTGACAGGGAATGAGAAACAGATTGTAGAAAGCAAGAAGAAACTAGCAGAAGAATTTGAGATGAAAGACCTTGGGTTAATGCATTGTTTCCTAGGTCTGGAACTATGGCAAAGTTCAGAAGGAATCTTTCTCAACCAGGGAAAGTATGCGGTAGAGATATTGAAGAGATTCAATATGTTGGAATACAAATCCATGGCTACTCCCATGGATTCCAACCTGAAGTTGTTAGCCAATGACTCATCAGAGTTAGTGGATGTGACTCATTACAGATAGATCATTGGGTCATTGATGTACTTAACAAATACCAGACCAGACATTTGTTTTGCTGTGAACACCTTGAGTCAATTTCTTGTTCAACCAAGACGGGTTCACTTAGTAGCTGCAAAACATGTGATGAGATATCTGAAAGGGACTATAGACCTTGGTCTATACTATGATGGTAGCCATGACTACAAATTGTATGTCTATACAGATGCAGATTGGGCTAGAAGTATCTTAGACAGGAAAAGCACATCAGATAGATGCTTTTGTTTAGGGTCTGCTATGAGTTCATGGTTTAGCAGGAAACAATACAATGTTTCTCTTAGCACGGCTGAAGCAGAATACATAGCATATTGCCCTGCTAAGTTGTGAAGTCATATGGCTTCGGAAGCTGATATCAGGTCTCTTTGACCTGAAGATGGATATTACAATGATTCTATGTGATAACCAGATTTGTGACAATAGAGAACCCTATGTTCCGTTGTAACACATAGAAATCCGGTATTTCTACAAACAAGTGAAGATGCAGATGATGATGTTTCAGTATTTACATACTGTAGATGCAGATGATGGTGATTCAGTACTTCTATACTGAATATAGAGATGATGATGTTTCAGTATTCCCATACTGAAGATATAGATGATAATGATTTCAGTATTCCCATACTGAAGATATAGATGATGTTTTAGTATTCACATACTATAGATGCAGATGATGGTGATTCCGTATTTCTATACTGAATATAGAGATGATGATGCTTTCAGTATTTCTATACTGAAGATATAGATGATGATGCTTCTAGTATTCACACACTGGAGATATAGATGGTGATAATTCAGTATTCACATACTGAAGATGTAGATGATGATGGTTTGGATGATGTTTCGAGTAAAGTTCAAACACTTCCGAGACAAGCTTGGTGTTGTTCAGAAAGACCTTCCCTGAAAGGGGGAGTAGTGATGTTGCAGTGGGATTGTATCATCCCTGGGCACTTGCCCTAAAGTGATCTGGAGACCTTGGTCTTCGAGAATGAAGAGGGATTGTATCATCCCGGGACATCTGTTCATAATAGATCCGGTGACCTTGGTCCTCGAGAACGTGATGGGATTGCATCATCCTTGGGCACTTTCCCTAAAGTGATCCGGAGACCTCAGTATTCAAGAATGAAGAGGGATTGTATCATCCCGGGACATCTGTCCATAATAGATCTAGTGACCTCAGTCCTCGAGAATGTAGTAGGATTGCATCATCCTTGGACATCGTCCTAAAGTGATAGGGACTGATTCTCCCATAATCAATCCGGTGGCTTTGGTCCTCGAGAATGTGGTAGGATTGCATCATCCTTGGACATAGTCCTAAAGTGATAGGGACTGATTATCCCGTAATCAATCCGGTGGCTTTGGTCCTTGAGAATGTGGTAGGATTGCATCATTCTTGGACATAGTCCTAAAGTGATAGGGATTGATTCTCCCGTAATCCATCTAGAGGCTTCGGTCCTTGAGAATGTGGTAGGATTGCATTGTCCTTGGACTTAGTCCTAAAGTGATAGGGACTGATTCTCCTGTAATCAATCCAGTGACTTTGGTCCTCGAGAATGTGGTAGGATTGCATCGTCCTTGGACTTAGTCCTAAAGTGATAGGGACTGATTCTCCCGTAATCAATCCAGTAACTTCAGTTGTCGAGAATGTGGTGGGATTGTATCATCCCTGGACTTTAAGTCCAAAAGTGATCCAAAGACTTTTTTGTCTTTGAGTTGTTGATTGCAGGTTGTTGCTGATGATTATGATGTCGTACTGATTGAAAGATCAGAGTATAATGACGTATTGATCGAAAGATCAGAGTATGATGATGACGTACTGATCGAAAGATCAGAGTATGATGATTATGACATATTGATCGAAAGATCAGAGTATGATGACGTACTGATTGAAAGATCAGCGTACGATGATGACGTACTGATCGAAAGATCAGAGTATGATGATGATGACATATTGATCGAAAGATCAGAGTATGATGATGATGACGTACTGATCGAAAGATCAAAATATGATGATGATGATGTTTTATGATCGGAAGATTAGAAGTTGCTTATGATTATGATGCTGCTGCTGATGATGATGTTTTCTGGTCGAAAGATCAGAATGCAATGATGATGATGATGTTTCTGATCAAAAGATCAGAATGTGATTATGATGAGATCTTGATGATGATGATGACGTACTGATCGAAATATCAGAATATGATGATGAGTTGATGTTAGAGTATGATGATTTTCGGTTGATGATGTTTCTGATCGAAAGATCAGAGGCTGATGATAATGATGATTCTGATTGAAAGATCAGAGTATGATGATGATGATATTTTGATGATGATGATGTTGATGTTTTGATGATGTTTTGATGATGATGTTTTTGATCGAAAGATCAAAGTATGATGATGATGTTGTTGCTGATTGAAAGGCCAGAGTGCTGAAGAAGTTGTTGCTGATCGAAAGGCCAAAGTGCCGAAGAAGATGTTATTGATCAAAAGGTCAAAGTATTGAAGATGATGTTGCTGATCAAAAGGTCAAAGTGCTGAAGATGTTGCTGCTGATTGAAGAATCAAGATGCTGAAGATGTTGCTGATTGAAGCAGTCAAAGTACTGATGATGCTGAAGATGTTGCTGATTGAAGCAGTCAAAGTACTGATGATGCTGAAGACTAAATATTGAAGATGAAGACTACATGATGTTGAAAAGCTTCCAATGATTTATAGGTGCATCACCCTGATGATGTTGATGATGTCCTCTATCTCTCTCCTATTATTGTTGTTGTTGATGTTGTTATAGAATACCCTTCTCGTTAAGGGGGAGTGTTGAAATATTGTAACTTTGAAGAATATTCTATATGTATTTCTTTATGGTCCCCGATGGTCCTACCGAGAGAACCACTTATATTACTTTGTACCCCGATGCTCCTAATCGAAAGAACTAATAAAATTCATGAGGCAATCCCCTCTAATTGTAAAGGTGGGTCATTAGCACCCCAGTGTGGTTACTTGAGCCTACATGTGTAACTCGAGCCTACATGATTAACTCGAGCCTACATGACATATGAGTTAACTTAAGTGAATGGATGAATATAAATAGAGGTGTGGTGCTCCTCATTTGGAACACACACTCTCACTTGTGTAGCGCATTAGTGGAGAAGAGAAGAGTAGCTAGAGAAGGAGGAGGATTAGGATTTGATCTCCTTGTTGGTTTTACCTTTTATCTTTTTGGGGCATCTATATTGAGGAAGCTTTTGCTAGGTTTTTCCTTTTAGGGTTTTCCCAGGATAAATCTTTGTGTTCCTTTTGTATGGTTGTGCTTGTCTATCTTTCAGTGATCCTGTTTATATGCTTTTGTTATGAATTCGAAATGAAATACTAATGATCTAGCTTAGCATATGAAAATTTAACAGACTGGACATCACAATTGTTGACTGGCCCATAAACAGTTTCAAAAACAAAATTGTGAATCGCGTGTGGGAACTTTTTCCAGGGTTCACATTATGGGAAATTTGGAAAACTCAAAACAAACAAACATTCAAGAACAAAGCTAGAAAACAAGAAGAGATATGGAATTCTATAGAATCCCACATGAAAGAAACCATATCATTACAATTATGGACACAGGAAGAATATTTTTCTGAAAGAAATGAACATAGTATTCTGTATGATCTTGGGATAGGGGAATTACCTCCCAACAACTCGATTGCACGATCTCATCATATGCTTGTCTCCAGTCCGAATTTATGGAATGCTCCTCCTGCAGGGACTTTCAAACTCAACGTGGATGGAGTGGCCAAAGGCAACCCAGGGCCAGCCGAATATGGAGGCGTCATTAGAAATTTGAAGGGAGGCATCCTCAGTCTGTTCTGGGGCTCCAAAGGAACCAACAAAAACAACATGGCTGAGCTTGAAGGATTAATCAGCGGATTGAAATGGGCAATGCAAACTAGTAAATCACCTTTGGTGGTGGAGGGCGACTCTTAGATCATCATTAACATTGCATGTAGACTTCAAGCAGGAGCCTCAGCATCCCAAGTTTCAAAAAATTGGAGATGGGAGAGCAGGTTAAGTGTTCTTAGGCAGATCCTTACAGGAGAGGAAGCCTTTCTGCTACCTCATGTTAAGAGGGAAGGGAATAAGGTGGTGGATGCCATGGCAAACGTAGGGGTGGAGAGCAATTCTTCTTTCCATGTAGAGGAAGATGAGGATGGCGGAAAAACTCATCAAATATGGAATAGTTGCACAAAGCTGGCGGAAGATGATGTAAGGAAACATGCACATCCTGATGCATGCGAATGACAGATGGCTCCGTAATGAGGGAAGGCAATCAGTCGGCGTGCCTCCAACTAGGGAGGGCCTGCGAATGTCTAGTCGATAAACTCGACAAGTCGAGAGAGTTTTTGAATGCCAGCTGGGGAACGATAAGGAATATCTTAACCCATGATTATGTATGCCTTAACACACGGTACACCCTCAGTAATTCACGCCTTACACGCGGCCCCGGTACGGATCACATGGAGGCTAAGCAAGGTAATCTCAAGTCGGGCTGGAGGGAGAGACTTTATATCATTTCCCAGGATCACCTTAAAGCCGGTTCCGTGGGAATGAGGAAGGAAAGAAACACAGATACTGTACGTACCTCTGAACTGGATAGACTGATATCTATAATGGAGGTCCATATCCCTTGGCCTGCTGCAAAACCTAAGGATGCGGATCATTCACAAAAGGTGAGAGATCGGCTCGAGCGTGGAGAGTGGCAAGGCATTATGGCAGGCTCAAGGGGAGTTAAGGAGTATGGCTACGAGAGGAAAAATTTGGCCATGGCAAGCCCTATTTATACGCATCCAGAGGAGTCCATGGCCTTATCCAAGGCTCTGTTCATCCTTCTGCTTCTTCCCACTGGCTGCCTGAGTGACTACACCATGACGAGGCTATGGAGGGATTGATCCAGAGAAAGAGGTCCTAATCAAGGTGTTAATCTCAGCGATGCTTCTCCCAGTGAAGCGGATGAGTCGATGCCCCATGATAGGGGAATAATAGTCGCTACTGCTTTCAATTGGGGTGACCAGTACATGGTGGAGACACCAATAGCCGTTGAGGCATTCATAGCTATCATGGAAATTGACCTCCTCCGGGAGTTTGAGGCATTAATGGGATGCCTACTGCTTCCCAATCCATTCTGGACGGCGCACATTCTTCTTGCTAGGGACATCCAAGCAAAAATTCTAACTGTTTAGGGCATTCACAATGCCATGGAAATTATTTGACAAGGACAACAAGAAAGCGTTGCTGGGTTTAGACTCCTGGAGCAGATGGCACAAAATATGCTTGTCAACCCTGGTGCCGAATCCTCCAACCCGGGGACTACACCGGCAAATCCTCCAACTTCCACCATGCTTCCCCCTCAGGCGGATCAGCCCCACAATCCCCCAACATTGTAAGAAGTGAGAATAAAGCATTGTAAGAGCTTTCCTTTACCTAATGGAATCATAATTTAACTTGATGATAGAATTTTTAGCTAATTCCTAAAAAGTAAATCATTCTTTTACTTAATGGAATCATAATCTAACTTGAAGGTGGAATCTTTAACTAATTCTTTGATAGTAAATCATTCCTTAACCAATATGATAAATTTCACAAATAAATGTTTATAATTGTTTCTTTTAAATGGTTTTTTATTTGAAATTATTGTATAATAAATAAATTTTATATATACAATATTACTTTCATGGTTTTCTAATAAACATATGAACTCAAAACTATATTTTATTATTTTAGATTAAATTTAACCTTGTTTTCTTATAAACATGAATTCAAAACTATAAACTTTTAATTAAAAGAAAAACTTTGTATAAAATGTTTTAATCTCTTATAAAAGCATTTGAGTATGTTATACATATAAAGAGGCTCATATAACTTAATATAATCAATAATTTTAAGGGTTCATAATTTTCTCAAAGTGTAAAAACCTTGGCGAATCTTACTAATTCTTAAATTCGTAACTATAAAATATTTGATTTTTTTTAATATTCAAATTTCTAGGGACTTATATAGTTTTTTAACAATTCTGGTGATTTTTGGAGTTAAAAAATGATCCCATAGAATTTTGGCGAATCATCTTTGAAAAAAAAAAACAAATTGCCAAATATTTTTTTTGGAAAAAAAGGTTGAAAAGTGGCCCATGGGCTAAATTTCGCCGCTAACATTTTCCTTCATTATATGATTGTATTTATTAATTGTGTATCCCCCTACCTTATTTTAAAACCTAATATGATTATACTCATTGCACCAAGAGTACCGAGGTGTTTTACAACTTAGTACGGGGGAGATCTTGTTACATAACGCAATGTAATGCGTAACATGATGTACTAAAAATAAAAAGCAATTAAAAAAAAAATCTTGGCTCATAAAATAAAAAATAATTAAATGAAATCAATATCCGCTCATAAAATAAAAATTTAAAACCAAATAAAAATTTATTAAAAATATATTTTGATTAATAAAATTAAAAACAATACATTCATCTTACAACTCGTTACATCAAACATGAAGAGGGATCACATTTCTTTTATAGGTATGTAAAAATTTAAATTAAAAAAATAACACTTTAAAAAATTGAATACCTCTAAGTGCTAATATTGTGTATAGATGACTCACATTTCATCTTTCACCTCTAAGTGAAGACTAATACTTTCATCTTTTCCTATTAGTTAATGGTAATATATGAAATGTTTATAAAAAAGTGCTGCATCATAGCGTAGTCCCTGCCGAGGTACGACATAGCCACGGCCCTGTGATCACCCACTATTGATCTTATTGCTTATGGGTTGAACCTATTGCTTAGCTATGTGCTTCATTTGAATGCAAAATAGCTTCAACAGGTTTCGTCGATAACCATAAAACTCAACATTACATAGTTCAAAGAAACTTTCTTATTGCATAAGCGACGATGGGTTTCTCGACATTGTAGAAATACTTAATGCAGATTTTTTGGCATTGGAAAAATATTTAATGCCTATAGCCAAGTGTTGGTTAGCAAGGATAGTATTCACATGAAATATCAAAGATTCTACACCCTCCATTAACTTATAATTTGAATTGCATCATAGACAGGAAACCACGTCCAAATACGAGGTCAACATGCCATTATTACAATCTGTAATTATAATATCAAAGGCTCGAACCTCTACGCTTTGATTTGAACTATAGAGAGGCCAGGATAATGATGTCGGTCAACGATGAATGGGAGGGGGGAAGCCTAGGAACTTGCTAGAGTCACGGTCTTGTAAAAGAATCACTGAAGGTTGTAAGTGGCATTGAGTTGGAATTGGCTCCCATGCAAAATGATGCTAATAGCACCCTATTGTACATATCCATGCCCATTGTTTAGTATTTGTTCACCTTTATAAATAGGTATTCAATCCAAGATCATTATTTCTCAATTGAAGAAAAACCATGACTACTCAAAATCACTTTTTTGATCTCACTCATGCATGCATGCAACGTGGTAAAAGTCTTTCAAACTCCAAGCGATCGTGTATGCAATGTGGGGTCTAAATTCTCTGAATATGGATTTGTGGGGTTTGATATGGTGATCATCTTGTATTTCCATTGTGATTTCATTGATATTTAATTTATGCTATAGGGCATTGATTCCATAATGAAAAAGACAACCACAAAGCACACAATTTCTCTTGTGCATTTCCATATCGATGTTGTTACACACATTTCTCGTCACCACCATGTAATGAGAACCAAACCATCATAATTTGCCCCAAATTTTCAAAGTATGGATTTAGACTCAAGCCAGGACTCATGTTTGTACACTTTTGTCCACCACGGTATTTCCCCTTAGGACAATGTGCATTACCCTTGTCAGTAACAACATTTGTCACTTAGCAATGAGTAGCGACAGTGCCTTATCCCTTTGAACAATAAGTGGTGCAGCCCTGGTAACGTTGTGTCTCAATATAAAAAGAGCGATGCTCTAGTTTTAAAAGGAAAACGAGAAGATTCACGGAGCTTCTCGAAGATCATCTTCGTGGCACCCTCATCCCTACACTCTTGGACCACCTGGACTCGATATACCTCCTTCTAGGATCTCCCTTCCACCTCACCCATGAGAATATCAACCATTCCTATCCCCCCACAGCTATAAGTAGTGGCTCACCCCCCATGGGTAAAGGGAGTAAGATTATGCTACATCACCAAAAGTCTAGCCAAATCTAGCCAAGGAGAGTGAGAATTAGGAAGACAACTTGAAGCTTTGGAGGAAAGACCTTGCTTGAGAGGAGACATCTCAACACTAAGGCATATCAGTTGTAATATCTCTCTTTATTTGATTATGCAATGAAAGTTCCTTTCCCATAACTCCTATTGTGTATTAATCGCTGGTTTTATTATCAAATTCCTTAGTCATTGATATAGGATTGTAGATAGTATTTGGTTCTTTTATATTGTATGCTTTTGTGATGTGCTTATTGCAGGTAAACCTGTGGAGATCTAGCATTCTAGAAGGATGGTACATTACACTATATTGCAGGTAAAATATTTATTCCAAGCATTCATCAATATGAGGGGAAGTATTGTTTATTGATGTTACTCATTTGTTCTAGTTGTGAAGGATTTCAAGCTAGGGAAACAACTCATGTCCACAGGAGGTGAATATTTCCAACAACAAATTTGGCGACCATACTGGGGAGAATGTTCAAAACTTATGACCTTTCTTGGTTTTCAGTTCTTTCCTTTGTTCCAAACTTCAACTTTTTCAATGATCAGATCTACTAGTTTTGTAGTGAGATTTGGTTTAAATTTGAACAAATCTACTTAGATTTGAATAGATTTGCTTCATATGCTTCATTTCCCTGTTTTTTATTGTGATTTGATGCCAGCAAGTTGATATTTAACTTTCTCTTTTTCGCTTGGTGCTTTGTTTTTGAAACCTACAGGAGACACCGCGCTTTTATTGAGGGCAAGAACCGGTGCCACTGCACAAACACAGTTGACAATAGGTTGTGCTACTGCTCTGTTCCTATGGGAAAGAAGTGGTTCCCAAGTGGTAATACTATGTTTAGTACCCTCGAGAAGCGGTGCCAGGTAGGGTTTTAATCCATGTGTAATTTTTAAAACTTAGCATGTGTGTTTTCTGTTTCTGAATTTGTTTATGGATTTGTCATCGATAATTGCATTGATTATTCAAAATATGGAAAGTGTTAAGGGCTTGTTCGATTTCTTTCAAGAGATAGTTTGTTTTGGCTTGTTCAGTTGCTTACTATGCTTGGGTTTTTGTTCAGAAAGAAATATTTAAAAGTAGCCATATAGTCAGATCTCTGAGTTTTGTTTGATCAGCTGAAAATAAGGTATTTTGCTTTTGGTTTCTTTGTTTTGTTCTTCATAGGTTAATAGAAGATTGCTTTTATACTCTTGATTACGATTTTTTTTTGAGATTGATCATATATTTGTGTTTAAGGATGAACCATTGGATACTTGATTAGTTGCATAAAATTTCAGGCATTCATGTTTTTTCCTTCTTTAAATGCTCTTTTCTCAACAAAAATATCATAGTTTGATTTAGATTTGTTTGCATTTGAAGAATTAAAAGAGTTTGGTTTGTTAAGTAGTTATGACATATTTGTTTTTGAAAAGATATCTTATTCCATTTACTTTCAAGATTGGTTATTAGAAGTATTTGCTTTCTTGAAAATTGAAAAACAATTTAGTATGTTGTTTGGGATTTCATGTTTGAAAACGGAAATTGAATCACTATCCCTCCTGTAAGTAGAGCATACCCTGAAAGATAAAGTGAAAATTTGCATGATCATGATGCATGGTTTTACTTTTTCTGTACTCACCTCATGCATTCACTTCATCGTATAAGATAAAATTAATTCTAGTTCTAGGTTAAAATCTTTAGTGACTTGAGTGATAAGTTAGAAGACGTGTTTTGACATCTATAAACATAGGAGATGTCATTCTATTTCCTGCATTCCATCTTGAGGGCTTGTAGTTATTCCACGTACCAACCAGTATATCGAACGACCTTTCACATACCCTTGAGGTATATCGAAAGGTACTTGATGTACTCGGTAGTATATCATAAGGCTCATGTCGAGCGGTTGTGCATTAGACAATACTAACATGGATTTGAGCTATCATGTACCTTGAGTATATCGGGAGACCCTTCTAGGACACTCTAAACCAATTGAGAAAATCCTTTTGGTCGTCTTGTTGGAGCAATACACCAAGAACAACACTCGAGGATCTACTACACACATGCTATCTAGGTTGTCAGGTATTTAGGCAAGGGTACGATCCCAATCCTCCTTGTCATGTTTTAATGTTGGACCCTATGGGGAACCGACTTTTCATCAACCCCTCTTATCACTTAAGTTTGCTTGTGTCCTTAGCTTGCGTAGAAGTGATTGTGTGTGATTTAGTTCAAACCCTAGGTTAGGATTTTTTGATCGGCATTCTGGCTAAGTTACCTTTGAGACGATCTCGAAGAGTACAAGGCTTACCACCTAACTTTCCTCTTATCGTGGAAGAGAGCACAATGAAATCCATGGACCAACCTGTCACGGTTGATTCCCATGTGGAAGGGGATCCAGTCATAGAAGCTGGGGAATAATTTACTTCTTATGATAATCCCTTGGCACTCCAACAACCTCCGATGCTTGATACTACCTTTCATTTCCCAATGGAAGGTCAAACTGGTGCATCAAATTGGGTATTCAATCACCCATCCGATGATACTGTAGGAACATAATTTGGCCCAAATGCTCCTTTCTGGAGAACTTCCCTAGGGAAATCCATTTCTGAATATGGGACCACTAGGCCCTCCTATGTTACTCCCATGCGAGAGTTTCCTTTGAATGAAAAATTATTTAAGGGCCTCCAACCATCTATTGATCATTTACGTAACTTTTAAGAAAGCCTTAAGAAGATGTGCTCTTATCCTCTTCCCCATCATTCATAAATGACCCCACAAGGATATTGTGCACTTTCATCATCTCAAGTATCTCCTGATTTAGGATCGTCAACTTGAGGTAAAATACCTTATGATCCAGGACAACCCTCCATTCCTACTCCTCTAGTTCCAAACCCTGTGTCTTTCTTTGGTTCTCCCATATCTTATACTACTGGGGGACAACCCCGAGCCCAAGTTGTTTCATTGATTAGTGGAGTTAATTCCAGTATAAGGAAAAACCCTGTTATTGGACAACCAACAGTCATTGTTCCATCCATAAACACCAGTGTGGTTATTCCTCCTTCTAGTAAAGGACAACCCTTACGGGTGCAACCTGTAGTTAATCAACCTTCTTGGGGTTATACTTACCCGGGAAACCAACCACCTATAGGCAATTTGAATGATCAACCTACATCTTTAAGGATTATTTAGCCTAGAATTCCTTACCTCGAAAATATGTTCACATCATGGGGAAAACCTAATTGGTCATATATGCCTATTCCTGTAGGAACACCTATGAATACTGTTGGAGGTTATGGGGGACCTCCTTTTAGTGGCCCACCTTTTGGAGTTTTACCTTTTGGAGGGCAACCTAGTGGAGGCCCACCTTCTGAAGGACCATCCCCTGGAGGACCCCCTTTTGGAGGACCACCATTTGGAGGCCCACCATCTAGAAATCCCCCTTATGGAGGACCACCTTCTAGAGGACCACCACCTGAAGGACCACCGTCTGGAGGTCCTCCTTCTAGAGGACCACCAGCTGGAGGCCCAACACCTAGAGGACCAACTTTTGGAGGCCCTTGTCCTTTAGGCAATCTGCTAATAGGAGAATCCTCAGGAGGATCATCTACAAATCCACCGTCCCATCAGCTGGTATATTAATCGGCTTACGGTCCTACTAGTAAACAGATGCCATATAAATATTACCACTATGTACAACCTAATCAACAACTTCTTTTCTTGGAAAATTTGAAATTTCCTGACTTGTCCAAGTTGATCAACGATCCCATCCAACACAACCCTTCGTGGCCTGCAATCCCATCCAAGTTACCATGAGACATCCCTAAGTTTGATGGGAAGCAGGGAGATTATCCAAAGAACCACGTTGTGGAATTCCATCTATGGTGTTCTTCTAAATACTTGATGGATGATTCAATCTGTTTGAGAATCTTCCATCGAAATTTAACTGGCAGGGATTCCAAGTGGTACATTGAGCTTCCACAATATTCAATTGTGGATTTCAACTCGCTGGAAATAGTTTTTCTTACCCATTTTCAGCTGCCTATCCGTTACAAAACCAATACGAATATTTTAACATCCCTTCGACAGAATACTTCCAGCCATATATCAGATCATTTTCATGAGTGGAGGATACAATGAAGGATAATTAAAGTTCATATCCCAGACCAATTGTTAGTTGATTGGTTTACCAAATCCCTGTTGCCTCCCATTTCCCGTGATGTGGCTATGGGTGGTGCCGTCACTGAAGAGCAGGCTATTAGTCGGGCTCAGTATCTGGACTTAGTTTATTCTCACTCTGGAACTTTGTATGAAATTATCCCTCATGCTCCTTGCCCTAGCACCGACCCTGCCAAGTCACTTGCAGAGACTCCCGATGATGGCGTTGTAGGTTCAATACAACCTCCATCCGTAGTGAAATCTGCTAAGAAACCAATTACTTCCACCACTACTCCTTATACTCCTATGGTTTCTTCCAAGGTAAATGTTATTCAAACTACTCAAACACCCAGTAATAAAAAGAAAGGGAAAGCTAAAGGTAAAAATTAAGGAAACCAATAGGAGAACCCCAATACCATGACCTCAGAGAATGAAAACAAAGATAAAAGGAAAGCTAAGTATCCTTGCCTAGTGTGTGGAGGTGACTACTTCACGAAGGAGTTTCCTCATTGTGAAGAAATTAATAAGTGTTTATCCTAAAGTATGCTAACTATACTACAGGGTAGCAGTGTTTAGGCACCTCAAATTTAAGGACTGCTTTTTTGGTTTTATGGATAACAATATAAAATTCAAGAGTGCAAAGACAAGGTACATAGACACAAAAATCTAAAAGCATCAGATAATACAAGCGTAAGGACAATATTTTACAAAAGAAACGATAGTACAAATTTTTGGATCCAGGAGATAGGTTTCAAAACATACAACCACAAAGAATAAACAAATAGTTCATTCACTGCATAATATGAAAAAGTACAGGTGCTCAAAATAAGATTTAAAACATCATTGAAGCATAAATATCCACTTTCCAACACAGGCATTTACATAGATAACATCTATATAAACAAAAATGCAAACAAGGGTTCAAATAGAACCACAGGATATCAACGCAATATAAAGTTTAAAACCTAGCTCCCAATAGATAATAAGTCATTCATTAAGCAAAGAATTTCTTACACAGATAAAATATTGCAGTACTGTACAAGCTCCCAGCATATTCGACCCTCATGTGTCTCCATTTGTTTTACCAAAATATTACAATATATAGGAAAAAGGTAAGATCAAAATTTTGTTCGTAGATCCACCTTTTAAGGATTAAATTCCAAAAATAGGAAAGTATCTAACTGAAAAGATCTAATCTAGCTAAGTATGACAAGTGTCAAATCTAAACTAAGATAGTTATCATATCAAAGTTTTCTAGCTCCCTCAGCTAGAGTAGCTAATCCATCCAGTGCACGTGCCTTTCTTTGCAATTTTTTGACCTCCTTCTGCATATGACAAAGCTTCTTTTCGAGCTCCTCATTATCTTTCACAAGTTGGATTTTCTGATCCTGCACCACTTTCCTTCTCTTTACAGCTTCCTTTACTACCTGTATTAACTCTGAGTAGTTTTTGTTTACCTCCTGTAAGTCTTGCTTTAACATCCCGTTGGCTTTCATTAGACCATCATTAATCTGGTTCACATGTTCATTTTGTAACCTGAATCGATCAATTTCTTTTTTCAGTTTATCCTATTCAAATTCCTTCATATCATCCTCTAAATCTTCATCTACAATATTTTCCTCATTGAAATATGTTTTCCTTTTCGATGATTCACCAATTTCTATTTTAGAAAGCAATGATGTTGTATTTCCTTCCATATCTTCATCATTAAGATTGTAAAGACAATTCTTGGGAACTATTTCTGGAACCTTTCTCAAACTTTGATCAATATTATTCAGAACTTGATGTAATGCTGATTCTAATTCCTTTGAATTTTTACCCTCTTCATCATCACTTGAGGAATCCTACACACTTATAACTTGATCTTTCTTAATTTAGGATCTAGTACTGCTTTCATATTCAATCTCATCCTATTTACAGGTCATGTCTTTGGCCTGAAATGCACTTTAAGTGGCTTAGATGAACATTTTGTAGGTTTTGAGGGTTTACTAAGAGAAGAATCAGGGTCTGATCCTTTCTTGATTCATGACTGAACTGCAATTTTTTAACTCCTCAAGCTTATTTTGTTCAACTTTTTAAGGTGTCTGAATATTTATTTCCTTTTTAGGAACTTCATCTCCATGGTGGTCTTCGACTTCATTTTCAGACAAGGCTTCTACCTCTGTACTAACAGGAATCTCCATGGTCTTTTCCCTAGAAGGGTTTTGTTTTCTTTTATCCCTTTTCACTTCCTTAAACTTAATTTTGAAACCCGACTAGAATAAAAAATGAAACCAAGATATTTTATCTTTATCTAACTCTTGAGCAATTAACAACTTGATTAGGCCATGGTGAAAGATACTATTGCTAGAAGAATTAGGGTGATTAGGAACCCTAATGGCCATTTTACCCAAACTATTTAACAAGTAATAAGGTAGTTTTAATTTCTTTGTACTTGATATATGCTACAAGAAACACATGTGGTAGCGATAGATAGTTGCAAACCTTCCTTCACAGGTCATGCATATTTGAATGATGTGTAAAACATCACGCCATTCCTCCAATAGAAAAAACCCTTTGAATCTATTGACTCTAGTTAAGGTTTTTATGCACAGGTAGAAGGAACAGACTGTAATATTCATTAATAGACTGCCTTTATACCATTTTTCTCCTTCAGGAATGATACCAATGTCCTGTGCAATAGTTTATTCTATTACTGCAAACTCAATACCACCAATATTCACTGTTGATCCATCAAAATTTTGACAAAAATACCTTGTAGTCCCTGTGTGATACTCCCCAATTCTTTCAAACATGGTGTACCAGCCAATTGCTTTTACTTTTTCAACAACTAAGGGAATTTTCTGCATCCATTCTACATTTTGGGGTTCAATCCTGATCACATGACCACTAGGACGAGGTTTCCTATCCAACTCCATAGCTGAATATGAAACCGTAGATGCAACACTTGAAACAGAGCCCTGAGAAGAAATCATACAAAACCCTGCTTGCAGATCAAACACCATATTATCCTGAGATGACAGAGTAAAGGATATTAGGTTCAAAATGATTTTAAAATGTGGAATGGTACAAGTGTTCTGCTCAATACGACTCAGATCCAACTTTTGGCTCTCTAACAGGAGCAAACTTCAAAACCTAATCACTTCATGATTATACCCTGCACAAAAACCTAACTTTGGCAAGCTGGCAACATGCATGCACTTGAACAATGAAAAGCGCTGCCAGCTTATGTTAAACATAGGGAAAACATTATTAACTCCTAACTTTGCATATATTATGAAAAGAATTTAATTAATCTATAGGAGCTTAAGTTTTAAAAATAAAATATTAGTAAATGCATAAGATATTTAAAAAATGAAATCAGAGCAGTCCAAACTTTTAGGAAAATGAGAAAATCAATCAAAGGATAAAATTTTTAAGGTAAACAATAGGCTTAGGGAAGATAGCTAATAGACCTAGGACAAACAGTGGCTCCATCTAGGGAATCGTGTTTCCCTATGATTTTCCAAGAACTGTAGACCAAGTTCCTTATTTCCTGTCAACTATTACTGATCCATTGGGCTACAGAGTCTTATTTGAACAAAACTAAAACTCACTAGTATTTATAATGTGAAGAATACCCTTCAGATCTTATTTGGTATAAACATGCTTCCAAAACCGCCCATTGACTAGGCCTGCTAGTTCACCACCTTCCAAATTCTATAAAACAAATGTATTATTTTCTAAGCTTCTGGCAATTCTGAAAGGACCTAGCCATATATGATCAAACTTCCCATGTTTTGGATTCTCATCCCTTTGTACATTCCACATAAGCACCAAATCATCAGGAATGAAATTATCTTCTTTGACTCTTTTATCAAAACTCTATTTTATTTTATCTTTGTATATCTAATCCTTTTCTACAAGCAACTCTCTTTCTTGTTGAAGTTCAATCATTTGAAAATTTCTGCGATGTACCTCATTAGGCTCTTCAAGGTTATCTTGCATAAACTTCATGATAGGGAGACCCAAATGTACAAGAAAAATTGCCTCATTTACATATACAATCTAGAATGGAGAAGTACCAATAGCCTTTTTTGTGGTAATACGATAATCCTAAAGGTCATATTTCAACTTACCGTCCCATGCCTTTTTATTCTCTGACAACAATTTCTTAATACTGTTCACAATGTTTTTATTTGTGGACTCGGCCAAACCATTACTTTGTGGGTAATATGGAGTAGAATGTCTCAACAAAATCTCATGTTTTTCACAGAACTAGATCATATTGTGAGACTTGAAAGCATGAGTGTTGTCTGTGACCAGCTTTCTAGGGAAACCAAATCTGCTCAAGATTTTTTCCTCTAGAAAATTTATTATAACCTGATCAATTGCTCTTCTGGTAGGAATTGATTCTACCCTTTTTGTAAATAAGTATGTAGCTATCAAAATATATCTGTGCTTCCCACTAGAGTTTGGACTAATTTCTCATATAAAATATAACCCCCACTGGAGGAAAGGGGCTTCAGCTGAAATAGGTTTGAGAGGAAAAGAAAGTAATTTCTGTTTACCTGCAAAATTTTGACATTCCACACAAGCTCTTACATGTGAAAATACACCTAAAAAGATCTTTGGCCACTGTAATAGCATGCTCGCAAAATATTAAAGGTTGTGGCCTTCCAATAATGGTGCCCACCACAAACTCCTTCATTCATTTCGATTGTAATAGCTTTAGCTTCTTCCTTATCAACACATCTGAGAAGAATACCTACAGGATCTTTCCAAAATAGATTATATTAAAAAATACAATAATTCATGGCTTTTAACTTCAGATATTTGAATTTTCCTTTGTCTAAACTAGGTGGACACTGTAGAAACAAAAGGAAATATACTATATCACCATACCAAGATGAATCAACATATTTCTAGAAAATATGTTCTTTTTCCTCTTCATGCTGAGATTTTTCTTCTTCAGATACTTCATTAAACACAACATTCAATCCAAATGCTTGGAAATTAGAATCTATAAGCAATTTAGCCAAACCTGGCCTTTAACAAGTTTAGTTGGCTTGATCTCAACGTCATATTCCATTATTTTTGCGATCCAACGGTCCCTTTTCCCTTCAGAGTTAGGTTGTGTTAAGATTTCCTTTATTACTACATTAGGAACATATGTTAAATTTTTTGAATGCAGTAAGTAAATTTTGAAAAACTTAAGGGCTTTAACAAGTGGATAAGCCTCCAAAATGTTGTACTTGAGTTCCGAGTCCCTTACAACTTTACTAAAAAAATGAAATGGGATGTTCAAGACCCTCTGCATTTTTTTGCAACAATACTCCTTCTATAATGTCTTGAGAAGCAAACGAAAAGGTAATGAAGTCTTTAGAAAAGTCAGGGCTTACCAAACATGTGCTTCTGTGAGTGCTTGTTTTATTCTTTCAAAATATAAATTTTCTTTTGGAGTCCATTTCACTTCTTGATCCTTTCTCAACATATTATTTGTTTGCTTGAAAATCTCTGAGAAGTTAGGAATAAACCATCTGAGAAAATTGATTTTCCCAATAAAGGACTGAATTTCTTTTTTATTCCTAGGAATAGTAATTTTCAGAATTGTTTTCACATGCTCTGGGTCAATATTAATACCATTTGTTAAGACAATATGACCAAGAATTTTTCTTTCCTGCATGGAAAAATGAGATTTATTTGGGTTCAGAGACAAACCAAACTTCTTGCATTTCAAAAAGGTTTGTTCAAGGTGCTTAAGATGACTTTCATCTGAATTTGAAAACACTGTTATGTCATGTAGATAAATCACCACAAATTTCTCCCTTTCATCCACAAATTCTATGTCCATAGCCCTTTGAAATGTTGCACCTGCATTCATTAAACCAAATGGAATTTTATCGTACATAAAAGTTCCCAAGGGAGTGGTAAAAGAAGTTTTCTCTCTATCTTTTGGATGAACAACAATTTGGTTGTATCCTGAGAACCCATCTATCATTGACATTCTCTGAGCTCCAACTAACTTTTGCAAGATCTGATCTATCTTAGGAACAGGGTAGTTATCTTTTAAAGAGGATTTGTTCAGGTTACGAAAATAAACACATAACCCAATCTCACCATTTTTCTTTCGATCAGGAACCAGATTCGCAACCCAAGTAGAATACCGAAGAGGTACTATAATTTTTGCATCCAACAACTTCTTCGCCTCCTTTTCAATAACTGGTAATAATGCATGATTGATTCTTGTGAGTTTCTACCATAAAGGTTTAGTATCAGGTTTTAAAGGGATCTTATTTTGGATAATGTTAGTATCATATGTTTTGAGATCCTCATATGACCAAGCAAATATATCCACAATTTTTTTTAAGCAAACTGATATACCTCTTTTTACTCTCTTCTTTCAGCAACTTAGAAATTTTAATGATCTTAGGTTGACTTTCAGTTCCAATGTTGTAGCTACTAACATTTTCCTTAGATTATTGTACAACTGGTTTTTCCAAAGTATCATCTTTAATAAGAAACCTTTCCAATGGAACTAAACCCTTTGGAATGAAATTTCCTTTGAGTTCAATAATTGTATGATCAACAATTGATTGTTCTGTAAAAGAAGGAAATTCATCCACATCATCATCTTGTTCTTCATCAATATGAGAATTTGAAAACTCACCTGTTAATTCGAAGAATTTCTTGATTTCCACATCATCCTGAAACACTCTCCAATGTTTTATGTAATCAGGAATTGAAGGCCTATGCCTAACTTCAATTGGGTATCTGAGTTGAGTATTTTGTGGGACATAAAAAAATGTTGCTGCTAGATAGAAAGAGTCTATTGTATGATTTTGATCTCTAGGAATGAAGGAAATATTAAATGCTGAAAAGAAATTGTCCATTGAATCCCATACTTCGTTTTTATAAACTTTTAACAGTTGCCGCTTTACCTGATAAACATTTATGACCTGCTGAATCACTGACTCGGAGTCGCCAAAAAAAACTAACTGTTGAATTCCCAAATCCTTTGCAGCTCTTAGTCCCAACACTAATGCTTCATATTTTGCTATATTGTTAGTTTTTTGGAATTCCAATTTATACATCAGACAAACATTTTCCCCTCTAGGAGAAATGAGAACAATTCCAGCTCCTGCTCCTTCCTTAGATGAAGAACCATCAAAGTATATATGCCAAAAATTCATCTTGTTTCTAAGTACTATGATAATCTGGTACTCCATTTTCTACTTGCAAAACATTAGATGTTTCTTCATTGCTCAAATGAAACATACATGATCCCAAGTCTGCTTCTACAAAGTAGATTGGATGATTTGCTGGATTATTGTTGTTACTTTCCAAGTAAGCAAACTGTACTTATCTGTATAACCTCCTTTGTTATCCCCCAAATATTGGAATAGTAACATAGGACAAATCCATCTTCAAAGTACCTCCCACTCATTTTTCCCAGGATCTCAAGAGCAACATGCAAAAATTAGGTGCAATATCAGCAACAACACATCCATCATAACACTCTTCATAGGAAATTGTGAAATATTGAAAACAATATCTTTTATCACTCCTAAACACTGAACTACTCTCGAGTCAAAAGCAAATAAATCATGATAAGGTCTAGTAATTCTCAGACCTAGGGCCTCCATGACAGCTTTGGGCATAAGGTTATGAGAAGCTCCAGAGTCTAACAAACAATTGTGTAGTAGTTTCTCACAAACCATTAAGGTAATATGGATAGGAGGAGGGAAATATGATTTATTTTTAACCTTGTGAGGAGAGGAAGAACCAACAAAAATGGTAGGATGCTCATCATGTAGGTTTATAACATCAAAAGGGATTTCATTAGCCTGTGATTTTATCATCTTATTATAGGCAGGATCTCTAAATGAAGGTATTTTCATCAGCTCTGTTAATGGGATAGGAATCTTGACCTTACTCAACTCATTTTCAAAATTAAAGCCCTGGTTACTCTTATTGATTTCTTCCAACTCCGTGACCTTAGCGTTCTTAAGCTTGTGTTTTTTTTTCTTTTCTAATGATGGATTAGGCCATTGCTTGGTAGGAGAAACTACTTTCTTTTTAGGAATTTGAGAAACTTGTCTAGCACCAGATCTTAGATTATAGGACCTTTTTGGATCTGTCTGATAAATATTAGCTAGAGAAGTATAAAAATCATCAAAAATTTCAGAATTTTGATATTGATCTCTAGTAAGAAATGTTTCATATGATTCTTCTTCAAGATGATTAATATTCTGATCTAGATCTTCATATTCTAACTCCTCAACTTCCTCCTCTTCATTCAACGAATTATTTTGGAAAGGGGGTTGCACTCTTTGGTCTTCATTATCTTTTCTCTCTCTCTTTGAATGTCATTATTCCTCCTTTCTCTATGTAGAAATATTGCCACAAAATGACATCTAAGCTGATTAAGGTTTCCTTCTTGCAAAGGTCGACTTAAATTTTTATTCTCCATTTCTAATTTGTTGACTTTTGCAGACAAATTTTTAATCAACTTATTCATTTCATCCATTTTGTCTGATGATTTACCCATAGAATTTGATTGCATTTCCTTCTTACCCTTTTTATCTTGATCAAAGTATTTTGATTGTTCTTTAAGCTTACCTGATGCCAGCATGTTTGATTCAAACTATAATGCAGCTTCCTGCATATTAAGCAAGGTCACTGACCTTCTTTCTCTTAGAAGTAAAGGAAACTCTAAATCAAATGAGTTTTCATATGTAAGTTTAGCAGAGGTGTCTAAAGGCTTAATTTATGTCAGTATTTTGCTATAGATATTATTGAATCATTTTGAGAAGTCAACAAATGATTCATTTTTCTTTCTTTTCAAAGCCCCAAACTCACTGATGTAATAAAGGAAGTCTTTTGTATCTCCCTATTGTTTCATGAACACTTCCTGTTAGGGAGAAAACTTCATATGGCTTGGGGTACCACAACAGACAGAGTAACTGCAGAAATCAATCCTTTCTATATGCAAGAGAAACCAAACATCTAACATTAAAATATCTCAATACATACCTTATTCCGTATGCTTGATGTAGATCCCCGTTGAGCTTTTCCACTCTCGCTTGTATAAGTGATTTGCTATCTCAAAATTCAGCGAACAAGACAATCATGCCATATATATAATCAATAACATATAAGCAATTAAAAGCATCCATGGATTCAATACTCATTTAAATACACATTATTGAACAGGAAAATATATTTCTATTAATATAAAATAGAGATTACAATAGTGACAACCTCTGTCAACACGTCTGCGAATCAAAGAAACCGAGTCCTCCACCCTAGCCTCCACCACTTCAATCCTCCATCTCTCGATAGCAAGCTCACAAGAAAAGGAAAGCTTGGGAAGAATACAAAGTGCTCCAAGGGACAAAGGGATGAAGACTCAAGTATAAGCTCTGACAACAATGGACTATAGTTCTCTTGCTCTTCAATTCCTCCCCTTCAATGTATCCAAAGGGTTCCTTATATAGTGCTTCAATGGGGTAATGTAAGGTCAAATCCGAGCGATCTCAAGGAATATGGAAGGCCAAGAGACAAGTGATTCGGATCCACAATAAGGAAAACTCCAAAACTATTTGGATTTTTTCACACATCCCGATGTACGCGGGTTTAAGGGTCAAATCTGCGTATATACGCGGGAATGGGTTTAAAAGTCGCGTATATCAAATAATACATGATTTTAGGGATGATCTTGGAAAAATCAAAGGTACAAAAATTGTCCATGGGGTCTAAAGAGTTTGCAAAAGGACAGGGAAGGACATAAAGGTGTGATCCACCATGTGTGGTAAAATCAACTGTAACAGGCGCCCCCTAATGTGTGAGGTCAAAGGGGTCATACGATGACTGGAATACATTATAAGTCCATCCCAGAAGTGGAGTGATGAAGAACCATGTTGAAGAACCAACCATCCAATAGTACAATACAATAATCAAACTCTACACATAACTGCAAGTAGACATAGAAGTCCTGGATACATAAGAGTACAATGGCCATGAATAGGCATGATACAAAATATGACATGTGTGGTCATTTCCACATACAATATAGATAGATCGGAATCTTCATGATGAATATATACAAAGGATTATGATCTCCATGAAGGCTGAAGATATATAATGGATCAAGATCTCCATAATGGTTGGAAACATTTGACATATACTGGAATCAAGTCATGAGAGATGAAATCTCATGAACATTGGCACAATCAAGGAGATAGCATATATGAAATGCCACCAATCTGGAAGGTCTTTTACATAATCCGCTATGAGTACATGTCCTACTATGTGAATAGAGGTGTCGAGGTCGAACATAGTAGTCCATTTTTTTATTATCGGTCATTGATGTATACCGTTAACAGACACGAGATCACCCACCAATAATGAAAATGGGAATCAAGGTACTAGAGTGCAAACTAACAAGTGTGAATAAATGTGTTGAGGTCGAACACTTGAAAGGATCCATTGATCAGGGGACATTGATGTATTCCCAAAAACTATCGATGGCGAGAGAACCTACCACTGATGACTACAAGTCTCAAGGCATGGAGGGGAAGGGGAGATGATATCATGGGTGTGGATGCAGAGCGGATGCTCCAAAGCATCCACACAAACTTTGTACGGCTGACACACATAGTACCCATGGTGCAAGTCGAGGACTTGCCTGAGGCCATCCAGCGTCAGGTGGTTGGGGTGCCACAAGCATGGGTTCAGTTATTCTAATGACTAGCTAGAGCCGTGGTGTGCTACCACGATCAGAACCCCCCTCCTCCTCCACAGGATTAGAGACCTGAGAGTGATTCATTTTTGTACTATCGTGTATTATATTTTGGTGGCTCGGAAGCCCCATTTTTGTATTATGACACTTATGTATTATGATGTCACATTTTGGATGTTTAATGAATTTTTTTTATGATGATTGATTTTATTTATTTACATGTGTGTAAAAATGTATGTTTGTGATGTGCTTATAGTCCATGAAACAAATTCCAATCTAACACATAGTTAGCATATGAGTTAGCAACTTGATTATAAATCTTGAAACATGTATGTTTGTTGTGTTGTCAAATTTTTGTTCTAACAATCTCACACATAAGAATCTTCGTAATAATGTCGGATACCTAACATGATACAAGTCATTAAGTTGTGACACTACTAACTGTGAATAAAGACGTACCTCAAGAGAAAGAACACCATGTGAAATGGCATCCTGTATTAACTTGATAACGGTACTATACTTAGCAACATTGTTCGAAGAAGGCCATAAACATACGCCTCCTGAATACAATACCTGACCCATAGGAGGATAAATCACCCAAGCAGCAGAGGTTGAGTGTTGAGTGTGGCGGCTAGCACCATCAGCGAATCCTATGTAAACGGAAGACTCCATCGACATCTGCCATAAGAAATGAAAGCTAATCAGAAACCCAATCATCATAAGAAAACCTAACTATGAAAAAAGATGTACACTAATATACAATAATCATCCTTGGCTAAAGATCATGCATAGTATTTTTTAAGATAGAGCCCATTTCTAGGCTCCGCAAGGGTCGTCCCTTCATAATCTACCAGCTCATAGGTGCCCTTCTCTAACACACATTTGACCACGTAAGTACCATGCCAGATGGGATTAAAATTTCCTGCCCCCAAGGGTTTTTTAGATTGATCCCATAAAAGGACCAAATATCCTTCACTAAACCTCCTTGGATGAACATACCTATCATACTAGACCTTAACACGATGCTTATTCACCTCTAGAGCCACTAAAGAATCTCAACGCTGCTCATCAAGCTACTCTAAGTGGACCAAATGTTTCTCCAATGCGAAAGTGTCTGGTAAAATATCTATAGCTAATTTCAATGAAGGGATTCCACATTCAATCGACAAGATAGACTCCACCCCTTGTACAAGATAATATGGAGAAAAACTAGTGGCAGTCTTAACCGCGGTCCTATATGCCCACAAAGCAGGATATAACATGATATGCCAATTCATTTTGCTTTGTGTGATGGTTTGTTGGAGAATGGACCTAATTGATTTGTTTACCGCTTCAACCTATCCATTCACCTGAGGGTAATAAGAAGAGGAGCGCTCTTTCTTATACCCTAACTTTGAGGCCAACTCTTCCATCATTCGATTCTGAAAGTGCCTACCATGGTCAGTGACAAGCTCTTTTAGAATACCGAATTGAGTAATAATCTGGTTGAATATGAAATGCGTAGCCGTATCACCATCGAATTTAATCGTGGGCATAGCCTTAGCCCATTTCGTGAAGTAATCAACAACCACAATAATATGATGATGCCCCCCAGCTAAAGCTGGGTTGCAATCCATGAAGTCAAGCCCCCACTTGGTGAAGGGACCAACAGTGATAATTGGATGTAATGGGGTAGGATGTGAGAACATATTGTGCACAAACACCTAGCAAGGGTGACACTTCTTGATCACATTAACACAATCTTCAAAGATCGACGACAAAAAATATCCTGCTCTCAATATTTTTGGGGCTGTAGAAAGACCAGATAAATGACCACCACACGCCCCTTCGTGGAAATCATTTAGCACAACCTCAGCCTCCTCATGGGTTAAACAATGATGTAAAATGTAATCTACCCCATGACAGTACAAAGTGTTATCCACTATACGGTAGTTCTTAGATACGTGACGTAATCGTTGTCGCTCATCCCGTGAGAGGTGAGTAGGGACCTTCAATGTTTGTAAATATACGATAATATCCCCATACCATGGATCCAAATTTGAGATAAGGAAGATATGCTCATCAACAAACGTATCCTCATAAACTTCCTCCTCCTCCTCCCTTGGGAAATCAGAAATGAGCTCCGCAAAAATTAACAATTTCTTCGATTTCACCGAAACACATGCCAGATCGAATTATTGCAAAATAACAATCCATTTATTATACTTTCCCCCGATCATCCTTCTAGTGAGGATGAATTGAAATATAATGATAATGAGCTACCACCAAGGTCTAACGAAGGAGAATGTAGTGCCTCAATCTTTGAACTGCATGAATGGTAGCTAAGGCAAGTTTCTCCAAATGAGAATAACATATTTATGCATCTATAAGGTTTCGGCTCAAATAGTATATGAAATGCTCATGGAGCTCCTCATCCTCTTGAACCAAAACCATACCAATCGTCTCCATGGATGCAGCCACATAAATAAAAAATTCATGGCTATATTAGGGTGGACTACGCATGGGGGCCAATGCTAAGGATTGCTTAAGAGCATCGAAGGAATCCTAGGCTTTCTCATGCCAGCAGAAGGTAGTGTCCTTCTTCAAAAGACACATAAAGCCTTTAGTCAAATTGGCAAAGTTAACCATGAATATTCGTAAGAAGTTTGCCATGCCTTGCAAACATTGAAGATGTCTAATATTTCTCAGGGGAGACAATTGAAGTATTGCCTCAACCTTTAAGGGATCGACTCTTATACCCTCCTTGGAAACAATGAATCCTAGCAAGCGACTTGACTGCACGCAAAAGATGCACTTATGAGGATTTAACCTAACTTGGTAGTGACGACATATTTCAAATACTAACCTCAAATGGTAGGAATGACGCACTCTCAGCCGAGAATGAGCAGTTAGTTCATCCAAAAATACTTCAATAATCGATTTGAGATCGTGAAAAATCAAGGTCATATCCTGCTGAAATGTGGCTCTGGTGTTTTCTAGGCCAAAAGGCATCTTTCGATATGCAAATGTACCCCAAGGACAAATAAATGCAGTTTTGTGTTGATCCTCGGGTTTAATTTGAATCTGATTATATTCAGAAAATCCATCCATAAAGGAAAATACCTTGCTTCCCACACACTCATCCAAAATCTGATCAATAAATGGTGTGGGAAAATTATCCTTAGGACATGCACGATTTAAATCATGGAAATCAGTACATATACAGATCGCTCCCTGTTTCTTATCAATCGAAACAAGGTTCAAAACCCACTCCATCAAGGGAATGGGATAGATAAAGCCGAATTTCAACAGCTTTTCTATCTCAGCCTTAATCGTTGGTGCTTTTCTAGGATTCATCGCACGCAAATGTTGTCAAACAAGTTTGGCATTGGGATAAGTCTTAATTTCATGTTCAACAATGCAAGGGTCGATACCTGGAATTTCCTCGTATGAACAAGCAAAGACATCACAAAATTATTTGAACAACTCAGTATAGTCCAGAATCTCAGCATGGGAACATTCTACCCCAATATAGACATTATTAATCTTGCCAGGATCACGAGAGATATTGATAGGAATCGTAGGTGATATATTTTCCATGTTCCCATCAGCAATTTGACCAGGAGAGATTAATGGAACCACGGGACTACCAATATTCTCGCTAAGAATCTCCCTAAAGTCCTCATGCTCCAAATGGTCAAGCTCAGCAAGGAAATAATATCTATGATGTAACTCTTCCCAAGGTGGCTCAACTCTAGACATATCATCAATAATAGATTCATCTGATAGAAAAACACTATCAAGGCAGTCATGTGCATGAGAGGACTCAACTGCCAATGCAGGCAGTACATATAGGTCCTCCTCCTCTTTCCATGAAGAGGAAGGACTAGGCTCTGCAACACAATAAAGATTTGCTTGGTATGCAATCATAGCTGCAAGCAACGACACGTCCATTTCGATAGGTCCGTTCGAAAGACTTGGTGTAGGAAGAATCCAAGGATCTTCCATATGGAAAGTGTGAAAAGAAACTGAATTCAATGAAGATGAAGCCCCATCGAAACTATATCCAATCATAAGGATGGGTACAGGAAAACTAAATGTCCCCATAAGGGATGGATACATACCTACACCCACACTCCCAGTTGCTGGCTGAGAGTGATCGATAATTGGGATCAAAGATCCTGTCGATGCATTAACACTTGGATTTTTTAATGATGTTTGATCAATCGTAACAATCTTCCCATTAAATGGAAAGCATACAACTCAAAATAGAGAAGAGGCTATGGCTTGCATACTATACATCCAATTTCGACCTAGTAAAAGATTGTAGTCAAGGAGCATATCAACCACCTCGACCTCGATCGTGACAGTCTTCCCTCCCAAATAGACCTTAAGAGAAGGAAGAATTCCATGCAGCCCAAATGATCTACCATCAAAGGCAGTCAACATGGTAGCAGATTTAGACAACTTGGGAGAACCCAAACCCTTCCAACATGACAAAGACATCACAAAAGAAACAACGCCTTTGTCAATCACAGTAAGTTTGACGGTCATGTTAAGACATTATACATGAATCAAGAGAGACACGTAGTAAGGAAAGCGAGGCTGTAGTCCCATGGTTTCAAATTTGATGACGGAATAAGAGTTATCATCATTCACCCCAAGAGCAGAAAGCAAAGCTTTCCTTTGCGACGGACAGCTATGAATAACTTCAAGTGCAGACATCGCACAAGGAATGTGGCCCAAATCCTCGACAATAGAATAGTTCTGGGCAGCTTGGGCATTGGGATTGTGCCCCGAATGCTTTAAGACTCTCTTAGGAATGCAAGGTACACTCTCAGGTTTATCTATAGGATTTTCAATACGCAAAGGACTCTCGGTAGGAGGAGGTTCTTTCCCAAGGTCTGGTTGCGATGAACCATAGTCTTTTGCATGAGTCACAACCTTAGTAGCATGCACCATATTGATGCAACCATGACTAGTACTGGCTTCTGGTGGATCTTGATCTCCACCCAACGTAGAATGAGGATCATGGGTCCTCAAGTCCATATTTTGATTATGGGGTAAAGGATTGGCCAGCACAGCTGGGCCCTATGCTATGAACCTCGAGGCGTCTTCCATACGAGGGCACATGTGAGTGAGGTGGTCATCCTTACAAAACTTGCAAGGAAACTTAACCTTATGTTTAGAATTCTTGTCCCCCCTAGCATTACGTTCATTCTTGTCATTAAAATTGGCATTTTCATTCTTGTTCCCACTCTTACGATTATTTTTACCCTTTTTCCTATTCCTTCCGTGATGTTGGTTTCCCTTCTGGTCCGACGATTGCACGGAAAATATGCTCACCGTTTGGGTGGGTTGAGACAAAGCCATAGTTTGTCCCAAATCGGATTGGTTAATTGACAATTGACTTACTTGTTTCGTAACTGAGTTCGCAGGTTTGGCACGTGTACATCCCACAATGCCGTCGGCATGCGGTCCAGGTTTGATCTTGGGATCGAAACTAGAACGCGAAGCGTTAGGTATGATCTCATATAATAACCCATATTGAGCATAAATCAAATCCAGTTCTTGTGCCCTAAAAATTGCTTGTTCCTTGTTCTAAACTCCGGATGTAGAAACATCCTTCGTGATATAAGGTAGCAACGATTTAAGGAACCACTCAAGGAGAAACTCCAATTGTATGAAAGCTTTAATCAACCTCTTCCATCTACGCCACTCTTGGATATGGTCCGAGATATGTGTGGATTTTTCCTACCGAAATGTCGACAAGAGTTTTGTACCAAAATCACAACGCACTGGTAACTGGAAGTGGTTGAGGAAAGTCATAGGAAGGTCATCGAACAAAACGAATCCCCCCTTTGGTAACTCTATGTACCATTTCACTGTAGTCCTTATGAGGGTGCGTTGAAATAGCCTCAAATGGATAGAATCATCGTGTAAAGAGTTGGAAGAGCACCAAAAGTGAAAGGTAGTGACATGTACAGTAGGATCTTCTCCTGGTTTGCCCTCGAATTTGGGAATGTCCGAGGGAAGCTTGGTAGGGACAGCTGACCACGCTGGGTCATAAGATACTGGATCATTCATTAGTCTCGATAAGTCAGGTAGATTTAACATTGTGAGGAAAGGGAGCCTAGGTTGAGTTGGTCTATGCCACACTCCCTGATAGTTTTGGTTCATATAAGGCTGACTACTGTAAATACCATGGCCTTAGCCATAATATCATCCTCTCGTTTGACCCGTATAGGGCTGCATGGAAGCATTATGATGTGGTGAACCTTAATTAGGTGGTACTAAAAATCCATAATTAGAGGAGTAAGTGGATTATTGATACATGTACCCATAATGTTGATAACTCTGTCCATACTGCAGTCCATAATATGGTGCATGAGAAGTTCCATAAGATGTCCCATGGGATATCCTATGAGAAGCTCCATATGTAGGGATATGAGGAATGCCATGCGATGGACTGTAAGACGATCCAGAAACATGAATATGACCTTCTGAGACAACAGGAGATGCTTGACTCTGTGAAACTACTGTACGATTAGTCACAGTATGAACATGACTAGTAGCAACATTTTGACCCGAAGGACCACGTCAATGTGGGGGAGGAAGGGTTGTCAAGAATGTGTTCGAAGGAGTAGGAATAGTGGATGAAGGGACATGTGAAGGGATATAAGTGGTATTTCGTATGGTCACTCGTCTCAGTTTTGGTATCCACATATGAATACTAGCATTAGGCCTAGGACGAACATGTGAGGTAGCTTCCACCGCTAGGATGGAAGGTGCAATGTGACTAGTGCTCCAAAATATCTCCACACGGAAAGGAATGGGAATGCCCCTAGGTGTAGTGCTAGGTTCAATTTCTAACTCGGCATGATGTGCCAGATCATGTGCAGGGATATCAGACATGCCATAACTAACATCACTAGTGCTTGTGGGTTCATGGTGAGTCTTGTCGCCCGACAACCAATACCGGTGACTTGTGAATGAGGGATCATAACTAGAATATGAAGGTATATCAGGTGAAGGATCATATACAAGAATAGAACATTCCTCCCCAACCTCTTGAGGTGGATAGGACATCTCAGGAATCTCATCCTCGTGATCTCCCATTGTGTGTGAATCAACGTGATAAGTAGTCCGCCCGGACAGTCTATTTCTCTCTCCCAAAGGAAGAGGATATGTGGAAGGTGTAAGTCCTGCTAAACGGTTGGAACGATGAAATGCTGCACCCAAATCCACAATGACTCAAAAAATGAAAAATACTCTTCTAATTACGCAAACCCTAGGAAAAATAGTGTGCATAGAGCATACACCTATATAATGTAAAGCCAAATCACAAGCAAGCAAGGGTAGGATATGTGAGCTCCTGAATGTAGCAGGTATGTCTCGCCTAGGAGAGGCTTGAGAATCCCATACACAACAAGCGAAGGTTCATAACCAATTATTGTGGCCCTCAGTTTCAACACATATAGCGACTGTGCTGTCCGACCCCAACTTGGCCGGGACACCTGTAGAATAACCTCTGCGAAGTACCCCCTCGATAACCTAGGTAAGGCAACTAAGGTCAGCTCAATATAATCAATGCTTAGGCGAATAGTCGCAGGCAGGATTGACTGTATGGGCAGGGTAGCAAAGCCTGAAACTCTTGAAAGAGCCCCCAGATACAAATACAATCCTGGAAATATATCTGGTGCTACTCAGTTATGACTAGGGGTCATCCTAATCAATAACCTCTCACGCTACCTTGTGCTTAACTCCCTTGTAAGAGGAGGATCATGAGAAACACTAATTATAGCAAGGAATTTTAGACTCTCACCTGGACAGACACATACATGTTCTTGTTCAGTGGTCTTGGAGAATTCACTCACAATGAACTATTCCAAGACCCTAAAACCTAATATTGTTGGTGTACCCTATAAAAGAAAAGAGTGTAATTCATTTTATTATGCATTGATTTTAATTGGCTTATTACTCAAAAGGGTAAATGATTGTGCAACTAATGCTGTTATGACGCAACAAGAAGTAAAATGCACACCTAACTATCAATGCAAATGCATTGTGTCAAATGAAAAACGGGGTATGCTACTACGTGAAATGAAAATTTTTCCTTCAAATGAAAAATGAAATCATTCCTATATGAAAATTTGATTAATACTATTCCAAGCAAACCTAGTGCAAGTACCATGCAAAATGAAAAATGCAAAAATGCATCATGATGCAAAAAAACAAATATTTTTGTATTTTTTGCATTAAAATAAGATAATGAAGCAAACAAATGACTCTACCATCCCCAGATTCTGCAAGCACTGTCAGACAACACCCAAGCAAAGCACCAAGGTAAAAGTGACCTAATGCACTAATCCCAAAACAAAAAATAGAAAATGCAATGACAAGAACATTTAAAAAAAAAATCAAACTAAAAGACATCTCTGGTCAGAAACAGAGGTGTATACAGACTTTAGAAGCATCCAAGGAGACTCAGTAATCATCAAAACTCACCCAACAACACTTAATATTCCCCTAAAAATCAAAACTCAGGGCATACGCGACTGTGTGTAGAAAACCCGTGTATATACGCGGAAATCCCAGTAAAACCCATGTGTACACACGACTGTGAAGCAAAAACTCACATATAGGAAGAGAAAGAGATAAAAAGAAGGTAAAATAGACAAGCTGAGAAAAAATTTAATCCTATCATACATTACCAGACATACATGCCCCCAGACCCAACTCAAAAACAGAGAAATCAGAGCAATTCAAGAACATTGAATGCCGATAAAAACCCCCAAAGGAAATGACTAGGAAGTCCCCAGTATGGTCGCCAATTCTGTTACAGATAAAAATTCCTATGGATTGGGGTACCACAACAGACAGAGTAACCATAGAAATCAATCCTTTCCTATATGTAAGAGAAACCAAACATCTAACACTAAAGGATCTCGATACATACCTTATTCTGGACGGTTGATGTAGATCCCAGTTGAGCTTTTCCACTCTCGCTTGTATAAGTGATTTGCTATCTCAACATTTAGCAAACAATTCAAGCATGCTATATATAATTGTGTTAGACCTACTCTAGTATATATAATCAATAACATATAAGCATTTAAAGGCATCCATGAATTCAATACTCATTATTGGACAGGAAAAGATATTTCTATTAATATAAAACAGTGATTACAATAGTGACAACCTCTGTTGGGACATCTACGAATCCAAGAAATTGAGTCCTCCACCTGGGCCTCCACCACTTCAATCCTCCATCTCTCGATAGCAAGCTCACAAGTAAAGGTAAGCTTGGGAAGAACACAAAGTGCTCCAAGGGACAAAGGGATGTAGACTCAAGTATAAGCTCCGTCAACAATGGACTATAGTTCTCTTGCTCTTCAATTCTTCCCCTTCAATGTATCCAAAGGGTTCCTTATATAGTGCTTCAATGGGGTAATGGAAGGTAAAATTCAAGCGATATCAAGGAATATGGAAGGCCAAGAGACAAATGATTCGGATCCACATCAAGGAAAACTCCAAAACTATTTGGCTTTTGCCGCACATCCCGATGTACGTGGGTTTAAGGGTCAAATATGCGTATATACGCAAGAATGGGTTTAACAGTCATGTATATAAAATAAGACATGTTTTTAGGGATGATCTTGGAAACATCAAAGGTACAAAAATGGTCCATGGGGTCTAAAGAGTCTGCAGAAGAACAAGGAAGGCCATGAAGGTGTGATCCACCATGTGTGGTAAAATCAGCTGTAACACTTCCTCTAATGCTTCTATGCCATCTATTGATCATACAGGAAACTCTCTAAACCATTTTCTAACTTCTTCGTCTAAGATATGGACAAACATTCTCATCCATACATCCTTGTCTTCAATGTTTTGATTATCAGCATAGCTAAAGAAAGCATTCCAATGCTCCTCTGCTGTTACCTCCCCTTGACCATTGAAACTAGGGAGATAATTATAATAGTCTCCCCCATGAAGAGCATGAAGAGCTTGAGGAATTACCAGGGGGAATACCTAGCATCTACTATACGGTCCATGCAGTTAGGAGGTTGAGGAGCCATTTTTGGATTGGATGGAATTGGAGCAGATTGGATTGAGCTAGATTGGTTTGATGTAGGAGAATTACTGAACTTGAGTTGATGAAGTGGGAACCTACTTGTAAGAGGAATGTAAGGTGAAAATTGAGAAAAAACTTCTGTATGTAGAGACTCAGCTTTGACCTCCTCAGACAATAAAGGATTTGTGAATACCTGGAAATTATCAATTTGAGTAACAGGAAAAGACAAGTCTTGTTCCTCTTTACCATTTTTTAGCTCGTGGATTAGCAAAAGGAGAAACAAACTGTGAAGGATCAGGTATTTATAAATATGAAGGATACATAAATCTTCCTGATGAAGTATAACTCAATTTTTACCTAGCATCCCTTAATATCTTCTCAGTATCTGGGACTCCTGGATGTAGAGGAGATGAAGGGTTTTCCCTATTCCCAGCTTTTTTAGGAGCCACTGTTGCTTTCCTTTATTAAAACAGGTGAAAAAATTGTAGTCTATAAAACCATTCACTCATAATGTTCACCCAACAAATCAGATCTATCAATATTAAACCAAGGAAGAACTCATATGCTTTCTCCCTAGTATGGTAGCCAAAAGATGTTTATCCTAAATTCTGCTAACTAGACTACAAGATAGCAATGTTTAGGAACCTCAGATTTTAAGGACAGTTTTTGTGGGTTTATGGATAACAATATAAAATTCAAGAGTGTAAAGACAAGGTACATAGACACAACACTATGAAAACATCATATAATAGAAGCATAAGGACAAGATTTTACAAAAGGAATGATAGTACAGCTTTTTGGATCCAGCAGATAGGTTTCAAAACATATAAACAAAAAGAATAAACAAACAGTTCATTCACTACATAATATGTAAAAGTATAGGTGCTCAAAATAACATTTCAAACATCATTGAAGCATAAATATCCACTTTCCAACAAAGGCATTTACATAGATAACATCTATATAAACAAAAATTCAAACAAGGGTTCAAACAGAACCATAGGATATCAACACAATATAAAGTTTAAAACCTAGCTCCAAATAGATAATAAGTCATTCATTAAGCAAATAAGTTCTTACATAGATAAAATATTGTAGAATTGTACAAGCTCCCATCATATTCGGCCCTCATGTGTCTCCATTTGTTTTACCAAAATATTACAATATATAGGGAAAAGGTAAGATCAAAAGTTTGTTTGTAGATCCACCTTTTAAGGATTTAACTTCCAAAAAAAAGAAAGTATCTAACTGAAAAGATCTAATCTAGCTAAGTATGACAAAGGTCAAATCTAAAATAAGCTAGTTATCATATCAAAGTTTTCTAGCTGCCTCAGCTAGAGTATCTAATCCATCCAGTGCACATGCCTTTCTTTGCAATCTTTTGACCTGCTTCTACATATGACTAAGCTTCTTTTTGAGCTCCTCTTTATCTTTCACAAGATGGACATTATGCTTCTGCACCCGTTTTCTTCTCTTTACAGCTTCATCTGCTACTTGTATTAACTCTGAGTAGTTTTTTCTTACCTCATGTGGGTCTTGCTTTAACATCCTGTTGGATTTTATTAGACCATCATTAATCTGGTTCACATGTTTATTTTGTAACCTAGAATGATCAATTTATTTTTTCTGTTTATCCTATTCAAATTCGTTCATGTCATCCTCTGAATCTTCATCTGCAATATTTTCCTAATTGAAATCTATTCTCCTTTTTGATGATTCACCAATTTCCATTTCAGAAAACAATGATGTATTTCCTTCCATATCTTCATCATTAAGATTGTAAAGAAAATTCTTAGGAACTAGATGTGGAACCTTTCTCAAACTTTGATCAATATTATTCAGAACTTGATGTAATGCTGATTCTAATTCCTTTGAATTTTTACCCTCTACATCATCACTTGAGGAATTGTGCACACTTATAACTTGATCTTTCTTAATATTAGGATCTAATACTGCTTTCATATTCAATATCATCCTATTCATAGGTCATGTCTTTGTCCTGAAATACACTTTAAGTGGCTTAGATGAACATTATGTAGGTTTAGAGGGTTTACTAAGAGAAGAATCAAGGTCTGATCCTTTCTCAACTATTTCCATTTCATCAACAGGATTCATGACTGAACTGCAATTTTTTAAATCCTCAGTCTTCTTTGTTGAAATTTTGCAGGTGTCTGAACGTTTATTTCCTTTTCAGGAACTTCATCTCTGTGGTGGTCTTCGGATTCATTTTCATACAAGGCTTCTACCTCTGTACTAATATAATCTCCATGGTATTTTCCCTAGAAGGGTTTTGTTTTATTTTATCCTTTTTAACTTCCTTAAACTTAATTTTGAAACCCGAATAGAATAAAAAATGAGACCAAGATCTTTAATCTTTCTCTAACTCTTGAGCAATTAACAGTTTGATTAGGCCATGGTGAAATATATTATTGCTAGAAGAATTAGGGTGATTACGAACCCTAATGGCCATTTTACCCAAACTCTTTAACAAGTAATAAGGTAGGTTTAATTTCTATGTACCTAATATATGCTGCAAGAAACACATGTGGTAGCGAAAGATAGTTTCAAACCTTCCTTAAAAGGTCATGTATGTTTGAATGATGTGTAAACCATCATGTCATTCCTTCAGCAGAAAAACCCTTTGAATCCCTTGACTCCAGTCAGGGTTTTTATGCACAGGTAGAAG